>JALMQS010000847.1:0-132341 GCA_024734495.1 Forficula auricularia | reverse complement strand
TAGATGGAGGAGGTAGGTATCAGCTGTATTAGATGAAGGAGGAGGTATTAGCTGTATTAGATGAAGGAGGAGGTATCAGCCAACTGAAGATGGCCAAATAAATTCAGGTCGAAACGTTTTATTCAGGGTGTTTTATTGAACCCAGCACATCCAACTTTGGCTGATACCTCCTCCTTCATCTAATATAATTCAAATTATTACTAAAATTATGATGAGGATAAAAAATTTACCTAGCCAAATTTTATGAGTATTCAGATTGGTAGTTAGGCCGGAAATTTATAGCACCAAGTAGGTATATATGGTAGAAGTTATCATGTCTTGTTAGGATCTGTTTTGTTTTATCAAAAAGACCCAATAAAGACTTGAGAATTAGTATCAGACGCTGAGATTTTGGTGGAAATTTCTTATAAAATAATTTTTAGAAGAAAAACTGATTTCAAAAAAATTAAATGCAACAAATAAAATAATAAGAACTCAAAAATAAAATAAAATGCACTAAAAGGTATAAAATTATTATCTAATTTAGTTACAATTAAACGATGAAATTGTTACATGAAATCACTTTTTGAAGTCAGTGCCAAACATATACATTTTATGTAACGCACTTGATAACGTTAGCGGGTTTTAAATAGACGTTTAAGATTGTTTTTTTTTTTTTTTTTTTTAATAAAAGATTTTATTTATTATAATTTCAATTATTTGCACATAAGAATTGTAGATTTTCGTTATTTTGTCATTGGTCATATCATCAGAACTTGACCAAATTAATATGGGACCACCCCTAAGGCACCCCTTTCCGATAAAAGAAGAATCATTGAAATCGGTATACAAACAAAGAAGTTATGCGTGAACATGCATAACAAAAAAGGTACAATACCAATGAAATTTATACGAGACCAATCGGGAACTATACTGAACCCAATGCAAAAAAATCATCGAAATATGTCCACGTGGTAAAGAGAAATCAACGGATAAACACAAAAAAAGACATTTCGTTGAAATGATAACCTCCTCCTTTTTTTTGAAGTCGATTAAAAATAACTAATATAGGCGGGTTTGAGCTAAAACAATTCTAAATTTAACAATTTTGAAATCAATGATATTTATCGAAAGAAAATTAATTTATAGGAAGCTTATTTTTTCAGTGATTATTTCTTAGCGGTATCAATCCATAAATGTCAAGTAATCAAACTAAAGCATTGTTGTGGACAAGTTATGTCAACAATTTGTGACGTCAAGAGTATAGTGACTGACAGTAATGTTTGTAAAAAACTTTGTATCAATCTTGCATGCTTTTATTAATATGTTTTAAATTTCAAATAATGAAAGGCCATCGAAATGACCTTGCGTCTGGCACCATCAGCTTTGCTTTGCTTTTGTTTTTGTTTCCAATCGATCGTACCATAACAGAGATTAAATGTATGAATGAATTTTTTTTTTTCTCTCAATTTATTTTTTGGTGTTCATTTGTCATATATGCGGTTCGTGTTTTAGATGAAATGACAAATTGAATTGAAATTAATTTAAAAATATATCATTTATATTAAAGGGGGGGGGGGGGATAGAAAAACGTTTCAAATTTGTTTTTTACATAAATTTTAAGTCTTCAATTGAAAAGATTTAGTTTTTATTAGAAAAGACTGATGAAGAAGGACAAACCTTCGAAACTATAGTCTCTAACAAATGTTAATGTTATCTCTATAAAGCAGCGGACGGGGAACCGGGGTAAATTACCTCAAATGGGGTAACAATGAAACTATCGGGGGTAATAAGGACATTTTTTAAATTTTCTATTTTATAAACTATTATAGTATTTTTACTTTGATAGCTTTTCCAGGAATTCAAAATCGTAAGATTAATAAAAGTTATGCGTTTTTGTCATTATGTGTGTTCGTATATTTTTACTTTATCCAATGCGAAGCATGGGAGAAAGTATTGGAATCGCTCTCGAGGCAAGCGCGACTTCAAAGGGTCCTCAGGTAAAGACTACGGAACCCATAGACTCAATTAAGGTCACAAATTGAAGTATTCAATGAGATTGAATTTTAGCACGTGACGGCTTTGCCAAAAATTACCTGGAATCTCGTCGAGAGGCCAAAAAGTGCCATTTTTTTTGGATGTGCGTGCGGATGGATGGATGGATGGATGGATGGATGTGTGTGTGTGTGTTATCGTTTTTTTCGTCCACGATTTTTTCCACACCTTTGCGCTGATTGAAATGAAATTGAAAACCTACCATTAGATTAACAAAATGAAGCGCTGATTAGTTTTTGGTACATATCGGTCCACAAACATTAGTACTTTATTTCAGTACTTTTTTAGTTTTTTCTAAATATCTTGAAAATGACTTAACCAATTTTGATGAAATTTAATATCCTAATTAAGTACCTTGGGGACAACAAAAAAGGTTAAATAAAGTTTTTAGTAAAATTATATTTTAATGTAGAAGAAGAACATATTAATATTTCAAATGAATTTGGATAAAGTTTAGCAACGATCCGTTGCAGATTATTTCTTTTAACAAAGTATTTTTGAAAAATAAATCAGTTAAACCCGTCATCGACATACCTGTGCGAACAAGGATTTTTGACTTAATTAAACATAAAAACGAAGAATAGAAATCGGCTAAATGCCGACGACTGTATTCAAATTGCGATCACGTCAAAAAGTCCTAATTTTGATGTCATTTTAGCGAAAATGAAACAACATCATTTTTCTAAAACGTAAACGGGTTTGAATTATGTTAGTGTTTACAATTTTTATTTAATTACAGATAGTTTTCATGTTAATTCCAATTAATTCAATAAATAATAAATAATATACATTTAAGCCCTTGCTTTTTTTTTTTGTTTTTCAGAATGTAGGGGTAACAGTGACCTACGCAAAAATATTTTGGGGTAATGGTTAAAAAAGTTCCCCGACCCCTGATATAAAGGTATATTTTTTTTTTTTTTTTTTTTTTTATTATTTATATCATGCCCTCGGTTTGGATACCATTTGGTCAATTTTGTCAAGGGTGAATGGTGTAGGGAACATTTTTAAATAAAGTAAAGAAAATTTTAAATATTTAAAAATATAAAATTCTAGGTATTGTTCATAAAAATAAAAGACAAGATGCTTGTTAGCATGACTCTAAATATATTTCGGGGTACGAGCCCATCTTCAAAGTTCACATAGACAAAAACTGAACTCCTGAAGATGGGCTCGTACTCTGAAATATATTATAGTCATGCTAACAAGCATCTTGTCCTTTATTTTTGTAAAAGCTACATAAAATTTTGTATTTATAAATTTTCTTTACTTTAAATAACCATTTGGGCAGAACAGATTGCAAATTTAATAACAATGTTATGTTGAAAAAAAAATATATATAAAATATCTCATAACAATATTGCAATATACTGTAGTTGGGATGTTTGTTGGGGGTGGGATGATATTGTATATTGTTTTATAAAATTTTAAGATTATTTTATTTTTTAAAGAACATCCTAGATATAAATGGTTGATAACTGTGATCATAGACTGATTACAATTAGAATATGGTGATTCATTAATTTTTTTTCTTTTTTATAGAAATTTTGGTGTAGTAGCATGAACTAATCTTAATTTTATTAATAGAGAGGTTTTATTAATATTTCGTTTAATTTTGGATGACCATTCGGTTTGTCAGTGGGTATTTGAATGACTTTTGATAGTAGTGTAGTGAATATGTCACTGAATGGTAAAACTAAAATGATCAGCTGCCTGATATAGCAGCCTCTTTAGCCAAGTTATCTGCTATTTAATTATAAATTATCCCACTATGTCCAGGGAGCCAAGTACATAAGTATAATTATTCATAAATATATATCGTCGCTGATCTTACAAAACCTTCTAAGTCCTAAATTCATTGTTTCCCAGAAAACAAGAAAAACCATTTTAAACAACAATATATACAAATACAATATAATATTTATGATTTGTCCGTAGGTCGAAATTAAATTGGAATAGAATTATAAGGTTTGAATAGACAGATAGTCTTACGAGGTTTTGTAAGATCAGCGACGATATGTTTATTTGCATCAAGCAAAGGACAACCTCATTGATTTCTAACCCTTTACATTTATCTCGCAACTTAATGGAATATTGTCGTCAAGGGTGGGTCCTGTAGCTAATCAACTTCTATTTAAATAATTAATTACGGATTATGGATTAGAGGGGCAAAAGACCAGTCTCGCGTAGTTGGGTTTTTTATGTGTTAGCTTTCTCTCGTAGCCTCTGAAATCAATGAAACATTTTAATGAATGCTGGCGTCCCGCTGAGAGGCCAAAACCAAAACCAGCCAGAACCCCCCAGCGGGCTCTGAACAGTGAGCAGCCCCACCCGGCACAGACACACACACACACACAAACCCATATGGTCTGAAAGGAAATCTACGTCTCCTCACGTAGGGATCAAAATACCATTTGCAAGTTTAGGTTATTGGAGAGAAAGAATAAGAACGGGCTTGCACATGTGTGCAAAAACAGCATCAACCCCTTAAAGAGGTCATTTTGAGGAAAAGAGACTTCTAGGGTCTCCCCAGGGAATCGATTGCCATGATTCAATCGCATATGCCTCCGATCAAATTAGTTTGAAGAAAATCCTTTGCCACAAACTGCTAAAGGTGATTCACCCATTGTCCGGATAGGACTCCAAGAGGGTGACATTGTTCAGTATGATGACCAGCCATAGAATGTACTCAAATTACTAACCTATTGTGATTACAAAATAATTTAAAATTATCATCTCTTTCTTTCCTGATTTCTACAATTTTCTGTAAACTCAAGTACAAAGATATCTTCGTCTTCACACCAGACACTGAGCACAGTATCTTCTTTTCATAAATACAAAATTCAACAATGACTAATAGGCGCTGTATTATTTGAGTGGACGTATTCTTGCATCAGTATTATTAATTAAAAATAAATAAATTACAAGAAGGGCTTGGAACCCCACATCTCTTTCCCCTTGAAAGATATTTTTACGTTTGGTCAAAAAAATAAACATTTCCTAGGAGGATTTGGTTTTTATTATATATGTTGCAGTAAAAACCCGCTGTTAGTAAGAACGGGTTCTTACTAGGTAAAACGCGTTTCACTGAATACCGATATGACAACTAGAATTTACAGATGTTGGTTGAGTTTGGTTCAAAGGTCTAGAAACTTCATTTTTGACATTCCGCTTAATTTTGGGTGTTTATTTTCAAAATTTTTAAACGAAAATGTAAAAAATTAAAAGCAAAGTTGTAGAGTACGTAATTTTTTATATTTTAGTCTAAAAATTTTTGAAAATAACATCCAAAATGAGGTGGATGGTCAAAAATGAAGATTCTAGAACCAAACTCAACCAATTTTACTTAGAGAAAGTGGTGTAGGTTTTAGGTGAAACATGATATTAAATAATAAAGTAAAGGGTGTGTAGTTTCACAGTGAATATATTATTAAAGCATTACTTTATTAATTAAACTCAACCAACACCAGTAAACTCTAATTACCATAAAGGTATTCAACGAAGAACCCGTTCTTACTAAAAAACGGGTTTTTACTGCAACATATATATAAGATTTTGAATTAATTCCTATGTCCTTGAATAACCCCACCTCAGAATTTTAAATAATTGCACCCTGAATGAAACAAAAAATTTACAACTTGAAATAGTGTTTAATTTGCAAGATTTATGACTAGTGAGTAATTTTCTCAAATTATATTCTGATTATGACCAAGATTTCACCTGATATCCGGATAATAATCTATTCATCTCCTTTGTCACTGCCATTCAAATTTAAATTTCATTTATTATATTTGTAACCATTTATTTCTTTATTTAAAGTGAAAGCTCAGCAGCTTTTGTTGTGTGTAGTTGATAATTATAATTGAGTGATTCCAAATCACGTACTCCAAGACAATATTAATCAACGATTCATTAATGAAAACATCAAATTAAAATTAAAAAAAATATATTCGAGATAAAAATTCTAAAGTATCAAAATAAAAATACGAACATTATTTTGAATAAAATTTAATAGAGATGATTAATTGAAGAAAAAGGGCATTCATTTTCATATATAAACATCTTTAAGCTTGTGGAGAAAAAAAAACATGATTTTTTTGGGAAGGTATCATTTTTTTCGAAACGTGGGAAGAACCATAGAAGATTATTTTATTCCAATAGTAGGTACTTTCCCTCAAGAGTTCATGATACTAAAAATACCGATTTTCGAAATTTATAATTTTTTTTTGAATTTGTAAAATAGATTATTTCAGCTCCATCTTTTTTAGGGTTCCTTACAATTATTTATTCTCAACTTAATAACGACAAATAAGAATGATTTTGATTTGTTCAAGTATTTTGGGAGATATTACCTTTTCTTATTGATAGAATCATTTTTTTCCAGAATATAATATTTAGATAATATAATAAATTAAATACAGTGAAACCCCTCAAATCCGAACTAATTGGGGCTTTAGCCTGTTCGGATTAGCCGAAAGCTGGTGGTTTGGATATCTTATTGAAGAAAATGCTTCTCTTTCTATTCTTGAGAAGCTGAAGAAAGTTACAATAAAAGACGTTATTTACTGGCTTGCAGAATCGTGGCAAAATACAAGTGTGAACTTACTGCGGAGATCTTGGAAGAAGCTTTGGCCTAGTCCCGAGTACGAGAAAACACCGATTCATTCTTAAATTTGCCAAAAATCTAATTCGGATTTCTCGGGATTTCGGATTTGAGGGGTTTCACTGTTTTTCCTAAATTTTTTTTAACGGTAATTTTGTTTTTAAATATTAGTTTAATAATAATAATTAATTGAATGTAATGGAAGGGAGCCCAGGGGTATTGAGGAAAGAAAAAATTAACACATATCAAATAAGGTGTAATTTATTGGAATCCTTCCTCCTTTCTTTTCAAACCGACGTTTCTTTTCCGATGTTTTCGGCACTTTTTCCTCTTTTTTCAGGGTTTTCAAAAGGGTCAATGCAAATGAAACAAATAATTTTTCTCCAAGTGTCCAAAACTTTCTTTTTTTAGCAAAAGCATAGAAAAACTATTTTTTTTTTTTTCTAAAAAAGAAGAAAGTTTTGAAACAACTGTGAGGAGAAGAAGTGAGTATTTTATTTGTTTCATTCATTGACCCCTTTGAAACTTCTGAAGAAGGAGGGAAAAATCCTCCGAAACGTCGGCCTTTGAAAGGGAAAGGAGGAAGGATCTAAGAAATAAACAGCACCTATTTTTATATGTGTTGTTTCTTTCCTCACTACCCCTGGGCTGCCTTCCATTACTTAATTAAAATTTCTACCAGTCCGTTCCTCTCCAGAGAAAAAAAATTTCTGG
Organism: Forficula auricularia; assembly: GCA_024734495.1. Lineage (NCBI taxonomy): Eukaryota > Metazoa > Arthropoda > Insecta > Dermaptera > Forficulidae > Forficula > Forficula auricularia. Next base: position 124,993 of record JALMQS010000847.1, on the reverse strand, counting down.
CGAAAAAAATTAGTCTAATAATAATTATAATCCTCTGGAATAAAAGTTTTGAATAATAAGATGTAATAATTGTTTATCAAGAAATTAAAAAATTCTTAAGTTAGGTTTCATTAAGAACCTGTTAATACTTCTAATATATTTATTTATTAGCTATGTATCCTTCGAAATGCGAGCCCCAATCGCAGTTGGAAGCTTTTTTTTACTTCAAATTGATTCAAAACACTTAAAATTTCCTCATTAATAATGGTAAATAAAGTTAATTTAAAAATAATGCCGATCAAGTATCTAATCGATCCGTTCTGTGTTCAATAGTAAAACCAATCAACAACATTTTATTTTTTATTGACGTGACGTCCCCCGTCACTTTTGCTAATGGTTATTGCCATGATGTCTATAAAGGGGATCAATCCCATCTCAAAGTTAAGAGATTAGCATCAACCTAATGAAAAGGCATCGATTTAATCATTTTACCTGACCCGACCTAACACTACTTTATTAGGAAAGTAGGTATTAAAAAGATGGCGTCATATGCTGTTTTATATGTAATATATGTACATTTATAGAATAATATAATAGATAAAATTTAAATATTAGTAGTAGTAGTTTTTTCAACTTTTTTCATTCTAATGCGTTGAAGGAGACAATAAAAGAGTGTAATAAAAGAGGGTCTCTTTATTAATCATAAGGCAAGGTGTTTTACTTAAAAACCTACAATTGCCTCTTTAGAGATAAGTGTGTCTTCTGCTGGAAAATAAATTTTTAATATATTAGTTTATAACGATATTTTGCCAGCAGACACGTGATCTTTTCTCGTCTTTTTAAAATTATAAAAATTTTGCTACTCTCGGCAAAAGAAACTTTCAATTTAATTCAATGAGTTATACTCAGTTTAAAGAAATTATATATTACATTTTGTTTAGACATTCTTAATTATTTTTGAGCAAGAAAATTTACTCAATACTGTACATTAAAAACAAAACATTTTTGATCTGAAGAGAAATAGTTTGAAACGAAATATTCGCAAATTCTTATTGATTTCCTGTCCACTTAATTCCCTGTACTAAATATAGTAAAGTAAAAAAATTAAATGAAATCTAAATATAAATTTTTCAGTTTAATTATTTTTTTACTTTATTTACCTACTTGGCTTATGGAATTATTGTAATCGGACAGAAAATCCATAGATTTCTGTAAGATAAAACAGAACAATTTTTAGAGGCGCCGATTTATGTAATAACTAGAGGTTTTGACTTGAATCGAGTTTTTTTTTTTTTTTTTTTTAATGCAATTTTAGTTGATCGGGATCTCGCTTCTGTCAAAACAATTTTCACCTGTGCCAAATAATTCCAATGGAAGACAACGGGAAACCATCCGTGTGAACAATTACTCCAAGAAAAGTATTACTTATGGGAGTATGCTCTCGATAGTAATACCTAACTCGCAAAATCGAGATGAGACTCTAAGATGAGAACAATTTTTAGTGAATAGATGATTTTTTTCGAACATTAAATGACAGTCATCATTGGTAATAATGGAACTATATGTGTTGATGATGTTTCAAGTTTTCAGAAAACAATATATTTAGTTAGAAAATCATAAGATGGTGTCATCTATTAAATCCGATGGAATGGAATATTTTTAATTATATGTCAGAAGGGTTGTTTTTCACCCCCTCGGGAATCGAACCCGAGTGCCAGTAACAGCAATCCGGACCATCTGGCTCACCTGTGGATGCGAACTCATTCGGACAAGTAAACGCGTTAAATATTTTACTCAAAGATTGTTATCTTAATTTGTAAAATTTCGCGATCTAGTGATTCTAAATTTAAACATATAATTTAAATAAAGGTCGTTGAGTGTTTCGAATTTTTAGAGATTCAAAAATTCGAAAGCAGTAATGGAATGACTTTTTCCTAATTGAATATGAAAGATTTCAATTTGCTGATGGTAATAGATTCAAATTTTCTATATTTAGTCATTTTTATAGAGTATATTTCGAATTCTGAAGAAGTAGGTACTATAATAGATAAAATTTTAAGAAAAAATAAAAAATTAAATGCAACAAATAAAAATACACTAAAAGGTATAAAATAATTATTATCTTATTTAGTTACAACTAAACGACGAAATATTAACACGAACATTTCTTGAAGTCGGTGCCAAACATATACCTTTTGGTGAATCGCACTCGACGGATCTTACTTAGTACGTTTGGAGGATATGCTAGCTTATAGGTATAGTTTGTTTGGTACCGGAATTCGCCAAAAGTAATTTCGTGTTAATATTTCGTCGTTTAGTTGTAACTAAATAAGATAATAATTATTTTATACCTTTTAGTGTATTTTATTTGTTGCATTTAATTTTTGAAGTCGGGTTTTTATTTTTTTTTCTTAAAAATTTTTATTTTTCTCTTTTTTAGTGATGTTATTAATAGTGATCATATCATCAGAACTTGACCAAATTAATATGACACTATCCCTAAGACACCCTTCGGATAAAAAAGACAACCATCGAAATCGGTTCATAAACAAAGAGGTTAGGTCTAAACAAACCTAATAAAAAGGTCTAATACCTATGAAAAAAAATCGAAAAAAAATGGGACCAATCGGAAGCTAGACTGGACCCAATGCAAAAAAAAATTTCAAAATCGGTTGACAATTGGCAGAGATATGAGGTAACATAGGCACAAAAAAAAAATTCAGTCGAATAGAGAACCTCCTCCTTTTTTGAAGTCGGTTAAAAATATCAAGGGTAGCCTTGGGTATAATCATCTCATGTGAATTCTGTTTTCGTTCATTTCTTCAATGACCATAAATTTGATCTTTTGGTGTCAGTTAAGTAGAAATTTCCATAAAAGGAAAAATCCTTACAGTTTATTTAGCTATACTCGATTGTTTGTTATTATTCGATTTTGCGCGATTGGATATAAACGAGGGTCTCGAGTGAATGAAGAAAAATCTTCGCGAAAGAATTAATAAACCATTAAATGGATATTCAGACAGATTGTATAATTGGAAAGAATGAAGGAATCCCGGTTTGCGGGCGGAGTAGGGAAGCCAGGTGGTGTGGTGTGGTGAGGTGAGCTGAGTGGGTTACTCACCTACTTGATCGGAGTGGCATTGGGCCAACATTAACCAACTAATTGAATTTAAGCCGGGTTTCACTTCGCAAGGAGTTCTACCCCTGACGACGACTTCCTTTGCCACTTACCTGAATCTCTCATTTTCCTTGTTACCCAGCCAGTTCTGACAAGAAACAATCTTTAAATGCATCCTTTTTTAAAAATCTATTCGTTTTGATTTGAGTCCTAATAGAAATCGTGAAATTGCCAAAAGTTGAAAGGTAGCAAGCTTGAAGTTAAATTTTGGTGGAGAGTTACCGTCTCGAACAAACTAACTTAAATTACATTACACAATTAGTGAACAAATTTAAAGTTGTTTTATTTATGATACTTAATAAGGAACATGGTGTCGGTGGTGCAAGGTTATACTAAAGAAATGCAAGGTGAGTTTGAGAACATATTCCCTTCGTATCGACTGAAGATGGTCTCAATAACCTGAAATATACTGAATGTTAAATTTTTAAATATATAGAAGAGTCCCGAAAACTCGGTAGTCGATAACCCGACAGTCTGGATAACTCGGGCACAGTCTGGAAGTGCTAAAACAAACCCCATTTTCATGTAGTAAAGGCTCTATGGTTTGATAAAGTACGTATTTTTCCATTGTTTAATGGTATTTAGGAAGTTAATTCTCTGTTGTATTCTCAAGCAAACAATACATACAAGTACAGTACTGTATTTTTTGAGGAAACACTCGTACTTATTATTTTTTAACCCTATTCCCGATAACCCGGCATTTTCACAAACTTGGCCACCCTTCGATCCACATTAGTCCGAGTTTTTCGGGACTCTACTGTATTTTCTTTTTGTGAAATTCACCTTGCATTTATTATTTTATCAATTATTCAGGCTAAAGTGTAGGCATTGTTTATCCATTTTGAGATTGTCCTAAACAATAGTAGGTAATTGAATAATCGACAAAATTCAATTTTAATTTTTACATTTGGGCATGAGCACCAAGATACCTACATAAATCTGGGATATCTGCAATAAATTACACCTAATTATAATAGAATCCTATTTGTGAAATCGTTGGTATTAATGTAGCGTATATTAAACAAAGGCTTGTTTTTCTTATTATGAGAGAGATATACTTAGCAACTAGAAACGGCAATTGATCGTTTTTGTATTATTAAGGAAAATAATAATAATTCAATTAAATTTTATTGATAGTGAATGAAACCTAAAGAGAGTTATTTAATGGGATTTTAGACAGAGAACGATAACATTTCAAAACACCCTTTTGGTGATTATTCAGGATAGTTTTATTGGTTGTTCCAAATAAGACTAGTATTTAAAATAAATTGGAATCTGTAGTGGACTTACAGGAATGGAGGCACTCGACGATTGTGGTGGCATCAATAAAATAGCCATTGCAGAGGGAACAGCACAGGTGAGGGTTCAGTTGGAACAAGGTGAGCCTCTTCCGCCGATGCATCCTGAAATACAAGAGAAAAAAAACACATTAACAAGAATTCAAAGAAAATATGCCCATATCTATAATAGTCTATCACGATTACTAATCAAGTGTGACCATTTTAGACTGTCTTATTCTTTCCATTAGATGAGGTAAAAGACAAGTCCATACTAGTCAATTGCGCTGCAAAGCTGTCGATTTTAATTGTCCATGTAAAGGTTATCCGACCAGATTGATTTTTCACAAATTTGGTACTTGGCAAAGGACAGACTGACTCTATAATGGCTGAAAATCCATAACGGAACATTTCAAGAAATCACTAATCATATCATTGATGAAATTGAACGGAACATTTGGAGAATGTAGCTAATCATTTCAAGATGAATTTAAATAAAATACATTCAAATATTCAACAACATTTCCAGTCATTTTTTCTAAATTGATCGATAAATAAAAGATGATGATTTCAGGATAAAATCAAGAAATTATTTATAGATGATAGAAATAATCATAAAGAGGTGAATTAATTGTATATTAATTGAAATTTTTTCTAATATCAAATATAGGTAAATAACATTATTCATGATTCATAAAAAGGATGAAAGGTGTTTCATCCAAGAGGTGCAACACCTAAAAATTATGTAGGATTCTTACAATCCTGAAAAGGGAAAAATACTCAAATGCCAGGTTGGAAGTGGAGGAGATTGTGATCCCGGGGGCTGTTTTTTGACAGGCGGTAGTACCGGTTATACTTAACCTAAATAGATGAAATTGTTATCATTTAAATTACGAATTTAAAGAGCTTTAATTTATCTAATAAATATATTTTTGATTTGATAAGCCGTTTTAGAGTTATTCAAGAAAAACTGAAAAAACTTCGAAATTTTCTCAGGCGCGAAGAAAAGAAAAATTTCCACAACACATGTTTGGGGGGAAACTTAGGGCAGTAATATTGGAGTAGAAATAAAGGTATTCCAGCACCAAAATATTTACGGGGAATTATTTCCTGTTTATGCCATTTTTTCACGTAATTTGCCTGGACTAATAGATAATAATGATAAGAATATTGTTAAAGAAAAGGAGGTATACCATTTGGCTGGATGAGCGGCAATCCATGCACTCTCTGAGATTGGTGAATTGCATTTTAAATAAATGATTAGGTTAGTGAAAGAAGACTTTTAGAATCTGTTTCAATTTACTAAATTAATGGTCCTATTCTGTATAAATAATTAATGCCGCTCCGGCTCAATAATTCTCCAAGTTCATTAAGAAATATTAAAAATCGTTATTTGGAGGCGAAAGAATATTTCAACCAATAAGATTCTAAGATACAAGATTAAATTAGGCCACCTGTAAATAACGCAGTTATTTTGATTTCTAAATAACATTATAATAAATAAAAACAGAAGAGTGTAAATAGGTTGAAAATCATTAAGATTATTTTTAAAAGTTATTTATCTATTTTGGATGTTTTCCTCAATGGCTTAGATTAAATTGATATCTTAAGAAATCACGAGAGATTGTCTCCTGCTAAATTCAAACTGTCAAGGATAATTTTATTACATGCCAGAAAAGTTGGATTCACTCCCTTAAGAATTGAACCTTAGTGCCAAAAAAGGCTACCAAGGATTAAGGAAGTTCAGGACTGATATCTTTTCTATAAGAAAATTCTCAAATTTTTACCATTGATGCATTAAATATTTATTACCGAAATTTGAAGTTGATCGTTTGTCTCATTACCGAGGAATAAATTATTTAAAATTGTCCTTTTAACATGGAAGTAAATGGACCGAGCTTTTAAAAGGATTATAACTTCTATACAAATTATACCAATTTCAACAAATTTATACATATCAATAATTCAACTTTTATGCATCGAATGATACATTTTTCAATAGATTTGACAGTCTAGTTAATTAGTTATTCATAAATGTAAAAAATAAAAAGTTATTTGCAGCCAACAGAATGTGACAAAACCACCACAGTAGAATTTCAATTCTATTTGTTGAAATCGTTTTTGTTTTTGTTAAATAAATGTTTTTATAATGAGAAAAAATTTATCTCAATATTCTTTTTACTAATATTATCAAAACAAAGATTTTTATTCGAAATTAACCTCATGATTAACAATTTTTTTATTAAAAAATTTGGTATGCAGACTTTGTCACTCTGCAGAAATACAAGATTTTTTCGAAGATCAACCAGGTAGATAAGCTGTGAACTCCCTATGTCCTCCGAGGAGAACTTAATCTTAATTTGTGGAATTTTCTGGTTTAGAAATATAAATTAAAACTTTTTAAATTTAGGGAACGAAGAAAAGATTATTTTTATTATAGAGAAAAGGATCAGCCGGGGCTCGAACCCGGGATCTTTGCATGTGTACTGCAATGCTTTGTCATAAGAGCTTTAGCTCCCATATCAACTAAGCTACTGATCCCTGAACCCAAATTAATACCTATTGTCTATATGAATTATGGAATTTCTTTTTTTTAATCCTCTCCTCGTTCATTTTTCGCAGCGTAGGCCTTGATTCATTAATTAAACAATTAAATATTCCAGCGCCTCCCAATTAGTTTGGGTTCAGGATCAGTAGCTTGGTGAATATAGGAGCTAAAGCTCTTATGACAAAGCATTGCAGTACACATGCAAAGATCCCGGGTTCGAGCCCCGGCTGATCCTTTTGTCTATAATAAAAATAATCTTTTCTTCGTTCCCTAAATTTAAATTTGTTATTGATTGTCTTTACACGGCTATTGATTGTCTTTACACGGCCTCGTTGTGGTCGCGCCCCGGGTGAAGATAAATTAAAACCTTTTAAGGACAATTTTGAAATTTAGAAATCGAGTTTTTTTAGCTTATTATTATCTAGCAACGATTGAAAAAGAAGGAAAACAAAACAGTTTTAGTAAAGAAGTGACTATCTATTTGAGAAAGAAAGATTGAATTTTTTCTCAATACATGCAATATAAACATATCTATTAAAATCTTTGATAAATGACCTAAATTCATGTCCTAAAACAGTTTTAATTATCAATTGTTATTATTCAGTATATTATTAAATCTATTATATATCAATAATTGTGTAGTTCTTTGAAAAGATTAGAAACTCTAAAGCATAAAGAAGAAAATGAGTTCAAATTTGCATTAGTTCTCACTTGAAGCATGCCTATCCATAGATATTGTTAGAGGAATAATAATAGAAATGCAAATTGTAGTTTCTATTTATTAGACATTTCATTAAAAAAACTTTTCCATTGAAGGTTTCTTTCCAATAACTTATGTAATCTAAATGTATGATTGATGGCAAAATTTAAAGTGTCGCTTGAGAAGAAAAATACATTTTCTAGGTAATGATAATTAATTAGCTGTTGCAGAACGAGAATGTAAATCTCTCGATTTGGAAGAGGAAATAAGAACGCAGTAAGTATAAACCGTTCAGCATGAGGAAACTTCCACCCCAGCTTCGGTTTATCGCCATTTACACTTATTTATTTATGGAAATATTTTAATAATAAACGATTTTCAAGAGGGGATAATATGGACTTGGAATAATTATCGGAAAAGAGGTTTTTTTTTATTTAATTAGTTTTTTCCTCTTATTAAAAACAAGGACTAAAAAGATGATGAAGGACAGTCGATGGTGGAGAAGTAATCTCCGGAGTCGAAGCTCAAAAACAATGTATGCATAAATTCATGTAAAATAATTGGTTTAATAATTTAATAATAAACAGATTGAGAGAATAATTTAAAAAAAAAAAAAATTATATCTCTGTACCAATAATAGTTTGGGCACAAAGTGTATCCAAAAGATTCTAGTACAATTGTTGTAGGTAAATGTGGGTAGGGTGATAGTTATTTTGAGTATTTGCGAATTTTTACGCTGACAGAGGCTCATATGGTTCGAAATAAATAAATAAAAAAAATAACCCCCAAGTTTCAAGTCTCTATCTCAATTTTAACCTGTGGCGAACAGCGATGCAAGTTTCCCATCTAAATAACATGGGGTTTTTAGCATTGAAATATCAATTTTTTATTCTAGCCAAAAATCAATGGTTCAAAAAATTTGAAACTCGATAGACTTTATCCTTATAATAGTAGCTATCCTTCAGAATTTTTACAGATTTTTAGCTATTATAATTTTGTAGTTAGAGCTAGATAGAATACTACTATATCTTAGGGCAGGTTGTATGTCGCTTTTTACCACTAACACAGGGTAGATGGTAAATGGAGGGATTGGGATGGCCAATCAGATGCCAGGCACTGTCACTGTCATCTGATTGGCCATCCCAGTCCCTCCATTTACCATCTACCCTGTGTTAGTGGTAAAAAGCATTTACTTTGCGACATACAACCGGCCCTTAGTGTAGTAAGTTATAGACTCCTAAATTATAATAGCTAAAAATCCGTAAAAATTCGGAGGGATAGCTACTATTATAAGAATAAAGTCTACAGAATTTTAAATTTTTTGAAAAATTACTTTGGCCAGAATAAAAAATTTATCGTTCAATGCCAAAAACCCCATATTAAAATGAAAGTTTCTTTTTGCCGAAAGTAGCAAAATTTTTATAAATTGAAGGAGACAATAAAAGAGCGTGTCTTCTGCTGGAATTATAAATTTTTAATTTATTTATATCGAGACTATAGTTTCGAGGGCTTTGCCCTCTTTATAAGTAGATAAATAAATTAAAAATTATAATTTCAGCAGAAGACACACTCTTTTATTGTCTCCTTCAACCCCCATGTTATTTAAATGGGAAACTTGAATCGCTGTTTGGCACAGGTTAAAATTGAGATAGGGACTTGAAACTTGGGGATTTTTTTTTCGAAGCATATGAGTCTCTGTCAGCATAAAAATTCAAAAATACCCAAAATAAGGACCACCCACCCTAGCTAGTGTAATTTATCCATTTATCCAAGTCTTTGAAAAACAAAAACACCTATAGTAGTATATTTTTTTAATGCAATCGAATGCAAGAAGGGGTGCATTATCTATATGAAGGGTAGTAATGATTTTTACGGTGGTTGTGGAAGTTAATAAATCCAATATTTTCTAAACACATGCAAGGATTTGCTGGTTAGTTTATTTTTTGCACAAATAAAAATAATCCCTAGACTGGTAATTAAACTATACCGACTATTATACAGGCAAGTCTATGAAAATAAACAATCCTGCGAAAAAATATCTTACAAAGTGCATGTCGGTAAAATTTAATTTACCAATGATTCATTCGCCTACTCACCTATTTAAGATAATTGTTCTGGTTGTAAGCGAATTCATGTTCGTAATTCATTAACCCATTAAATAATATGAAAATTTTTAAAATCGATTAAATTCTAGTGACCGAGAGATTAGAACTAGACGCCATTTACAAAGAGATCGTGGCTGCGAAAATGATCTAAAAATCGAAAATTTTTGGAAAAACGATCAAGGTGTTATTATACTTCAAAATACTGATATAGTTATATTAAAAGTTACTCAAAGAAATACTTATTTTCTAATCCCTGGAATGGTCTCAAAGTTAGTATAGTTATAAATTTTTTATTATGGAAATAATTTATAAGTCTGTAACAATATTTACTGTATAGTTTATTGTAAATATGTATATTAAATGAATTGCGTGTGTTAGTTATTTAAATATATATGTGGAAAGTTTTTCTTCGATTTCATAGAAGCAATTAGTTAAAGTTATACTTGTCTGCTTACATAATGGAAACTCATTCTTGATAACGATAACTTTATATAGTGATCGAAACGTCGTTTAATTTGATATTGGCTATGTTTATTAATTATTAGTGTAAAATATGGGTTTGTGAGGGTTGAGCGAGTTTAATCTAAAAAAAAAATGTTATTGATTTTTCTTCTAGTCACCGGCATTTTGGCCCACATGTACGAAACAGGAAAAAGAGGGCAGATATTGAGAGCTGTATCTTTGATCCACCATCATTGAGAGAATAGAGGCTGAACATTTTCAAGTATGATTAAATAAATTTAAATATAAAAATAAATACTAATCCATTTTCTAAATAAATTCCTGGATATGGATGAATTCATTTTTTTTCTTTATTTAATTTTTAGCCTTTTAGCTGAATTCTTAAAATCCAATCAAAATAGCCAACATTTAGTTCTCATTTTTGTTAGATATATAACAACAAATAGGGGGTCGGGTTGGTCGAGTGGATAACGTAAATACCTTCTAATCAGGCTAGCCCGGGTTTCAAGCCCTAGTTGCTACAATCCGACTATAATCTGATCCCTACACTAATTTACACACACACACGAACACCTAATGGCCATAATGGACTATAGTTTCCGAAGGCCATTAATATATATATATATATATATATATGGAGGTTTCTATATGAAGTAATAATAGAAATCTAATTTTTTATAAATATTCGAAATTTTTTGAGTCTAGAAATGTGTTGTTTTTTATGTCTGGATGACTATGTTACTTACTTCTATTAAATTTAAAGCTTTTGGCCGAGGGGTGAACCACGACTTAATATCGTGTAAACCTACTTCCACTTCCAAGTAGAAGACAATAGATGAAGGGGGATTATCTAATGAATTCCAAAATAATTCCACATAATTCCAAAGACGTCTACACCTAATTTCAATAGAGGTTCACCCCTCGGTTTTTGGGGCAATTTTTTTTTAATTAAGCTAAATTGTTAAGTGTTTTTTTGCAAAGAAATTTTCTCTGGAGAGAGACGGACTGATAGAACTTTTAATTGAATGTAATGGAAGGCAGCCCAGGGGTAGTGAAGAAAGAAAAAATTAACACATATCAATTAAGGTGTAATTTATTGGAATCCTTCCTCCTTTCCTTTCAAACCGACTTTTCGGAGGATTTTTCCCTTTGAAGCCCTGAAGAAGGAGGGAAAAATCCTCCGAAACGTCGGTTTGAAAGGAAAGGAGGAAGGTTTCCAATAAATTACACCTTATTTGATATGTGTTAATTTTTTCTTTCCTCACTACCCTTTGGCTGCCTTCCATTACATTCAATTATTAATTGTTAAGTGTTTTTGAAAATTTTTAAAAAACTACAAATTAATGTAAAATATAAAGGTTGTACCTAAGTAAAGGCAAATCCTCAATACATTAAAAAATAAAATAAGATGATAAATAGATCAAAATGAATTTCGTAATGGAAATCAATTGCCTTTTACTTATATAGGCATTGCACTCTCATTTGCATTATTATCAATCAATATATAAATAAAGCTATCAGAATGAAGTTTGATAGAGGAATGTACAAAAAGTGGATTACGCAAGAAGTAGATTGGTGTGGTTTGACAAGAAGAAATAACGATTTGAAAAGAAAAAGCGTCTGACATAAAAATGGTCAGGTGAAACGAGCGGCTAAGATGTTCGAAGGTGTGTTGGAATAAGTTGTTAACAAGATGTAGCACACATGCCACGTGGAGGATCAGATGCCTTGAAGGTAGCCAGTCAGCCGGTATCGACCAGCAAGTGCAATTTCGAGGAGATTTGGAGTATCCGCGCTTGCTGGTCTGCAAGTGGCGATGCCACCGCGTGCGTAACACACACGTGTGCGCATGCGCGAGAAGAGCACGCGGCGAGAAGAAGCCGCGCGTCCTCGATCGATAGGCGCCTACGCCGTCGCCGCCGACGTCGGCCGGAAGAGCATTCGCCAACACCAACAGGACAGCCGGAAGACTCGCTCGACAGAGAAGACTCGAGAGGCTCTCTTTACAGACAGCCACACAAATTACAAGAGAGAATGGACTTGATTGGTTAATTAGAATGCCAAATAATTATAACTAAATATGCCGGACAATGAGAGTCGGATTCGGATCGGCATGTCGAGAGTTCAGTGCTTTATATCTTCCAAATAATTCGAGATATCGAATCCCTTCTTATTTGAAGTTTTTTGTCCCCAGGAACATAGCCCATTTTGGACAGACATATTTTTTATTCTCAATTATGTAGGGATCAGATTAAAGTCGGATTGCAGGGATTTGAAGTTCATGAGAAAAGAATTAGGAAATTCTTTCATGACTTTAAATCACTTTAAAATACTTACTTTGGTCCTCTCACACCTTCATTTTAAATTGAATTAAAAAAAAGCCAATTTTACCATTATTTGACATTTTTTATCAATTTCTTCAATTTTCACTTATAAAAATTACTGTAACTCATAAACTATTGGTCGGAGCAACTTGGGTCTAAGGACCTTTTTTGAAGAGGATAAAATTTCCTTTAAAGATATGTCAATTTTTTTTCTGGTGAACCAGCATGAGCTACATTTAAAAAAAAAAAAAAGAAATTTTGAAGAGCATGGAATCTCTCGTACAAGATACAACTCGTTTTTCATGTGGCCGAGCATTATTATTTGAAAAAAAAAATTCACATGCATTTTAAATGGAAAAAGATCAAAATAGTAAAAACTTAATATTGGAATTTAGAGCTCATCTTTGGTGAGAATTTATTTTCTATATGCAGATTAATATTTTGCTTGAGAACCTAAAAAAAAAAAACTTTTACAGAAATGAATCACCCTAATATATATATATATATATATATAAAATTAAAATTACTGATGATGAAAATCAAACCATCGAAACTATAGTCTTTAACGAATAAATTATAAATATTCCTTATATAAAGGTATATGTTTATTTGCATTAAGACCAGAGACCAACCTAAGAGAAGTACACCTAACTTGGTGAGTTTATGAGATACAAAGCTCTGATAGAAGCATATGTTTAGAGAAAATATATAGACACTATCAGAGTACAGTTTTATGTTTAAACAGAACGCTAAAGACAACCAGTAGAACGTTTATTATACAGTACGCCCGGAAGTTAGGCCAAGCTAAAGAAATCAGCTATTTTTATTTGTATTCATCGTGTTGAGACGAGAAATTACATTTTTTTTAAGAAGAAATTTTTTCTGCTAATTAGTTTTTGAAAACAAAAGAAAATTAACTAATCTGAATACTTGCATATTTTTGGAATTTTTTATGCATATTTTATCATGTTCATATAGTAATAAGATACGATGAAAAATAAGTAATCGAAAAGGGAAGAAGAAAGTGAATGTGCATCATTAAGTCAGCCACTCTCAAGTGTTGTTGAACGCCCCTAGAAGATTTATGGTCTCTCATCTAGAGCATTTATCATCGCCATTTTATAGAAAAATAACATATTTAAGGGAGGCTTGCAGAGAAAACGTCACTCCGTTAAAGGGGAAAAATGCAAATGCTGCTGCGCACTTGATGCATCCTGTGGTGACCGAGATAAGGGCAAAGGGCCATCGCCTCGACGGGTTGCCAATAACTCACCCTTAACTTTATGATTTATCAATTAAAATAAATTAACAAGGAGTCTCTTTTTTAGGGCTCTTTGCAATTATAGAACGGAACCCTATTAGTAATCCTTTGTCATAGCATTGTAGACAAAATTAGATACGAATAACTTGAAATTTGGGGGGGTCGGATAGACTAGGCGGTAGCGTATCATCCTGCTATCCAAGCGGACCCGGGTTCGAATCCGACTCGAGGCATTCGGCTAAAATCTGACCCCCGGGGTAGAGACAAAATTTAAAAAATATATAGTATCGTAAATTGGCTTATGGCTAGAAAGGTCAAAAAGCCAAACAAAAAAAAAAAAACTTGAAATTTACAAGTTTTAAGTACATCCATTTAACCCAAAATCAATAATTAGGTTAAATTTCGAGAGAATCATTTTATTTTACAAGAAATTTTTGGGGGTCAAAAATAAAATAAATAAAAATAAAAGCTTGTAAAAAATCATTCAGGAGTGTGAAATATTATCACAATTATTATGATTATTTATGTCATTGATTAAATTAATAAAGTTGTTGTAGGGAAATAAGGACAATAACTTACGCAAATAATTTTTATTTTTTGCCCACGTTTCGTCAACTTTCTAGACTTCCTCAGGGCTAAAATAATAACTTCCTTGCATATTTGTCATTTTATCAATATTCCTTCTTAGCAAACATATCAGGCCAGTCATCAAACTGAGGAAGTCTAGAAAGTTGACGAAACGTGGGCAAAAAATTAAAATTATTTGCATAAGATATTGTCCTCATTTCCCTACAACAACTTTATTAATTATCACAATGATCTCGTTAATTAAAATAAAGCTCTATTTTTTTAATTTATTAAAATAATTAACCCGAAGATACTCAAATCTTCGGGTTAATTATCTTTTTTTGAAAAATAAATGGATTCTTTTCAAAAATTCAATTCACGGTATAAACCAAATATATCAAGAAAGAATTTTAATTTTAAGGTCAAAATCCACATTTAAGTAGAAAATATTTTTAGATTGCATATATCTGAGGGCTCGATCCCCTCTGATATGCAATTTAAAAATATTTTCTACTTAAATGTGGATTTTGACCTTAAAATTAAAATTGTTTCTTGATATATTTTTTAATTTAGTTCAAATACTGTGTTCCGCAGATCATCAGGGGACTATGTTTACAATAATAAAATTAAAAATGGTTTTTCTACTTGTTATATTTCCGAAACCACTTAACATAATTATAATGATGAAAAATTTCCTGAATTTGGTCCATGCTCTGTTTATTTATGAATGCCAAATAAAAACGATTTTGATATCTCTGAGATCTTGTGAGATAATTTTGTTTTCTGATCAATACAGAAAATATGAGTTGCTAAGATATCCAATTATTATTATTTAAATGATTAATAAAGTCAGCTCTTAAGAATATTTACAATCTATTTAATAAAAATATTAACCACATTCATAATTTGAAGACTTTTGTAGAGTAAGGAAGTTTATTCTAATGGGACTATTTTATAATACTTATTTTAGGTAGTTTTTGTCGAAACATTATAACCTGATGATATATAATAAATTTATATTAATGGGCTGAAGATGCCAAACCAGAATGAAGCAACATATTCATGAAATGTACACAAGAAATAAAAATAAATAAAAAACAATTAAAGATTCTTCCAAAACTTAAGTGACTTATGTAGAATTTAATTTGATAAATTTTGGGGTTTATTTAGTCACGAAAATTAAACAAATAGAGTAATGTTAGATAATTAAGGTAGTTCTTTCACAAATGCAAAAATTCAAGAAGTCTTTGAAACTTGGAGTTTAAGTCATTAAAAGCATAATAAACACACTGTTAAAATTTGAAGATGATTTACCACAACAAACATGAAATAATTGCAATTAAAAATGAAATTTTTTTACATATGGTAAATTGGAAAAGGGTGGGAAAATGATCATTATTTTATTTTTTTTCATTGAAGGACTTTCACCATCTTGATGAAAAACTAATATTTGTTAGAATAATATATTCAGAGTAACTTAAAAAAAAATTGAAATTATTTACTTCGTAGTTTTGATAAGAAATAAAAATAAAAACATATTTGGGCGATTATTTTTAGTGGAGAGGATATAAGAGCAATGGCTTGGAAACGATCCGGCAAGTATGTGTGTATCCATATAGAGATTTCGTAGTGTGAGTGGACAGTCACGTTAAAAAAACATAACCTAAAATTTTAGTTCAGTTCATATTTATAGAGTGGTTACGAGGCTAAAACTTTTTGTGTGGATTGTCGCGAAAGAACCTCCTTAACACTATTTATTTCATAGATTTACTAGACAGTTTTGGTACAAATAAATCATTTATTTTTTTGAAATTTATTGAAATATCCATGTTAAATTAAAAATGAGTTATATTTACAGAGTGACAAATTAACGAAATTTACTACTGAAGATGGTCTACCAGTGGTGATCGAAACTGTCTAGTAAATCTATGAAATAAATAGTGTTAATTAACTGACACTACTCTATTGGTTTAATTTGTGTGACTAAATAAACCCTAAAATTTATAAAATTAAAAACATTTAAAGATTTAAAGTTTTTTAACCAAAGTCCTCAAAAAATCTAAAAAATTAGACAAAAATGAATCTAACTTGAATTGAAAAATATTAATCAAGAATTTATCTTGAATGTTATTTTATATAGGTAGAGAGAAGAGGTATCTAATTGAAAATAAAATCGCTTTGTAGTTGAGAGAAAATTCAATTAATTAATTAATAATGGTATTAAATAGAGGTACTAATGAAAGTTCAGTAATGGCGAGGGGTAAACTAGATCACCAGGACGGGGAAATCCCCTCCAGCATACAATAGCCTTTTAACGAACAAAATACAAATACTCGTAAACAAGTGCACTATATACCATACCATATCAGCTCCCCCTTCATTCACCTCGGACGTTATTTATATATAAACTAGCTAAATGTCCCAGCAATTTGCTGCCCTGGACGTTCTTATCTTGATAAAATAGGATAATAATAATCGTACATTAACATTATCATTACAAATTTGAACATTTTATCTAATATTAAATTCTATTTCAATGAGATTTACTAAATTTTCATTTTTACTTAACTTTATTGCTTCATATTTTGCACCTGATTCTGATTTAAACCCAGGGCTGGATTTAAGGGTATGCCGCCTATAGGCTAAAGTCCATTTGCCACCCCCTCTATAGTTCATATTTGCTTAATACATTTGTTTTATACAACAAAAGGATAGAGTTCATTGGTATTTTCATCTTTTTTTTAGTTTAGATAAAACTACAATTTTAATGGATTATATAATAAATGTTATAGTTTTAGAAAGGACTAAAACATATTTTTAAGAAACATATATTCTTAAATAAATTTTTATAATTTTTCTAACAGATATAACAAAGAATAATTGACCTATCAAGGAGAAGTGTTTTTGACCGCGCTTTATTTGAAAAAGATATTTTATCACGAGACTATTGCGGATTATGCTATTAAAATCTGTGGAGTCTTAAATCTGGACCAAGAGAGAAAAAAAGATGTGGTCCACTTAGCTACAATCCAATTTTTGCGTATAGCCCGCTAGACATTCGGATGGATCACCAAGTGAACTTGAGATCTCAGATGTTATATATTTAATCTCTCAGTACAGAGCGCTCGATCTATTAGCATGTATGTTAGATGCTTGCCATAAATTAACCGAATGTTTTCTACATTTGATTCGTGATTCCATACAGTTGATTCGTGATTGAATCAAATGTAGAAAACATTCGGGTAATGTATTCTTAAATTCGTGCGGAAAATATTATTAACGTCTGAAATAGATCATTTCAACTTTTGAATAAATTGCCAAACTGCCGCCCCTGAAAATTTGCCGCTCTAAGCTGCAGCCTACTTAGCCTATTTAGAAATACGGCCCTGTTTAAACAAATACTTTTTTTATTTTTAATTATTAGGTATAGTTAAATGTATTTATTAGTTTTTATTCTAATTCGAATTTCATCCATATTATAGGTCTAAAATAATAATAATCTTCTATCATTATTTTCAAGCAGACTTTACTTTTTGTTGATTCTCAATAGAAATATTTTCAGGTGAATTGATGATGGAGAGAGAGGGGAAGTAGTAGACCAATCGACTTGATTGGGGAATAATGGAATTGAAATAATTATCGGAAAAGAGGTTTTTTTATCTAATTAGATTTTTCCTCTTACTAAAAACAAGGACTAAAGATGATCAAGGACACTCGATGGTTGAGAAGTTATCTCCGGAATCGAAGCAAAAGATACAATGTATACATTAATTAATGTAAAATAATTGGTTTAATAAAATTAAAAAAAAAAAAAAAAAAAAATATTTTCAGAGAATTGCGTATCTTCTGAAGAATAATTATTAATTAATATATATATATATAAGCTCCGTATTATTTATTTATAAGGAAGTATTTTTATATTTAGCATAAAATAGTATGTCTAGGCAAAGGTTTTTGAGTATTATAATACATTAATTATTAAGCGAGATGTGGAATGGTTAATTATTCGATAGGTTATCTTCTAAAATACTGCGAGTTGTTGGTATAAATTAATATAATTGATCTTAAATTATTGGAATTGATTTTATAGGTTAGAAGCTTATATTTTAAAAGAATCGCAATAAGACATACTATTTGAAAGTAGAGGATATTTGCGGTACAGACTATAAGAAGATAGCCTTATAATAAAGTTTTTTTTTTTTATTTTACCATACAGGGTATGGTCAAGTATTGTAATCGTGCATGAAAAAAGTGTTTTTTTTTTTGCTTCTTTTTTTTGAAATATCTCAAAAACGGCTGAAACTATGTTGATAAAAAAAAATGGGGGAAACCATGGACTTTCGGTCTACAAAAAAGCTATAATAAGTGAACACCGAAAAAATTATATTTTTAGAGATAATAAATGTTTTGTCAAAATGTCTGTTAGGTTGTTATTCTGTTAGTCTGTGCGTTACCAAATTTTGTGGACGAGCTAACTTAAAAACTAGTAGGAATATCAAAACCAAATTTCACACGTAGTTTTGGTCCATTGAGATTAAGAGCTGATTAGATTTTGGTGCATATCGACTCAAAATTAAGGGGGGGGGGGGGCGTGGTTAAAAAATTAAAATTATAAAATTTTCAAACTAAAAAAACAAGAAAAATGAAATATACTATAAAATGAACCTAAAATAACGAAAATACTTTTTTTTCTGGCGCCAAAATTAGGGGGAGGGGGATAAAAAATCTAGGCCATTTGCTCAAACTCAACCAAATTTTGTATACATAATCAGTGGGCCCCTAGAACACTAAAAATACAAAAACAGCCCCCCCCCCCCAAATGGGAGGCGGGGGTAAAAAAATCTAGGCCTCGTACCAAACTCAACCAGAAGTGTATGGTAAAGTCAAGTGGATGGCCACATCAGAACGTGTCAATTTATTTTCACTTCACATTGAACATTTTAAAAATCAAATTAAAAAGTTAAATTATTTATTCATTAGCTATTTATTTACGAACATAATAATTTAATATATAAATATATATGTACTGTACCTACATGTACATACATATAAGTAAGGATTATTCTTAATGAAAAAGAATTAGTTAAATTATATATTTATTATAATTATGGTATAACATAAATTTGTCACACTAAAATAATTAAAAATATGGAAATATTATGTAAATCTTGATTAATTAGAATATGTATGTATGTATTATCTATTATTATGTACGTAAATTTAATTTATAAGCGTTCTTTTGCGCAGGTAGTTACTGACGGTATCTTATATAGGTAGGTTGAATTTTTTTTTCTTTTAATACATTAAAATGTTCAATTTGATTTGTTAAATGTTCAAACCTGCAATATATGCATCAGATGTAGTAAATGTCTTTTCTCATGTGTTCACTGTTCTGGCGGTGATGGTCTCAAAAGTTTCCCCAGAACAGGATTCTCATTGCTGGCTGAATACAGAAGCAAATCTGACAGGTTTTTTATGTCCCATCTAAACTTAAGTTTGGCGTAGAGCACGTAGTATGGTGAGGAGGGTTTGGGGAGCTGAAAGAACGCCTCGGGAAAACAGCGAATTCACCGAGAGAGAAACGAAGGTATAAAATGAGAAAATTTGTTATCAAGCATCTCTCGATTAGAGAGGTTTGGATGAACAAGGGGGAATTGATTAAATTGAAATCTAACCCAACTATTGTCATAGCGTTTCAGATCAACAAAAAATCAATGACCACTTGATTTGAATGACATTGTTTTCACCTTGTCCTGAAAATAAAAGCAAATTGTTCTATTGTCATGAGGATCGGTCAAAATAACATCGAAACTCCAAACCACCAACATCCCAACATTCCCAATCAAATATTCAAGAGAATTCGAACTAAAATAAACATCCATTTGAATGGAAAATTATTGTAATACTGTTATTATACGAGTATAATAACATTTTATCAAAATTACATTAATTTTATTATTTTATGTTTAAATTATACCTACATAATTAATTTGTAGAGGAATCCCCGCCCCCCCCCCCCAAGAAAATAATTTAAAAATTTTATTTTATTTGTTTTCTTAGAAACACGGACTGGTAAGCGAAATAAGTAGGTTATAATGAAAGGCATTTCATAAATTATTTACTTTTATTCAATTTCCTACGCTCCGAAACTTTTTTCTCTCCTTCTTCAGGGTATTGAATAGTTTTATTGATGGGTGTGTATAACTCGGTTCCCATTTGTCTCTCCTTTCAGTGATAGCAACAATATTACAATATTTTCCAACATTATACCATAAGTGTACTTATAATCAAGGAGAGACAAATGGGAACCGAGTTATACTCATCTATCAATAACTATTCATTACCCTGAAGAAGGAGAGAAAAAAAAGTCTCCGAAACGTCGAAATTGAATAAAAGTAAATAATTTATGGACTGCCTTTCATTATAACCTAGTTATAATTTAAAAAGTCGGCTAAATTTTCGTAAAAAAAAAATCAAGACAATTATGTAAAAAAAAGGAATTATTTCATTTTTGAAGATAGTGCAAAGGAAGAGATTAATATGGTATGGACACCTCAAAAGAATGCCGGAAGATAGGTGGCCTCATAAAATATGGACCTGGATGCCCAGGGAAAGACGGAGGAGAAGAGGAAGACCGAGACGAACGTGGAAGCAGGGAGTAGATGAGACAATGACCAGTAGGCAACTACAAGAGCAAGACATCCTGGATAGAGAGAATTGGCGTGTTGGATGCGGAAAACGGCGCATGCTGTAGAACAAACCGCTTTATTATTATTAAGATTGTGTCAATTCATAATCGTGTAAAATTGTGATTGGGTGCAAATTATATTGAATTAATAAGAACATTATTCAAAACAATAATGGTAGTGATAATATTATCGTCAATTAGATAATTATCGGAAGTTTATTGTGATTATTACACCCACCTTTTAATCCAATTAATTAATTGATAAGATTGCACCTGCCGTACTTTGCAATGTTTCAAGTCTTTCAGTAAAATATAAATGAAAAAGTTCTCTCGAATTGAAGCTATTCTGAAGTTAGGCGTGATGTCTTGATCTTTGCTGGATAGGTTTCCTCAGAATGTTTGCTTGTTTGTCATAGCCAGTAGAATCCCCCGGTGTCTCGATTAGACGATTGGAAATCAAACTTTGAAGAGTGAGTCATGGCCTAAACCGGAAGTCGAATAATCAGTAATCAGCTTGGCTTATCAACCAGACAAAAATCGGTGTCGAAAATATTTGTACTAATCTTAAAACATGGAATTCCGGGAGTGAAAATTTAAAGTTTTTTATCCGACCATTTATTATTCAAATGAACAAAGATCCAAATCCAAAAATGAGCATTTCAGGGGATAGAAGTCACGTTAGAATAATAATAATTCATTTTTCTATCCAAGGATCCTTTCTTTAGCTCCATATCATAAAGAACGATATTAAGATATCTCCGAAATGACCTTTTCAATTGCAGGTTAAAATGCTATTTGGATAAATAAGTCAGTGTTTTTAGATGTTTCCCTCATGAACCCATCAGATGTGACCTTTTTTGAAATGACTATAATACTTCTGTAGCCAATTCAGAAGGTAAATTCAAAAGGTCATTAATATACCAGCTGAGAAAAAGCTTAGAAGAAATGACAGAAATCTAAAGAACTACAACGTTAGTATAGAAGGAAAATCATGGTAATCCACCAAAACAACCTTAATACTACGGTTTGAGAGAAAACTTTCTTTCAAGCCACTTGCATAAGGTCTACTCCAGGGGTCTTCAAACTATGCACCCCTGTGCATGGAGTGTGCACCGCGGAGAACTTTCAGGTGCATCAAGACGATGTGGTTACTTTAATAAAAAAATCTTAGATCTTCAAAATAAATAAATAAAAAAAGCTATATAATAAAAAAATCATTGGAATCTAATCTAATTTATTATTATTAGATAATTAAGCGGTATTACAGGTACTATGTAAATTGTAAATATACTGAAGTTGTTATTTTCTACGTTTTGAGAGATGGGCACCGCGGAACTTTGACTGAAAATTTGGTGCATCGATCGTAAAAAGGTTTGAAGACCCCTGATCTATTCTAATAGATTTAGATTCTAATGGATTCGGGTGTTTTCATTATGCCAAGGCTGTCCTAAGATATATATTTATATCTAGTTGAAGAATGGGCAAATTGAGGGTTCATGAATAACTTGGACGTCGAATTCAAAGAGGCAATCATAGTTTCTATAGTGAAATAGAAGTTGGAGGCTCTGGTAGATTGTTTGAGGCCAGAGAGACGGGAGTGTGAACCAAAGGAAAACATTCGTGTCTATTCGAGACGAGTTAATTAAGTGGATCGAGTGTGGTTGTAACGAGCAGTCGCCGAGGATGCTGTTCAACAAATTGATCTCGGCTGGCGGTATTTGCATTGTGTGAGGAAACTATAGTACAAGTAGCCCCCGCTTTATCCGGGTCAATCACACCACAAAGGATGGCCGCACGATTCATTCATTCGCTTGGACGTACAAACACACCTGGACATTTATAGACAGGGACACAATGCCTTCGCCCCTCGTTAATCAACTTTCGAGCAGCGTCTTTTAGTATCCTCCACCAACAGGGGAAAATATACGAGCTACTAATTCGGAATTCGCAAATAACTCGAGACAAAACACAAAACGAATTAAATAAACTGCAA
This sequence comes from Forficula auricularia, assembly GCA_024734495.1. Classification (NCBI taxonomy): domain Eukaryota; kingdom Metazoa; phylum Arthropoda; class Insecta; order Dermaptera; family Forficulidae; genus Forficula; species Forficula auricularia. The sequence continues at coordinate 101,911 of JALMQS010000847.1, read as the reverse complement.
CGGATCGTTGCTAAACTTTATCTAAAGTCATTTGAAATATTAATATGTTTATTCCTTTATTATTAATAAGATATCACTCTCCATTTGCAGTCCATGTTAACTTAAATTCAAAAATAGCGATTGATTCTCATCTAAGAGATGAGGAATAACAATTCTATTTGGATTTTTGCCGTTTCGATTATTATTGGTAACCATTGCTGAAGACATGGAGGAATCGACTTAAAATCAAAAATAACGATCGATTCTTATCTAATACTAGAGGAATAAACGTTATTGCATTCCATTTTTGATGTTTTGACTATTAATGGCAACCTCTAGTGAAAACGTTGAAGAATTGACTCAAAATCAAAAAGACTATTTTTTTTTATTTGTAAACAACTCAATCTTGATCTATCCATACATCCGCACGCACTAAATGAAAAAAATCGCACTTTTTGGCATCTCGACGAAACTCCATGTAATTTTTGGCACGTGGTAAAATTCAACCTAATTGAATACTACGATTTGTGACTTTAATTGAGTTCATGGGTTCCGTAGACTTTACCTGAGGACCCTTTGAAGTCGCGCTTGCCGCGAGACCGATTACAATACTTTCTCCATTGGATAAAGTAAAAAATTAGGTATAACTTGTGCATACTACTTTATCATTTAACTGCCCTAGTAGTAGGAAAATTTATACAATATTATTTTCATTACTAAACTACAAAAAGATAATGTATGTATTATTGGATTTGAAACATAAAGAGCTACAAAACCCGTATTTTTTGCACGATTACAGAGCTTTAGAATATTGCATAAATACCGTATAGGTATATACAATTTTTGCTCGTTTAATATGAGTGGATATTTAAATTAAAGGTTAAATGTGTAGTGCATTATCACATGGCTAAATTACTGTTAGATTCCATTTGATTATTATTTTAATATTTTCTAAAATGAAAATGACAACTGTATTCAAATGTCAAATGAACTGACACAATGCCATTGTGTGGCTAGCTTCAGACAGAAATTATTTATAATTAATTTTATTTAATTATATTTTATTTAAAATTTATCTAAGAAAATATTTGAAAAATATAAATCCTTTGAATTTAGACCGATATGTCTAATCGTTGCTAACTACTTCCTAGTAACACATTAATGTTTAAGCACTTTATATATGGTATAGATATAGATAGATTCAGTAAAAAATAAATTCAATAGCCTGGGAATTTATCTGATTTGGGGCTATATAAATTTCATTCGACCTCTGGTCATGTTCTGGCATGAATTCTCGGATACAAGTATATGAATGCTTACGAGTATTTATAATCAAATTTGTTCTTTATAATTGAATGAAATTTTTCTTTAGTGTGTTTGACATAAGTGAAAGCATTGGAATAACTATGAGAGAAAATGAGAAAAAAGCAGAATTTACTTTTCATTTATGTATTTATTAATGAATCAAAAATAAGAGAAATGTTTGTAATAATTAAGTTCAGAATTTCTCGCCTGTTAATATATTGTTAGAATTAAATTAATAATGAATAAGAGAAATCCAAACATTGATGAATTCCATTAGTAGTTTTAAAAAGATTTAAATATTTTGTTAGTTTTACTGAATAACCAGAAAAAAAATTAACGGCTCCTTTGACTCGCTGGCCCATCGTTGATGAGATTTCGCACTTTCCCTATTTTATAGATACTATCACGGTATGTGTTCTGGTGAGTAGGAATCAGTAATTTCCCCCCAAAGCCTGCGATTTGCCGACTGAGCCCTTCACGATTAAATTGGAAAAGTGCCGGATACTTTTGTCCTCATGACTTCAAGGAACTTGAAGTCTCTTCCGGCCTCCGTCTTTCCCGATACTTATAACTTATAACCTTCAAAACCCGGGTGCATAAGCACCTACGCTTCCACCCTTACTCTTGATCCTCTTCGATAATGCAGGGGTCTTTCGAGATCCATAGGGGCTGGATAAATCTTGTTGGTGCGCCCCTTTGTGCATTCGAACACATTTATTAAAAAAAAAATGTTACGTTTTATGTATATATGGGGGAAAAAGAAATCATTCAATATTGAAAACCGTGAAAATTGGCTTATTGAAACATATTTTCTTAAAAATAATATGTGTTCAATAGTTAAAAGAGGAGTAAATAATACACTAAACTAGACATTTTTTTAGGGTTGGAACACCAATAAGGTAGTGTTGTATTCGGTTGGTAAAGTCTTTGTAAAAGTTGACAAAGAGTAAAACATTAGAATTCACCTTGTGCCCGACCGGATGACCAATCAGATGACGGCACTTTCATCTGATTGGTCATCCCGCCGGGCACAAGGCGAATTCTAATGTTTTACTCTTTTTCAACTTTTACAAAGACTTTATCTACCGAGATACAACTGGCCCTTACGAGTATAAATAGAAAATTAGTATAACTTTTCTAGTGTTTTTCATGACAATCATGGCGTTTCTTCGCCTTATCTTGAAGCCGTTTTTTTAAGTAATGATAATAAAACGATGCATTGAGTTTTAATTTCATCTATGGTATATCTGTGATTACTTGATTGAAACTGGCCTTAGAATTGAAAGCTGAAAATTTGTCACTAAAAAATATACAAAAACAAATTTTCTAATTTTACCTTGGGTAGTCCAAACCGAAAAATTATCAGTTTACCCATTAAATTAAGAAACAAATTACTAAAATCGAATAATTTATTAAAACACTTCTATATGTGTAGTTTAATTTAAAAAAAAAAGCCAGCAAAATTCTTATGAAAAAAAAATTATCTTAGTTAATTTTAGGTTTTTCATTGATTTTGATGGAATTTGAAATTGTGACATTGAACTTATTGCCGCGGTGTCTGCGTCCCCTTCGTAGTCAATGGAAAGCCAATTAACACTCCACAAAGGGTCTACAAATCAGAGAATTTTCAATCAAATTACGCGGTTAGTTTAATTGTAATCACAGCCTTTTGGAAAGGGTGGCTCAGTTACGAGAATAGTTAATTTTGGTCAATGGGTAAATTTATAAATTGAATTGTGAAATGTGATAAGGTGAAAAAGAAGAACATTTTAACCTAGTATTAAATTTAGATTAATTATTTTTTTACAAAAATGTTCACAGATGCCGAAAAAACTAAAGAGGCTTTTTTGACAAAAAAAGTTAAATTTATGTAATGCATGCCGGTAGCCGAATTATACATACCATATTTATTAGGCATTTAAGAATAATGGCTGTTAATGATATAATAAAAATTAGCATATAATTTAATATAGGAATATAGATAGAGAAGGAGGTGGTCAACTACTAAACCCGAGATGTAATGTATCATTTGTAATATGTAAGGGGTAAAAACAACCCTCTGACATAATAAAAGATATCTTTAAAACCTCAGGTTTTGTAGTTGACCACCTCTCTTGATTTTCTCTCTAAATATATTATTTAACTAGCTGACGTTCGGGCCTTCGGCCCGGCGTCACCTGACCCTGGCGGGGAGCGTCTCGTTTATACCAATTTAATAATTGAAATTTAAAATCTTACTGTAAGTATCGAAAGAATGTGCTGAATGAAATTGATTCAAAAATAAGGAAGAATAAGGAAAGATTTATTTAACACATTGCCTAAGCACGATCACTATCTGACCAATCAGAATCGTTCTAATAATTTAACGCTTTGGCATTGGCTATGCACTGGCCAATCAGATCGTTTCCACATACATATATATCCACATACTTTTCTATTTTATATATATAGATAGATAGATATAGATATATAGATTATATAAATTCAAGGGTTTATTCTGTCACATAAAATAAATAGAGTAATTTTAGACAATTAACATTATTTATTAGATAGATTTATTAAACAGTTTCGGTCCCCTCTAGTAGACCATCTTCAGTAGTGTTGAAAATTGAAACATCTTTATATACCAATATATACATATGTTGCAGTAAAAACCCATATTTTAGTAAAAACGCGTTTCGCTGAATACCTTTATGGCAACTAGAGTTTACTGATGTTGGGTTCAAAGGTCTAGAATCTTCATTTTTGACCTTCCGCCTCATTTCGTAAGTTTATTTTCAAAAATTTTAAATGAAAATGTCAAAAATTACACCCTCTATTACTTTTCTTCTAATTTAAGACATTTTCGTTTAAATTTTTTTGAAAATAAACACATGAAATGAGGCGGAAGGTCAAAAATGAAGATTCTAGACCTTTGAAGCAAACTCAACCAACATCAGTAAACTCTAGTTGGCATAAAAGTATTCAGCGAAACGCATTTTTACTGGAACATATATACAATTATACAAAATAAAGACCATAAAAAAACTTCACATTTATACATACAATTTCGTTCAAGATTTGGAATTTGTCACCAGGGGTGACCGAAACTGTCTAGTAAATAATATCAATTGTCTAAAATTACTCGATTTATTTATTTTATGTGACAAATATACCCTTTAATTTATAAAATTAAATTCTACAAGTCACTCTAAGTTTTGGAAGAATCTTAGATATACAATTAAATTAAACGCTAATTTTTATATATCTTTAGAAAATTTTGAGATAAATAAAAATCTATTCACTGATTAGCGAATCGAGTTCAATTGTTTATGAAATAAAAAAGTAATTAAAACCTTAAATGGAAAAGAAGAGAAAGTACCTGAGAAGAGCCGAGACAATAAAACAAAAGAAATCAAGAAAATGGGTTATGCCCATAAAATTAATACTTTTATTTTTATTTGATTGCAAAAATGTCATTTTTACTTATTCGATAGTAGAGTTCTATAACGAAAATATATGGAATAACTTATTGTTTCTAAAGTAGGTATAATAGGAAATTAATAAATAATTTGAAAATCATTTTTGATTCAAGAGATCAAGAAAAATAATTGATAAGTCTAAAAGAACATTAATCTATATGTTGGGATTTTTAATTCTTATTTTGTGAAGAATGTGTTTTGTCAAATCTGTAAACGATTTTCAATTGTGAGATTCTACTATAATTAGAAAATAAAAGTAAAAAATCCAGAGAATATCTTTCATGTGATAATTCTTATTACAAGCCAGAATAGGGTGAAGACAAACATTCAGACATGTAATAAAAATTATCTATATCAGCTCAGGATTTTAGAAGTGTGTAAGGGGGGCATTATTTACAGCCTCCTTCTGGATAAGGTCTCAGGTGTTCTAAATTCCTCTACGATAAGATATTCTATTAATTAGGACTAACTGAGAAATCTAATACTAGTGTTATATTATTATTAGTATAATCATTAAACAAAAATTTGTAGCCGTAAACCTAACAATGAATTCCAGTAGTTTTTTATACGCAGATTTTCGCGGAATTTCCCGATTTTTTACAACACGTCAGAGTTTTGAGATATTAGATATTAAACAGGAATATTTGAAATCAAAAAAAAATTTTGTTGACATAATAGAAAACAGCTTCTTCTTTTGATTTTCAAATTACCAGTTGAATTTAGCTCAATTAGAACTCGAGTTATAACTAAAATACTAAAATTACTTACATGATTATTAAGAAGGCACAAACATAGATAAAAAATATGGGTCTTTTCTACGCTGATTATCATGCAATTTCCCGATTTTTTACAACACGTCAGAGTTTTGAGATAGTATCGGTCTAAACGACGAAAAATGCCATTTTGACCTATTTTCAATAAGATATCCATTAAACTGCAATATTTGAAATTGAAATAGTTTACTTTCATAAGAGAAAACAGTTTTCTCTTTGATTTTCAAATTGCCACTTGTTTTTAACTCAATTAGAACTAGAGTTATAAGTAAAAAACTAAGACCATATGTTTTTATCTATTATGCTTATTACATCGTTTATAATCACGTAGTTTTAGTTTTTAGTTATAACTCGAGTTCTAATTGATTTAAAAACAAGTGGTAATTTGAAAATCAAAGAAGCTGTTTTCTATTACGTCCACAAAAATATTTTGATTTCAAATATTGCTATTTAATTAATATCTAATCGGACTCAAAAATAGGCCAAAATGGCCTTTTTCGTCGTTTTGATCGATAATATTTCAAAATTGTGGACCTGTTGTAAAAAAATGAGAAATCGCATGAAAATCAGCATATAAAACTACTGCAATCCATTGTTAGATTTACGGTTAGAAATTTTGGTCGGCCTGTGCTATGATATGATGATGTACTTCCATCAGAAAACAAGCCTCCAAACATGAATAAATATAATTATCCCTACCATTCAATGTTGAAATATAAATAAAATTGCCCTCCAATTAATATGAAATTTTAATTAAGTAATATTTTATTTATAGCTTGGATGATCTAAAAATCCTTGAAAATGTGACAAAAAAGGAGCAATTTACTTTTTCCCCTATTTTTCATTGGCTGCCTAAAGAGATGTACATTTCAATGTTTTATGCAAATTAGTAAAACTAGTTGAAGTGGAAAGAGCCCTTAGCTTTTTTGCTTTTCAAATCCCCTCAAAAGAGATTTGATCGAGAGTGCATTTGAATTAATCTCTGTTTATGTTAATAGAGATGCTTTTTTTACTTGCTCCTGCCACTTAAGTATTCTTTAATTAAAATTTTTGTTCTCATTAAAGATAAATGTAAAGGTAGTTCTTCGCGACAATCCACACAAAAAGTTTTAGCCTCGTAACCACTGTACTGTACTGTACTTTTCACACTACTATATCCTTTTTATGAATGGATCGTTTCCAAGCCATTGATATTTTATTCCCTCCACTAAAAATAATAGTCCAAATATGTTTTTTTTTTTTTTTTATCAAAACTACGAGGTAAATAATTTCAATTTTTTTTTTAAGTTACTCCGAATATATTATTCTAACAAATATTAGTTTTTCATCAAGATGGTGAAACTCCTTCAATGAAAATAAAAATAAAATAATGATCATTTTACCACCCTTTCCCAATCTACCATATGTAAAAAATGTCATTTTTAATTGCAATTTGGTGTGGTAAATCGTCTTCAAATTTTAACAGTGTGATTATTATGTTTTTAATGACTTATATTCCAAGTTTCAAAGACTTCTTGAACTTTTGCATTTGTGAAAGAACTACCTTAAGTAAAGGACGTTGAGAAAAGGCAACCTAATGACTTAATACAAATAATTAGACATTCTACTTCTACGTTTCCTAAAGCAGCTGAAGATTGATAAGCCAATGTGAGTAGTTGGAATATGGAGTGTGCATGGCCTGTGGGAGGCTTTCCACCCGACATTAACTGAGAAATAATTAGAGGAAATCATTTGAGAGGCGATTGTTCTCGGGTCGGGCGCAAGGTGCACATGGCATCGAGCTCAAGTTGAGCCCTTCTGCCCTTGTATTTGGAGAGCAAAGGAAAGCACCTGGAAGCCCAAAGCTCAGCCCCAGGGAGACAATTCCGAGTCGACCTTTCGGACAGATGTCGAAAAATGCATCAGATTAGAAGAGGGTTCATAAAAAAGTTATCATTCGAAACGGTAATCAGTAGAAGGAAATAATATTACAAATCGAGGCCAACAGTGCATTAACGGCCATTAATAGAATTATTGATAGCCCATTTGTAATTTATTAATGTCGAAAGCTTATTAGAAGCTTCGCTAGAAATATCCACCCAATTAAAAAATGGATTTATTAATGGCTTAAATAGAAATTAGAAGATCGTCCCATTCATTATCGATAATCCATTTACTCTGGATACTACGGATGATGATTGTGCTAAATAATCTCTTAGGGATATTCGTACGTCTGTCCGTTACGCTCTAATTCAAGTGCTTTAACATCTTCCTCGAGCGGTCCTGTGAAAATTTCTAACAGTCAACAGAAACAGTAATTTATCAAAAGAAAAGTTTCAGCTGAAACTAACTAATAAGACATTTTATTAGTAGCTAGTATTCTCGAGGACCTCTGCTCTCTGGGCGGTCGGAATTTCGAATTCACTCAAAAAAATTTCTTATTCGTATATAGAATGTCTAAAATGGGAAGGAAAATTAATTTTCTTTTTTTTCTGTCTGTGAATTTTGATACCCTTGATAACACTTTTTGGGTTTCTATTTTCATAAGTTACGATGAAAATGCAGAAAATGAGAAAAATTCAAATCGTAATATGGACGAAGACATTGATTGGCGTGGTCTGCTTCAGCTTTATAAGAAATATTAATATATATTAAAATTAGATTACCCTGTAACTTAAATCAAATAAGTATAATAATTAATTCAAATTTTTGGTTCTGACCAAAAGCCAGGAAGGGGGAAAAAAACCTTCTCCCTTTAAAAAAAAAATTCAAATTTTTATCTAATTAATTCAACCAAATGAATAATTAAAATAAATATTTATAAAATTCATTTGATTGAATATAGATTCTATATCAAATGAATATACATACTCATCTTCTAGTCAGAAATACATATATTTTATTATAAATAAAAAAATATTCAAGTTTATATCATTTCTTGTCGTAATTACGTATTATTCCATTTAAATATCCAACTATTAAATTTAACTATTCCACTATTTTACTCAAATAACAATATTTTCATAATTTACTTATTGGTCCTTGGTTCAAATAGCGGCATCTTAATTATTAATATATCTAGAGTTGTTCCAAAAATATGAGAATACTTAAATACGTAGGTGTATCATTTACTCATATTGAATAGAGATCGATTTCGCCATAATTAACTTCACCATCTAGTTATATCAAATATAATTTCTTAACTATAAATATATCGTTTTTTCAGTGTGGAACGATTCATAACCGAAATTTGCAGAGAGTGTGCAGAAAAGGAAAAATTTTACTATTTCCTCTCTAAAAAATCAAAGCTGTTGAAGCTTGTATTTTTGTGATTAATTTGATTAAAAATTTTCTAGTTAAATCACACATAATTATTTATTGAACACGAATAAATAATTATAATTAATTATGTGTGATTTAACTAACAATTCAAATTTTAAATTCAATAAATATTTTCATCGGAACGCTCAACCTTTCGATGTTTAATTTTAAGTACGGAAGAAGCCATTTTATTACTTTGAGTGGCTTTATTTATTAGGACTTTTTTATTTGGCTTTCTCGGCTTTAACCATTAAGCCATTTTACGATACTTAATATTAATTAATTTTTCCTCATTATGTAGGGATCAGATTAAAGTCTGGTTGCAGCGAGTCGGGCCTGAAACTCGCTGATGAAGCCGGACTGGCAGTTGCGGCTAGAGATGGTTAGACCCACTCGACCAACCGGACCCCGATTATATTATGGATACGAAATTTGTAAACAATGAAATGACTACTAAACAATTTTCTTGAAGAAAAATTTGAATTAAACCGCAGCTTAGTGCATGACAGACTAAATAAAAACCTACGAGGAAGTGTTGGAAAAACGATAGAGACGTTAAATCTATGCGCGTAGCATGGTTGGATGATAGCGGCACATCTCAACTTAAGCGCGATTCATATGCAGGACTTTTCTAGCCCGGGGCCTTTAGCGATTCATACTGAATACAGCGATATGGACTCTAGGTAAGGAATTTTATTCCTCTCTAGAAAGTGCAAATCTGCAAGTTTTCGATTTGTTATGCCAAGCTACTAGGTGTTGCCTGTTTTAGTTTGGTTGTCAAAAATTTAAAAAATGAAATTACCTAGCTTAGCAGAATATCGTGCTAGATACGATAAATATCGATTATTACGAATGAAACCAGGCTAAGCTATAGAGTACTAAAAGCATTCCATTTTCGCAATTGAGATAAAAATTGATAGTCTTGCTGATTGGATCTGGTTATCACAATCTGTGAGTTAAACAGCTAAACTCATCCCAGGTCGTACAGCGAATGAATACACAGATAATATGAGGGGTTGGTGATGAAAACTTGATGATCCATATAGCCCTGTCGCTTTCTTGAATTCAAAATGGGGAAAATAGGGCCAAAGAATTCCAATGAATTTTAAGCATCGCTGTCCAATTTATTATTATTTTTTTTTTAAGAAATTTAGAATTTAATCGATTAATCAACAAATGAAAAAAATTGGCGTGACTTAACCAAGACTATTTTACCACACTCCTACCCCTCTCATATATCTATTTATTTTATTTCCATTCCTATACAACACACACCACTGATTCTAATCCCACAATTTGGAACCCACTCCCCTTCCCCGTCTAAAAACATTCTTTAAAAAGTTTGTTCATTTTTTTTTGCCCCCATCCCTATTTCGGGTCTTTGGTTTTTGCATTTCTAGTTCCCCAGGTACCCACAGATTATTTTTTTTACTTATGGAAAGTGGTGTAGGTTTTAGGTGAAACATGATGTTAGTTAATAGAGTAAAGGGTGTGTAGTTGTCACAGTGAATAACAACTAAAGAAGGTTATATATAACTCAATATATTTGCGGATTATTAGTCCATCATCAGGAGTTTAGAAGTTAATACCAGTTTGAGTTTTATTTCATTCACTGTGAAACTACACACCCTTTACTCTATTAACTACCCACAGATTATGTATACACTGTTAAAAAAAATTGTGAATTTTCTATAAGCTTACAATTCAAATAAGATAGGAAATTTACAAGATTGCGTATAGTAAAAAAAAATACTATAGGTATTATATTGTTAATAAAAACACATGAATTCATTGCAAAAATGCCAAAATAAATTGTAACTTTACTTTTTTCTTGTATTAATTAGATACGTATTACTAAAAAATATGTTGTAAGATTACAATACCTACTGGTATGTAATATTAGTAAAAAGTTTTGAGGCCAGACTTCCCGTTTTTTTTATAGTAAAATTAGATAAGAAATTTTTAACAGTGTAGGTACGAAATTTGGTTGACTTTGGTCCAAAGATCTAGAATTCTCATTTTTGACCCTCTCCCCCTCCCCCTATATCTTTATATATAATATTCTGGAATAATGGTATAGCTGAGAGACAGACATACGTTGTGGGTCGTCATTTGGTATATATTTTGAGATAAATATAATATAAACAATTCTTGTTTTCTTGGAAATTCCCTTAGAGTTCGAATTTGAAAAATCATTTCTTAGCTATCGCCTACTTCCAATGTAGTTAGTGCCTATGTGCCAAACTTCAAGTTTCTGGACCTCATGGTTTGAGAGATCTCAGTACCTATGAGTCAGTGGTATTTATATTTTATACAGGGTGATTCATCGGTCTGTCCTCTCTTTATAACTCTTATAACTCTTTTAAGTCAGAGAGAAACTCTTCAAATATAATTTATCTATACATATAAAATTAAGGTGTTGTCTGTACATTGGTTCAAATCACGCCAAATTTTGGTTGCACACGTTTCAAGCAAAGTTATGAACGAAAACACCCTCAACAAAATTCCTGTCTGTATGTCTGTCTGTTTCCGTCGTTTCCGAAAAGTTGCTCACGATTCACGTAAAAACGGCTGAAGGGATTATTATGAAATTTCATATTTACATCAGATGTCTTCTAACTTACGTTTTTAGCTATATAACGTTTTGATATTTTGACCCCAGAAGGGGTTTGGGGGAGAGCGCACGAATGAAAATTATCAACTAACTCATAAACTATTAACCTCACGGCAAGTTTTATAATACAACAAAGTTGTAGGGGATGTGATTTCTGACAACTTTTGTTTAAAAAAATTTCACCCAAAGGGGGGGGGGTGAATAATGTAATCTTGCTCTTGGAGCAAACTAAACCAAATAGTGTATACATAATCTCTGGGCCTCTAAAGAGCTAGAAATGCAAAAACTAACCACCCAAAATGCGAGAGGGTCAAAAAATGAAAATTCTTTCTCTTGGGCCAAACTCAACTAAATTTTGTATACATAATCTGTGGGTCGCTAGAAATGCAAAAACTGGGTGCGGAAGGTGGGTATGATATATCATTGTCTATCTACCTACCATATGCATTTGTATATAGGGCCTCCGTTTAAGCCCAACAATATCTAAATTTATATTTCTAATGGAACACCCTATATCGCATATGTTTATTTATTTTGATAATAAATTAGATTCGCTTTAAAAAGTATAAAGTAATAAGGGATCTAAAATTATAAATTAAGAAGTTATTTACCTTTATTCGTTGAATGATATTTTTGTATCATGTTATTATCAACAAAGTAAGCTATGGAACGAATAAAAGTAAGTAACTTCTTAATTTATAATTTTAAATCACTTATTACTTACTACTTTTTATAAAGGAATCTAATTTAGTATCAAAATAAATAAGATATTACGGTACAGGTGTTCCATTAAGAAATATAAATTTATAGTTGTTGCAGCTAAACGGAGCACCCTGTATACAAATGGATATGGTACGTTGATAGAAAATAATATATCATATAAATTATATTTGAAGAGTTTTTCTCTCTGACTTAAAATAAGAGTTATAAGAGTTATAAAGAGAGGATGATGGATCACCCTGTATATAGGTAAATATAATTAATCGAGATATGTATTCCACCATTTAGAGATTTTTCAGAATTTAACATATCTACTGATCCAAAAAGAGTGTTTTTAAAAAATATGTCTATATATGTATATCTGTGCTCTCTGGTAGTGATATTCAAATCCTGAATATAGAGGTTTTGACTAATATTTTTAAATTTTTAATAGCACTTAAATTCAGGATTTCTCAAAAAAGAGCTTTTTTTGTCTTTCTGAAAAGATAAAGGATCTATAATACTATATATATTTATCTAGATTAATTTGTAACAACGCTAAGAGAAATTTCTCTAAAAAAATTTCCCTCTTGCCTAGAATCGAACCTACGAACTCTTGAACTAAGGTCATCAGCTTTAACCACTAGACCAATGTAACATTAATATTTATACCATGATTTCTATTACTAAAACTATAAATTTTTGATTTAGACTTTGTGTCGAGATAATATTGTATTCATTTGAACTCGAATGAAAATGAAAAAACACCAATTGATTTTAAATTAAAAAACATTGAATATATATTAATTAACGAGGCAAATTTGAAATATAATTGTCAGTTCGGATTTTAAACTGACAGCTCCAATTGATTTTCATTAACCAGGCAAATTTGAAATATAATTGTAATTTGGACTCGAATTTTGAAATGAAAGACTCCAATTCATTTTAAATTAAGAAACATTAAATATATTGATAATTGTTCCCCCCCTCCCCCCCAGGCCACTCAAAAATTAAAGAGGCGAAACTTTTAAGAGACGATGTATTTTCGGTAGTTTACGGGTATACATTTGGAGTGTGGTTTTTTAAGAGGAATAAGATTTTTGGACCGAGACGCTGCCCGCCAGGGCACTTCAGCCCGGAGGGCCGAGCTTCGAGGGCGTGCCGAAGGCACGCACGTAAAGCTCGTATATAATAACTATATACAATATCAAGATATACTCAAATCTTGATACCCCAAAACACCAAAATTTAAAAAATGAAATATGTAAAATAATTGTAATCAAAGTTGTAAAAGAAATTTTCGTGGATACATTTATATACGTCAGTTCGTTAATTTCGGTGGAGAATGGGGGCAGAGGCCCTTGGGTATGCTCCTCCAAGTCATTGATCTGATGCTGCACAACTCGAGACTTCAAAGCTTGTGAAAAATCCAAATAAAAGTACCTATATTATTTATTTATTTGTAGATTTGGAATTCTAAATATTTTTATAGGCTTGTTATTTTCTAATGAGCCTCGAATTATGTATTTATTTATCGCCACAGTCACGTCATGTCTTCTCTCTTGCTATTAATAATAAATTTCAATAAAAGAAGAAGAGAACGAAAGACCTCGGGGTCCGCGTCTCCTGAATTCTCGTACTGAGAGAGGAGAGAGAAAAAATAAGCCAAGCTATTAGTTAGGGGCTTGGTTTCTTCTCTCTTAAGACTCAATCTTGGAATATTGATTCCATCTGATTCCCGATTATTAATTAACCATATTCTCAGAGAGAAAAACCCACTAGTGAATATTTAATTAAAGCTTGGCTAAGTTCTTTTTTCGTTTTTTGCTGCCTTCCTTTTTGGATGCCGCCTAGCCACATGCTCTATTCAAATTTACCTTGTAGATGAAGAAGTTTGATAAACATGTCTTGAGATATATATTATATAAGAGGCAATCTTATTCAAAGGGGTATTTATTTACCTTGCATTTTTTATTTTATTAAAGATAATTATTGGGATGATACAGAAAAAAAAGTAAGAAAGTGTGTGGGGGTCTTTGAAAGAAGGGACTTTACAAAGTCGACCTTTTTCAACATTAACGGAAAGTAGCAAATATTTATTATTCGAATTAACTAAACCAGAGCATCTAAAGTTAAAAAAAGCCTAAGCAAAAAAGTGGAAAATTAATTGCCAACAAATCAACCATTGAGAAAACTAATCAATAAATAAAAATAAAAACGTTAATTTACATATAGAACATGAAATAAGTTCAATTTCTTGAGCTATTATTATTATAGTTATTATATTACAATAAGTGTATTCACAAAGAGAAACAAAAGAGGTTGTCCTCTGCTTGAGGCAAATAAACATACACACATATATATCGAGATGATATATCTGTATATATACTATTTATTTGTTTCAGACTACAGTTTCGAATGACTTGGTCTTCATCATCGGACTTTTGTAACAATAGATGTTTTGTCATGGAGTCAATGTCGTATGATATTGAAAATTTGAGTGTTCCTATCGTCACTGTATATGGTGCATATTCATAACGTTGTATATAGTGCATATTCGAAATTTCGTACAAATAGATCAAAGCTGTCTAGTACTTTCTATTTTTCGCCCCACCCGCGCTCCCCCACGTTTGGTCCCGGAACAAATACTGACTTTCTTCTTTATTATAAGACACGTTCAAAGTGAAATTTTAGCAATGTCTTTTTCTTTTAATTACAAATTTAATCATTTTAATTTTTTAACGCCTCCCCCTGTAATTTAGGGTTCAATTTCATCCGAAATTTAATCAGCTCTTAATCTCAATATGATCTGATAACTACATTTTTGTTCAACTTCGTTTCAATAATTAGTCGGTTTTTTAATTTTAAATTCCACAAAGATTTTATGCGAGTAATATTGTATGGATATTGAAAATTTAATTGATTATCAAGCGAATCACTGGTGGTCAGCTTAGAACCAGTGCCCACCAGTGACGAAGGAACACCAAATTTTCAATATTCGAAGGAACACCAAATTTTCAATATTCATACGATATTGACTCCATGAAAAACATTTATTATTAAAAAAGACTGATGATGAAGACCAAGTCTTCGAAACTATAGTCTCAAACAATAAATAAAATATAATATATATATATATATATATATATATATATATATATATATATAATATACAGATATATCATCTCGATATATATGATGTATGTTTATTTGCATCAAGCAGAGGACAACCTCTTTGTTTCTCTTTGTGAATCAACAACTCTGCTACTCTCGGCAAAACAAAAACTTTTCAATTAATAAGTGTATTAGTTTAATAGACTTTTGATGCATTATTGGTATACTAGTATATTTACTTTAGGTTTAGGGTTAATATGAATGTGAAAAAAAATGAAATTTTGGCTTTGAGTTGTTATAGATAGACAGAATAAATTAAAAAAAAATACTATGGTAATAAAATAACACAATTAAAATTTAGATTGTACTATGATAAACAATGATTCGGAAAATCAAAAAGAAAGACAAGGTGAACAATGAAAATATGCACCCAGGTGGTCCTTATTTTGGGTATTTTCGAATTTTTACGCTGACAGAGGCTAATATGGTTCGAAATAAATAAACAAATATCCTCCAAGTTTCAAGCCTTATCTCAATGTTAACCTGTGCCACAGAATACAAGTTTCCCATCTCTAACTTAACTAACACTAAGATATAACAGTATTTTATCTAGCTGTAACTCAAAAATTATAATAGATAAAAATTTGTAAAAATTCTGAAGAATAGCTACGATTATAAGGATAAAGTCTACGGAGTTTCAAATTTTTTGAACGATTACTGTGGCCTGAATAAAAAATTGATCGTTCAATGCCAAAAACCCCGTGTTATTTAGATGGGAAACTTGCATCGCTGGGCACAGGTTAAAACTGGGATAAAGACTTGAAACTTGGGGGATATTTTTTATTTATTTATTTTGAACCATATGAGCCTCTGTCAGAGTAAAAATTCGAAAATAAGAACCACCCTAATGCTCCCTAGTACTTATTATAACAAAATAATAATTTTTTTTATGGCTAAAAGAAAATAGTTCTTAGATTGGAATAGTAATAAAATGAGCTCAATTTCTTCTTCAATTCTAATCTTTTTCAGGTAAAAGTGCGCAAAGAATTATAATCATTGTAGCGCTGTTGAGTGAAAATCGTTTCACCATCACAGTTACTTAGTTTGTCTTCTCTCAGCTTCTTGTTGATATTCTTCTTCTTCGAACGCCATACCCGAAACGGGTGTCGGCGCCTCTCCACATATACCTGTCCTGAGTGTGTTTAGTTGTTTTACACAGACATACTTTTTAACGCCGGTTCCGAACGGCTAATTTGGAGAGGTCACTTGGCAATTATACTCTTGGTAGGTTGCCATTACTTTCCAAGAGGAGGCGACTGCAAATATCTATCTGCCGAGACTCGGTCTCGAACCAGCGATCTCCGAGTCAGCGACCCAACACTCTATCCACTGATCCACAGTCGCCTCTTTGTTGTTATTACCAGAGGGAAATATAAAAAGTATTTAAATGTTGGGTAAAGAGGGTCACTTTCCGCTCGTGTTCACTTTAAAGGGGCAATATTTTTAATTATTTATTTATCCAGAAAATACAGAACATACAATATGTCGTGTCAAGCCAACTGTACATAGGACCGGATTAAAATTAATAATTATTTAATTTTACTAACAATTACAATAAATGAACTATGATGTTCATTCTTAACCATTTGTTAACATTACACATTTACATACATATCATCACAACGATCCGATCCATTTAACCAATTTTTTCTTCAATACTCTCTTGTCAGTGTGAATCAAACTCAAAAAAAACATACATTTGTTTTAATATTTCCTTTTGTGAAACCTAACCTAGAAAATTCTCCTCATAAGTTACTTATAATGTTTCACCTAGAACCGACACCTAAATCCTTAAAAATTACTCTCTTGTCACATGATTAACAATATTTTTATAACTTCTCCGAATAATTTGTATAAGCAAAATAATTATCCGGACGACATAAAAGGTAGAATTGAAATTGCAATTTCAGATAATTGGCTTTGCGATGAAAGAAAATTAGTCGGTGTATTCAATAAACAGTTTAGATTAATTATTATTTATCATCTTAATTTGCAAAAAGTTAAAAAGTTGAAAGGGAATAATTTGATTTAGAAAAAAAGGAATAATAAGTTGTTATTTTATCGACTAATTAAAAGAATCATTAAATGAACAATAAATAATGAAGTAGATGATAATTAGACGCATCAAAATCTGATGATTACGTTATTTGTCTTTGGTTTAGTTTTAGACAAAAAAACGAGAAAGCAAAGCAAATGGCAAACAATGGCATTTATAGCTGAAGAAGTGTAAAAAATGAGCGAATAATTCATTAAAATTTAATTAATATTTAAGTGGAGGGGCGAAGGAGGTTCGAACAAAGGGCTGATCGTGTTATCTTTGGTTATTCATAAATTTCGTCGAAAGAGTTTTGTCTGGTAAATAGCAGGGAAAAGAAATAATCATTAAAATCAGTGAAGCAAAGAAAATGAGAGAACTCACCGAACGAGCTCAAATAGAAAGAACGAACCAACCCAGCAACGGTTACTCGGTTACTCCACATAATTGCATTTCGTTTGCCTCTCCTCATTTATTCAATGCAAAACACATTCTTAGTGGAGACAACACCGGAAAAAGAAATTATATATATATATATATTGAAGAAATTACGCAAAAGACCTGAACTCGCAGTGTTCGGTTTACACGCAAAGAAAGGCATGTTCAAGAAAAAACTGAATCGAAAGATTGGAAATGTTTCAAACATAATATACAAAGAAAGAAAATTGGCTTTGTCAACCAGAAATTGGAGGAAAAGTGAAAAGATTTTACGGTACACTCTTTCCAAATTTTGCAGATGTGGGAGTAGAAGGTTGACTTGTTGTATACAATTAGTCTGGAGCAGTGTTCTTCAACCTTTGTCATCCCAGGGAACCCTTTTTTAACCGACTTCAAAAAAGGAGGAGGTTCTCTATTCGACTGAATTTTTTTTTGTGCCTATGTTACCTCATATCTCCGCCAATTGTGAACCGATTTTGAAAAAAAAAATTTGCATTTGGTTCAGTCTACCTTCCGATTGGTCCCATTTTTTTCATAGGTATTAGACCTTTTTTGTTAGGTTTGTTCAGGTCTAACTTCTTTGTTTATGAACCGATTTCGATGATTCTTTTTTTATTGGAAAGGCCGTATCTTAGGGATGGTGCAATATTAATTTTGTCAAGTTCTGATGATATGATGACTATTAATAACATCACTAAAAAGAGAAAAATAAAAATAATTTTTAAGAAAAAATAAAACCGACTTCAAAAAATTAAATGCAACAAATAAAATACACTAAAAGGTATAAAATAATTATTAACTTATTTAGTTACAACTAAACGACGAAATATTAACATGAAATTACTTTTTGATGTCGGCACCAAACAAACTAAACCTATAAGCGAGCATACCCTCCAAACGTACTAAGTAAGATCCGTCGAGTGCGATTCATAAAAGGTATATGTTTGGCACCGACTTCAAAAAGTAATTTCATGTTAATATTTCTGTCGTTTAGTTATAAATAAATAAGAAAATAATTATTTTATACCTTTTAGTGTATTTTATTTGTTGCATTTAATTTTTTGAGATAATTTTTCATGGAATCCTTCGTACAGTAGCACATCCAGATTTGGTTTTAGAGAGGGGGGTGTCGTATTACATATTACATGTTATGAACAAAGGGCCGTCCATAAATTACGTCACACAGTAAGGGGGGAAGGGGCATTAAAGATTTGTGACAAAGTGTGACAAGGTTGCTTAAAAATTTTGATGTCACAAAAGTCAAATTAAAAAATTTTCAAATATATTTTTTAGATTTCATGATATGAATAAAAAGAAAGTTAAACTTAAAATTTATTATAAATACCTTTAGTTAAGTTTAATTTATAAAAAAAATTCTACAATTATTAAATTATTGGGTATAAAGGTGATAGTGTAACCTCACAATACAGGGGGGCTCAATGAAAATGGACAGAATGTGATACAGGGGGCGGCGGGGGTCTAAAAATCTTGAAATTCGTGTGACGTAATTTATGGACAGCCCCCAAGGTGCCTTTGTCATAAAAACTTTATATAAGATATAAATTTGCATTTATTCAAACAAAAAGATAAATATTCTATATAAAACATAAAGTATTTGTATTATACATCGAAATTTAGCATTGACTCGAGGAACCCCTAAAGAACATTTATATTAATATGGATGCGGATGATATAACATTATAATTAATTATTATGTGTGATTTCACTAAAAATTCAAATTTTAATAAAATTAATCACAAAAATAAAAGCTTCAGCAGCTTCATTAGTAATTTCTATTCACCAGTAAGAACAATAAATTTACTTCCCCGTTAACTACCGCCTCTGATTTTCGTCAAATGTAAAAAGAAAATAAATATATTCGAAAGGGCATATATCATTGAATTGAATATGGAATTGGAATAATTATCGGAAAAGAGGTTTTTTTATTTAATTAGTTTTTTCCTCTTATTAAAAACATGGACTAAAAAGATGATCAAGGACAGTCGATGGTGGAGAAGTAATCTCCGGAGTCGAAGCTCAAATACAATATATATATATTAATTAATGTAAAATAATTGGTTTAATAAAATTAAAAAAGGCATATATCATCAGGAGGAGAATAAAAAATAAAAAAATGAAAATTATAATAGGTTTTTATACTTTTAATCAATATATTTTGTTTTAATTTGGGATAGGGTTTGAACCCCACGGCTAGAGCTTGGCTGCAATTATATTATGAAAGTTTTCACGAGAAAGCCGGCTGCTAGTAGGGAATATTTATTTAAATTTAATTGATATATAAATAATTAATAACACACGAGCAAAACTTAGTTGGGGAAGTCAATTCTGGTTACTGAGATAGTTTTATTTGAATTTCAAAATTTAAAGCGTGACTAGTATTTTGACAGATGAGAGAAGACACCTACAAAACACGAATGAATTAATTAATTAATCAATGTCAAATTTTTAATTCATGTTTATTACTTGATACTCTCAAATCAATTAAATAACATAATTGAGGGAAGAATAAAATTTGAATATATTTGATGTACCTATTATATAATTCTAGAAGGAAAGAGTAATAGGGTTTAGGGATTTAGTAACCAATTTAGATAGATCAGACAAGAGAGGAATATCAATTAAATCACACACCTTTGACCTGACAGTACGAATTATAAGTCAAATCCTAAATGCCAGAGTCAAGTGAGAAGATGAGAAATATTCCTATCATACTAAAGCAATCAAATTTTAATCATCAACTAAATATATGACCAAATCCAACATATTTTGCATTGTAAAGTCCACTAGGTTTTTTTTCCAATTTAAGATAAATTTTACATTTTTAATAATATAGTCTTTAATTGTATACTTTTATTGTTGCAGGCATAAATTTTTTAACGCTGATTTTACTCAATTTCATATTTTTTCAATTCAAATAATCTACAAAAAATCAATTCCGTCCCCTGTCCAATTCGGCTGTTTAAATCTTCAGACCCGTGTATTTACTTGAAAAATGTTCATATATGACTGAATAAAAATCATCTAAATAGAAAAAAGATGAATGAAGACTATATAATTTAATGAAGTTATTAAAATTTTGTTAGAAAAAATTATTAAAATTGTCCAAAGACAGTGGGCCAATTCCGTCCCCAACATAGTTTTAGTATTTAACTTGACTCACGCCATCACTGCAGTGGTCAAGAGAGAAACTGTCAGTTGGTGAGTTGGTTTGTTAATAGCAACCAGTGGTGTTAATTTTATTCATATGCTAGAAAAATGACTTCATAAAGGTAAGTGATTAATTATGTCGTTCATAAGTGTCATTTCCGTCCCTGCGATAACAAGTCATATAAAAATATTTATTTAAAAAAACTTTCTAGTATTGTTTTACTTTTAGTGAATTATAACCAATATAAACCTTATATATTTTTAAGCCGGTTTCTGCCTATATTACCAAATCAAAATTCTCTAATGTCAATTCCGTCCCCTTGATTGTCACACCTGAATGGGAAAAATCATAAAAAAATTGAAAAATATTTTTAAATCCATGACCATTATTAAAAATTGGTCTATAGATAGTTGAGCCACAAAACTATATTATTATTGTTGGGGTAAGTTGGATTTACTCATATCCTTTTTTTTATCTAATGAGTTTTCATATTCTAATCTCTGGAGAGTTTATAGGCATCCGACGACTTTAAAATATAATTTTAGCTACATTTCACAGAGACCAAAGAGAAGTAAGAAAACAACCTGGGTGGCATGAAGGGTTAATCATTCTAACGTCATCAAGCAGGAATGAGTAAAGGGATGGATGAATTATGAGGCCCATCCACAGCAGAACCAGAAAGAAATATATGGGCATTCTTTCAAAATTTAATGGCCGGTTAAAATATCAACTCTAACGTGAAAGCAATGAGATCACCCGAGAGATTCTGGGCCAACTCTGAAAAGTCAACGATCTTCGGGTTTCTAAACCCTAAACAAGAGATCTCAAAGAAAGGGTGGATGATTTCCGTTTTAATCTCTCAATCCTTTTATTGGATTTTTATTGCCTCTTAATAAGAATGAATTTTTTTATCATGTTCATTTAAATAAAGAAAAACCATTATGACATTTTGATATGAAATTGGAATCGGATTAACTTTATTGACAATAATCGACGTAATAGCTATCAGAAAAGACATTGGTGAAGTCCACTGTTAGCAAATGGTGAAAACCTTTTAACGAGGGAGGGTGACGTAATCAACCAAGTAAATATCCAGGCTAAAAATAATAAGTGAAACGAATAACCTTGTCTTTTACGTATCGAATTATTGGTTAATTATAGAATGTAAATATATATTCCATGATTATTTGGCAGTTTAGGGATTGTTTGAAATTATGCAAATGGCAGTCGAAGCTTAAATCGATTTGATCAGATTCTAATTTAAAAGTAATAAATTCATGATACTAAATTATTTGTTATTAGGTGAGTAACATGATTAATAAGAATTTCACCTTTTTGTTAAAAATTCTTGTATTCTTATCATTAAAAAAATTCATAATCATATTCTATACCAAAAAAGCTGGGAAGGAAATCACATCTCCGGAAATAGAACCAAAAGCATCGTGAGAATTCATTTAATGGTGTTATATTGCACTTTTAGGTAAATACTAATTCCAGACAAAATCTTTTTGCCTAAGCCTGTAACAGCTCGGTCATTTAGTAGCCACGCCTCGTATAATGAGAGCCCCTGCCACTTAGACAACTCAATTGGCAGAACAGTTAAGGGTATATGACTATTGCTGCACAAAAAGGCGCAATTCCATTCTTTTCCATTTTTACTTTATCCAATGTGAAGCAGATAAAGTATTGTATACATTTAAATATGCATTTTTATACACTTTTCCATTAACTTGCAATGTTGTATATTTATAAATGTATTATTTATTTTTATATTTGTTTCTTTATTTTTCTGTTTGGCATTTTTTTTTAATCAAACTCATTTGAAGTTCATTACAAATATAATATATAACCTAATCACTTTTTAGTCATAATGGAATTCTATAACACATATATTGTATTTCATTAATAAATAGATCTTATAGAATATCCATTATGACTAAAAAAAAGATTTAAAATAAACACTTTTCAATCACAGAACCGTACTAAAAAGCAGAAAATAAATTCTAAGATTTCTAAAGTATTGTCCTACGGTTATAATTGAATTCGTTCAGTTTTAATTTTATGTGAAGTACAATATTCGTACAACACTGAAAAATCAAAAATATTTATAGAAGTAAAAGTGCGAAGCGCTGATTAAGTTACAAAGAATTTTCCTATCGCTTCACGATTATTGTACTTCCCATTAAATTAAAGCTGAGCGAATTCAACTATTATAACCGTAAGACAATACCTCAGAAATCCTAGAATTTATTTCCGGCTTTTGATTGAAAAGTATAAAATAACATTTTTAATTTTTTTTTTTTATTTTAGTCTTTTAATTAAAAATATTTTATTTCAATTTCCCAATTGGATACAGTAAGCTCGTAAAAAACTTTGATGACAGCTTGCAACAACAAAACGAATTTTTCTATATACAATCGGCTTTCATAAACAAAAGGAAAGAATATGAGGTTGAAGGTCCTCTCGCCAGTTGAATATGCCTTGTTTTGAGGCTCTAACCACCTAAATTATGAATTTTCGATGAGATATTCTCATCAGAATACCCAAAGGATAGTCTTTTTTAAATGATATTCAAGTCCTCATTATAATTGTAATATTATTATCATTTCCGTTCATAATTTATATTAATTTGAAAGTTTATAATAAGAAAAATAAGGACAAGTTTTTATGT
This sequence comes from Forficula auricularia, assembly GCA_024734495.1. Taxonomy (NCBI): domain Eukaryota; kingdom Metazoa; phylum Arthropoda; class Insecta; order Dermaptera; family Forficulidae; genus Forficula; species Forficula auricularia. The sequence goes on along the minus strand of JALMQS010000847.1, from coordinate 78,293 downwards.
CTGATTTTTTTATTTATCATCCATCGTTTCTATAAAAAGAAAATTTAGACGAATGTGTGGCATAGCTATTTGAAGCTCCTGAAGAAGTCGACAAAGTCGACGAAACGTTGGCTGATAAATAACTAAGTCACACGTAAAAACTTGACCGTATTTAATTTAATTTATTTTCTAAGAAAGACGGACTGGTAAGCGAAATAAGTAGGTTATAATGAAAGGCAGTCCATCGATTATTTAATTTTATTCAATTTCAGACGTTTCGGAGACCTTTTTCTCTCCTTCTTCAGGGTATTGAATAGTTATTTATGGGTGAGTATAACTCGGTTCTCATTTGTCTCTCCTTTCAGTGATAGTAACAATATGACAATCTTTTTCAACATTATACCATAAGTGTACTTATAACCAAGTATAATATTAGAATATTTTCTAACATTATACCATAATTGTAATACACTTATGGTATATTCTTGGAAAATATTGTAAAATTATTGCTATCACTGAAAGCAGAGACAATATTACAATATTTTCCAACATTATACTTTAAGTGTACTTGGTGATAAGTACTTGGTTATAAGTACACTTATGGTATAATGTTGGAAAATATTGTAATGTTGTTGGTATCACTGAAGGGAGAGACAAATGGAAACCGAGTTATACTCACCCATCAATAACTATTCAATACCCCGAAGAAGGAGAGAAAAAGTCTCCGAAACGTCGGAAATTGAATAAAATTAAATAATTTATGGACTGCCTTTCATTATAACCTACTTGTCCTTATTTTTCCTATTATAAACTTTCAAATGTAATACTATTGTCAAATATGACAGCTTCAACAGAAGTGTAGAAGATATTCAATTTTCTTTATCCAATTCTCTTAACTTTTACTTATTTTTATACCCCTTTACAAGCAGTTTTATTAAAAGATATTAATAGATCTTACAAATAAAGTGAATATTGTAATTAATTACTCACCTTAAAAATTCGGCTGAAATTGCCTGGACCTAATTAATGAAGTAAAGGGAGTGTAGTTTCACAATGAATGAAATAAAACTAAAAAGAGGTTTATACAGACTCAATATATTTCGGGTTATTAGCCCATCTTCAGGAGATTACAGATTAAAAACTCATTCATTGTGAAACTACACTCCCTTTACTTTATTATTAATTAATATAATGTTTCACCTAAAACCCACACCACTTTCCCTAAGTAAAATTGCCTGGACCTGTTTTTTTTTATTTTTACTTTACCATACAGGGTATGGTCAAGTATTGTAATCGTGCATGAAAAAAGTGGTTTTTTACTTCTTTTTTTTCGAAATATCTTAAAAATGGCTGAAACTATGATTAAAAAAATTGAGCGAAACCATGGCATTTCGGTCTACAAAAGCCCTAATAAGTGAACATTGAAAAAATTATATTTTTCGAGATAATAATTGTTTTGTCAAAATGTCTGTTAGTCTGTTAGTCTGTGCGTTACCAAATTTTTGTGGACGAGCTAGCTCAAAAACTAGTGTGAATATCAAAACGAAATTTTACACATAGTTTTGGTCTATTGAGATTTAGAGCTGATTAGATTTTGGTGCATATCGACCCAAAATTAAGGAGGAGAAGGGGTTAAAAATTAAAAATCCAGGCCATTTGTAATCCCAGAGTAATCTAAAAATGAAAAAACTAACCGCCCAAAATGGGGGATCAACAAATGAAAATCTAAGCTCCTATACCAAACTTAACCAAATTTTGTATACATAATTAGTGGGCCCAGAGTAATCTAAAAATGCAAATACTAAGCACCCTCCCCTACATGATTATAAATAATTTTATTAAATATTAAATATAAGTGAGGGGCCAGGTTGTATGGTAAAGTCAAGTGGATGGCCACATCAGAACACGTCAGCTTATTTTTGGGAATATTCATTCTTAATACAAAATTTTAACGTAGGTAATTCTCGAATGCCAATTTAATAAGCACGTGTTTTCAAAATGTCAAAATGAATTTGGCAGCCCATTAAAACGTAGTGCATTCTGATGATATTATCTAATCAAAAATTCTTCAACTAAGTGGTTGGTTTACGCTGAAACTCTTCCAACTACAAGTTGAGGTTATCATGGATATTTGCAAGGCATATCTCGACAGTTAAAACGTCACCTCCATGCCACATGCTTCCCCTCTCCCAGCAGGGTATCTTCTACGGAGAGAGAGAGAGAATTTTGGTATTTATATAAACCTATATATAAACAGAAAGGAAACTTAACCAGCTGGCTATGACATGAACTTTGCATGGAGGATGAGGACAGAGGGTATAAATCGTTGCATCGGCACGCACGCGCCCAACTAACTAGTCAGTCGGGTAAGCGAAACAGAGATAGTCAGAGAGTGAACCAGCGAATAACTGTGTGTGCGTGGTGAAAACCCGGTTAAGAGAGAGTGTCAGAGAGAGAGAGAGAGAGATTTCGGATCCAAACATCCACAAGAAATACAAGAAAAACAAACGCTCTCTCTTTCTTGTTGTTCATTCATCCGAATGCACCTTTCGGGCTAATAACAGACCGGTTCACAACTCACATGCATTTTATTTATAAAATGGGAAAATTGTCTTGGAAATCAATTTGTTTAAAAATAATAACTCATGTGTACATCACTCCTATCCCTATCCTAAAACAAGATAATGTAAAAAGAAGATCCCCAATAGTCGAATTTCGATAAGATAATAAAACGATTTGTTACATCTAATATTTTTTCACATATAGTGTGCCAATTTTAAAATTTCCCACCCCTAGTATCGCTAAACTGGCAAATTATTTCAAAAATCGCTGAGACACGTCAAATTTGTATTCGAGGGGGAAGAATTTTGACGTATAAATTAGATCGAAAATTTTTTGGGGGGTGGTTCTAGGGAGCAGGGGGGTGAAGGAGGTGATTTAATTAATACGTTAAAATTCTTCCCCTCGAAAACAAATTTGACGTGTCTCAGCGATTTTTTAAATAATTTGCCAGTTTAGCGATACTAGGGTTGAGAAGTTTTCAAATTGACACACTGTATAATCATTTCCTTGACGACTGGCTAAATGGACATTTAGTTTCCGAGGACAAGGGGGTAGAAAAAAATAATAATTTCCTTTTCTGTAAATCAAATCAATCAAATTTAATTTAATAATTATAGTTAAATTATTATATAGGTGAGTAAAAATAAAAAACAAATAAAAAAATAAAAAAAATGTATATTTTGACAGTGACAGTCAATGTCTAAAATTGGACTTATTAGATTAAGGAATATTTTACAATATAAACACGAATTGAAATTTTTGGATTCGTCAAGATTTTCATAGGTGTATTTATAAACTGCTCACAATTTTTGAAGTGGACCACTTAGAAAAATTCAGATTTTTTAATGGTAATTAATTGTTCGACTTAAAACCTTAATTATTATTCAATAGTAATGGGTTTTGTCTTAAAAATAAAGACACCTGAAATTAAAAAAAATAATGTAAAATAATTAAAAAATCTGAATTTTTTTAAGTGGTCCACTTCAATTTGTGAGCAGTTTAGATATAGGTATATGTCTATAATGTAAGAAAAAATATATAAATAAATAAAAAAATAAACTATTTCTAAGAAGACCCAAACATTAAGAGATCAAGATGATTGGTTTTATTTTTCTGTGTTAGGGTTACACGAAGGTCGAAAATAATTAATTACTATTTTGATTTTGGGGCTCTTTATCAGGTGTTAATTCATGTAAAGTGATGTTAATAAGGGGCAGAAAAAAGTTGCTTGACTGCAGGCAAATTTATAATAAAATCACTATTTTAAATATTCAACATAAATTAAAATATTCTACTTTTGTCCAATGAAATGTCAAAATGAATTTCGATTGGCATTAACTGCTCAAGAAGTGTAGTATCTAATATTTAATAAAATAAGTTAAAATACAAATGAAAAATAATAAAATTAAAAAATAAATAGTATGAAAGCCGTAAATGTTTGAAATAAAAACAATTATAAAAAAAAATTAAATACAAAAGTTAGTTTGATTTATTTAAATCACCTGATAATATCTCTTGTATGATTTGGCAATGCGTTGTATTAATATTGTCTATGTTTACATCCAAACATAGCATTTATGTGATTTTTAATGTAAATCTCTCAGTAAATTCCTCGATCAATGATATATTTTATTGCAAAAAAAGAATCCTGCATGTTTCAAAAAGGTAAGTTTTAGTTTTTTCAGCTTTATCTATTCAACTAATAGTAGTATAATTCAAGAGAAAGTGTCAAAATCTTAATTTTCCATAAGAGTCTAAGAAAATGTTTACATTTTCAAAAATTTGCTCGGTAATGTGTGATTGAAACCACCAAAGCAGAGATAGAGACTTAAACTATTATAAAAAATAAAGTTATGGTTATAATCTAATATTTTTTATTTAACATTGGCGGCGAAAGGACCTCCTTAAGAATCTATTGACTGTTGAATGGCTCTGTTTCTTCATCTTAAGACCATGGGGATTCCTTTGCGAAATCCATCTCCTCATTTGGGCTTCGCTGTGGATTTTTTCAGGAGATCTGCTTGGTTGCACATTTTCAGATCCGTCGATTCTCTCTTGATTTAGAAGAGCGTTTCAAAACCCAAATCAACTGCAAATGTTACGACATGACAATCGCGCGCCGACATGTTGCTGGTAATTAGCATCGGGTCGAGTGAAAGCCATGGGCTAAATGTATGGTATGGTAAAGCCGAAAGCTAGGCTGTACTGTACGTAGGAGAGGAGCACTCAGCCAACCAGTCGGTTGTTAGAAAGAAAACAACCTCAAGACAAAGTCGAAGGGTCCAAGGAAGCCCTTCCGTGGGAAACTTACCACCTCTCCCGAGGGGGATCAACAAGCAACCCTGCTCCTCTTAATTACCATTTGGCATTGCTCCCTCTCCATTCACTCCAAAATTAAAGGAAAAAAATGCAACCCGATTAAAAATATTAATCGATTTCAATTTGCTGACTTTTCGATGACAATATTCCCCTTTGATTGGAACAAATAAAGATTGACTTATGAGGACAATTTTCTAGGTTAAGTTTCACAAAAAGGAAATATTAAAACAAATGTATGTTTATTTTGAGTTTGATTCACTCGATATATTTCGGGTTATTAGCCCATCTTCAGGAGTTCAAATAAAATTTATTTGAACTCCTGAAGATGGGCTAATAACCCGAAATATATATCGAGTGAATCAAACTCAAAATAAACATACATTTGTTTTAATATTTCCTTTTTGTGAAACTTAACCTAGAAAAATTCTCCTCATAAGTTATTTATAATGTTTCACCTAGAACCGACACCTAAATCCTTAAAAATTATAAATAAAGATTGCTTTCCGAGCTTTTTGTAATTTATTATTTTAAGTTTTTTTTTTATAACATCACAATTAATCATTCTTCCTCAATCTTGAATAATTAAAAAAAATGAAATTGTAGATAAAACGAAAAATATTTTCACTTTTTCCAAATTTTATTGTTAAGCGGCCGGTTGTATGTCGCAAAGTAAATGCTTTTTAGCACTAACCAAGGGTAGATGGTAAATGGAGGGATTGGGATGGCCAATCAGATGACAGGCACTGAAAGTTCCTGTTATCTGATTGGCCATCCCAAGTGGTAAAAAGCATTTACTTTGCGACATACAACCGGCCCTTAGACAATAAAAAAAAATTTGGAAAAAATGAAAAAAAATTTCGTTTTATTTACAATTTCAATTTTTTTTAATTATGCAAGATTGAGGAAGAGAATGATTAATTGTGATGTTATTAAGTGATACAATCAAGAATATTTTTTGGCTAAATGGGCATTAGTTCTCGGGGTCAAGGGGGTAGAAAAAAAGAATATTTTTTTTTTTTTTTAATTAGAAAAACTTGAATTTATACATGACATTAATAAAAATGTAATATAAGGCAATTTATGATATTTGATGTAATTGGAAGGAATATTGAAGTTTTCAATTAATTTTTTTTTTATAAGACAGGTTTTTATTTTACTACCACTGACTGGAAAATGACAATGTCAAAATTGTATGTAAAAGAATCAAAAAATGACATTGACAATTGAGAATTATAATTTTTATTTATCTACATATTTTATGCATTACAAATTTACAGATCTCTGAGCCAATTTGCCTCATACGAGCAGTGAAATTAAAAAATTGTATTGTATGATGTTTGATAAAAAAAAAAAGTAATAAATAAATAAAACAGATTAATTAAAAGTTTCGATGACATTCCACTCACATCAAATATCATAAATTGGCTTTAATTCACATTTTTATTAATGTCATTTATAATTTCAAGTTTTTGTAATTTAACAAAAAATTCTATAAAAAATTATTTTGTGATATATATTTTGACTTTTCTAAAATATATTTACCTATAATAAATAATTAATAAATATGATTTTATTGGTCATTATTCGAGTATAAAGTCCGGTTTGAAAATCCTATTAGAGTATTTTTTTTTTTTATTTATTAATAAAAAAATAATAAAAATAAAAATAGTAGTTATGATTAAGAAATAAACTTTTCCCAATGTCAAAGTGAAAGAAATAATTTCGTGACAATTAAATGGAAATAACTATAACTAATATTATATATTTATTATTTTTTTTTTTTTAATTTAAAGAAAAAATATCATGTAATTAATAAACACGAGTGTATTTAAAGAATTTTTCAATTTTTAGATAAATTATTTGGAACAAATATGAAAGCAATGTGTGAGTAGGAAATGTGAGTTTGTAAAGGTTTTGTTGTTTTTCTAAAGAGCTAGAGCCCTGGCTGGGTTGCCAGATTTTGGGGCTCCAAGGCCTGGCTGCATGCATGCTCTTAGGGAAGGAAAAGGCCCTTCGGCTGTGAATGGCGACCCAAGGCCCCAACTCTCTCTTTCTCTGTCCCACTCGAATATCCCTCTCTCTGTCCCTCACTCCCTGTGTCTGTGCCATTTAATTAGAGGCCGAAGCCGTCCGTCCGCCGGAGAGCCTCCACAACTACTCTACCTTGGATTTGATGGGGTTTTTTTTTTTTTTATTCGGAACCGAGCAGCTTCGGTTTTTTTCCTCCCTTTCTTTCCGTTAAGGGAGGCCGAGGGGATGCCAGCGTGGTGAGAATAGGGGGAATGAAAAACGAAGGGAACGACGAGAACACAAATTCGTACAGCTTTGCAGTTAGCTAGAAATAAAAAACGAAAAACATTCCACCAAATTGTTTTCCGTTAAGCGAATTACACGACATGCAGTTGAGTTAACGTTACTCGATTGGGATTCCGTTCGGTGGCAACGGCCCAGCGCCCAGGCTCAGACCTACCTTGTTTTCGTTTCCGGATGCGTTATTCCAAAAGCCACTCCATGTACTTCTCACACATCCACTTGAGCACTAATACACTGCACACAACTCGAGACGAGCGCACTAATACACACAAGATATTCAGGACGAGGGTCGATGTTTTGGAAACGGGCCGTATCCGCGTAGCAGGCTGGCCAAGTGAACGCGCAAGGCTAGGCAGTAACGGGCGCCGTACCACTCGGGTCGATATTCACGCGAGACACTCGCACAAGGGACCACGAAAACAAACCGAATCCGAAAGTAATCACACACCACTCACAAACACCAAACACTTAATCACAAAAGAAAATCAAAAAAGAGCAACTTGTGAAATGAACTTTTTTTTTAGACAGCAACCTCGATGTAAATAGTATAAAAGTCTCGGAGCAACTGATCCTGGTGGGCTTACGGACTGGCAAGCCGGCTGCTTTATTCCCTTCGGCAAAGTTCGGCTACAACCGGAGGGACGACCAATGCCAGACCGTGACGTCACGAGTGGCACGCCCATTGGAGCTCGAGAGCCAAACGCAATGCTTCTTGGCTAGGGCAGGAGGGGGCAAAGGGGCGAGGGGTAACGAAGCAACGAAGAATGGAAAGCAAAGCGGACAACTCGAGAAGGGAGAGAGAGATAGAAGAATCAAAGAGGAGAGAAAGAGATAGCGAGAGGTACGCTTTTGTTGATGTTGCTGTTGGAGCAGTGCCCGGAAACAAGCTCAAAAAAAAGACTGGCGTCCGCAACCCACGCACCCTCGGGGCTCAAAATAGATTCTCTCGCTGTCAGCCGAGCAAAGCAAAGGGCATCAACTGATTAAAAAGGGAGACGACCGTGCTCCCTTTGTTTTTCAAAATGAATGAGCAACCAATGCAGACATACTCGATACAGTATCGATCCTCCGACGCCCTAGCTTATTTCCCAAGCAAAGCATTCTCGAATTAACATCTTTGGCCATTTTATTCTCATTTACGAGAGAAATTTAACATTGAAATTACACACAAACCTCGATAATTTGAACCTCTAGTAAATCGAAATCGCAAATGCTTTTGAATTGATAAAAAAACCTACATTTTCAAAAAATTTAAGATATGTCGTAGTTTTCTAGCTCTGAATTTCACTTCTTTAAATCGAATTTCTTATTAACATTGGCTCTATAAATCATAAAAATAAAGATTATGCTTATTTACAAGCCTTCTAGTTCTAGTTTAAGAAGGTCCTTTCGGTCCAGTTGAGTCAAAATAAGTGTAGTATCTAATCAAATAAGTTAAAATACAAATGAAAAATAATCGAATTAAAAACTAAATAGTATGAAAGCCGTAAATGTTTGAAATAAAAACAATTATAAAATAAATAATTAAATACAAAAGTTAGTTTGATTTATTTAAATCAGCTGATAATATCTCTTGTATGATTTGGAAATGTGTTGTATTAATACTGTTTATGATTACATCCAAACATAGCATTTATGTGATTTTTTAAAGTAAATATTTCCGTAAATTCCTCGGCCAATGATATATTTTATTGCAAAAAAGAAACCTGCATGTTTCAAAAAGCTAATTTTTAGTTTTTTTTTTTAAGTTAATATAATCAATTAATAGTAGTATAATATAAGAGAAAGTGTGATTGAAACTTCACCAATAGTAATAAGTTATAGTTATAATCTAATATTTTTTATTTAACATTGGCGGCGAAAGGACCTTCTTAAGTAGCTAAAATACTATTAAAAAAATCACATTTTTCTTTGAAAGGAAAGAAGCAACGGAGTTTTTTCAAGCCTGAATTTCACTTCTTTAAATTGAATTTCTCATTAATAACATGGCGTCTATAAATGGTAAAAAAAAACGATTTTGCTTATCTACAACCATTTCAGCTTAGAAATCTAACTATACAATATAATATTTTATTTCGACCACTGCTATCCCTTAAAGACGTTCCTTAATATAGCTCAGATGGAGTTTGCCCTTTCCCCTACTTTCAAATGCGCAGAAAGGCAAAAATATTTTCACTGCGTCGTTTCTTGGATCTGGCAACATTGGATTCTTTCCGACGGTAAAAGACAAAGAATTAAAAAAAAACACTTCATGAAACAGCTCAATGCGAAATTCCAGATGAGAACAGTATAGTTAGGTTGAGAGAATTAGCTAAAAATCTTAAATGCACCAGCTGCAGAAGTTTATTAGATATGGAAAAATTCAGTAATTTTCGTGCGACGTTGCCAAGTCACCATCTCTCACTTGACACGCCATGAGTGAAAAAATGAAAACCATAAAAACACCTAACTTTTAACATTTTTTATACAAAACGAATACCGCTTGATAAAATTATTTTAACAGAAACATATTTGTTATATCTTCAGTTAATGATTTTCAGTTTTTCAAAATAATTTCAAGAAAATTACGATTGTTATTTAATGAAACAGTCGCTATAACATCAATCGGGATAGGGTTCGCGTGTTAAATATGCAAATTTCAATGGTCAATATTTACAAATTTAGTGCCTCAAGGACTATTGAAGAAAATTTATACGTACCTATAAAGGACACTTATAAATATGTGATTTCAAAGTTTTAAAAGGATTGCAAGAAAATCGATTTATTAGTCCTTAAGGGTTTAGGAAAAAATTTTGAGTAAAGAAATATTTAAGAAATTCCCAGGTTAGATAATTATCATTTTAATTTGAGTGTATTCAATTTCTAAAAGTATCTACAGTAGAGTCTATAGTCCAGTGATTCGATAGCCTTCTTGTTGTGACTTGTCGAAGTTTGCGTCATAGAAAGAATGAATGATAATATGATGCAAGCAGTACAGAGAAGAAAGAATAGAGTCATTCGCCAAATGGCAAAGCAGTCAGCACTAACGGGATTAATCAGATAAAGTAACTTGTATACTATGTACTTAACATTATTAATTACTCGATAGATTATTATTTTTTTTATTTGCATTTTATTTCTATTAATATTATTAATATTATTATGTTTATATAAAATATTACATCCTATGAGAAAATGAAGTTATCTGCAATACTAAATTTTACTATTTCATTATTCGTGTCCATGATTAATAATTAAAGGAATCGTAGGGAGTTGGACAACTTTACTTTTCACTTTCATTATCAGAATATCAATTTTAATAACGCTACACTTCTTACGACACAGTAGAATAAATAATGCCTAAATCGATCAAAAAGTTATTGTTTTCAAAATTTTTAAAGACTTTGGTGTCGGCTCTACTGTAGGTGAAACATTTTAATAGATAATAAGTAAAAATATATTTTTCTAGGTGGGTTTCACAAATAAAACAGTTTTCTTTTGTAACTCCTGATGATGGGCTCATAACCCGAAATATACCATATATATCGAGATAAAAACTCAAAACATATATTTGTTTTATTTGTGAAACCCACCTAGAAAAAATATTTTTACTTATTATCTGTTTTCAAAATTCTCTAATAAATAAATTATTTGAAATTTAGAAGGATTTACGAATTTTGAAAAAATTTCTGAAAATATTTAAAAATGCAATTTAGTTGTTGAATCTTTGGTACCTAAAGTCCTCGGTTTGTTTTTAAATGATTTTTGAAAAATAAAATGATATTAGGTATATCTATAAGCTAGAGATTTAAAAAATGAGCTTTAATTTGGCTGTACCTACTGATCTACATAAATATCTCATTTTGTAGAAAAAAAATCATCAATCTTTAGATTTCTTTGGAAAGAGGGATATAATTAAGAAAATTGAAAAGAGCGAGAAATACAGTCATACACCATAAACACAGAGTACATTAAGTTCAGGACTGAAATAAAAAATGTAAAGCCAAATAGCAGAGAAAACAAATTAATAAAAATTCAATCGAATATCATTTATTTTTAAAGTATATAAAAATAAAATTTTTTTTTATTTATTTATTTTAATGGCCTCGGCTTATACCATTTGGCCAGAAACAAAATTGTATACAGAGTACCAAGAATAAAAACTTAACAGAACAAAAAAAAATAGATTAGTTACATTAATAAATCATAGCAAAAGTTTTAGTTTCATGAACCAGAACAATATCTTCGATAATTTCAAGAACGAAGCACCCGTTCCGGTTTGCCCTGGTCCAATATGAGCCCCGAATAAGTTCATTTAACATTATGTGGACCGAAGAAAATGAGCAAACAATTTATTACGCTCTGGTTTAAAAACATGCAATAAAAAATGTTCTGATACGGTTTTAAAAAGGAAAAAAGAAATTCTGCAATTGGATAATTAATATTGAAGATTAACTTTACAATTAACTGAAAAGAGAAAATATTTCCTTGTTGTAAGTGGCGGAGTTGTTTGTTGATTTTTAAGAGTAGGTAAATTAAAAAATCAGAGAGTTTACTAATAGCATACTCGTATATCATATACTTACAGCAGAGTCTCTACTAATCCGGCACTATTAAAAACTAGGGAATGCCGGATTATTGGAATGTTTAGATTACTGGATTGTATAGAAAAATTCATAATAAATAAAATAAAATAAATTTCACCCGATATTGATAACAAACTGATACCAAATCGCGGACGGAGGATGCCGGATTATTGGACTTGCCGGTCTATTGAAGTGCCGGATTAGTGAGACTCTACTGCATAGGTACCTAGGTATATTAATAGTTTTATTAAGGCCCATCCATGTACACTGTAGAGAAAAATCTAGCTAGATTTGACCTTCTCTTACTCTAGTGACGTGTTTACACTGAAATGAAATATGCAAAGCAGCCTAGAGAGCGTCTTAGATCTAATCTTTATAGGTACCTATGAGCCATGTATGGTACCTGATTTATGAATTCATTCTACGCCGTAGAACGCCAACGTGTTGAATTGCAGGAGGAATTACCACAAATGGATATTTTTTTTTCAAAATACCTACTTCAAAAAACTACCACGCGCACCAGACCAAATATCACGAAGGGATTTGTAATCTAGCCCGCAGAAGCGATTTATAAATTTGTACTACGACCCCGAGCGTTGTGCTTGGTAATTTTTTGCTTTACTTAAAAGGGATATTTTAATATTATTTTTAATATCTAACATTTAGGGAAAACGGTGTTGGTTTATAGTGAAACATATTAAACACAGGAGTTTTTAAAGGGGTTATAGTGGTGTTTCACAAGTAAAATAAAAATTAAAATTTTTTTTAAATTATATTTTATATAGTTTTATTTAATCTATCTATCTATCTATCTATATATATAAAATAGAAAAGTATGTGGATATATATGTATGTGGAAACGATCTGATTGGCCAGTGCATAGCCAATGCCAAAGCGTTAAATTATTAGAACGATTCTGATTGGTCAGATAGTGATCGTGCTTAGGCAATGTGTTAAATAAATCTTTCCTTATTCTTCCTTATTTTTGAATCAATTTCATTCAGCACATTCTTTCGATACTTACAGTAAGATTTTAAATTTCAATTATTAAATTGGTATGAACGAGACGCTCCCCGCCAGGGGCTAGTGACGCCGGGCCGAAGGCCCGGTCGTCAGCTAGTACTCTATATATATATTTTGGGTTTTTAGACCATCATCAGGAGTTTCTGTTTACAAATGATAGAAGAAAAATTTTTCTCATGAAACTCATGATGATGGGCTAAAAACCGGAAATATATATAGAGTATTAAATAAAATTCCAAAAATATAATTAAAAATTTGTTTTAATTTTTATTTTACTTGTGAAACACTACTATAACCCCTTTAAAAACTCCTGTATTATTTTTAATTTTTATTTGCAGACAAATTAAATAAAATTTAATTTTTTTTAGCCAATGTTTTGATCAGCTCCGCCGATCATCAAGACATCGCTATGCACAAAGTTTTGAACTTAAGTGTAATTAAAAATAATATTAATATACACGAAGGCAATGGCGTAAATAAAATTTGGAGGCTTCTGTTATTGGATGTCCGATGGCCCTCCATGACTCGAATTTTTTGCAGTATTATAAGCCCCGCGAACTCCTGAAGGTTCTAAGGTTGGCCAATTTTAACACCATAACATCGTTTATTTGAGCCAGTGCAAAAGGTCTCTTCGTTTTCTCTTTTAAGCCCTGAAGAAGGAAGGACGATCCTCCGAAACGTCGAATTTTTTAAAAGAATGAAAAAGACTTTCTAATAAATTATTTTATTTGGAGTTTGTGGATTTCATTATTCTTGGGCTGCCTTTACATCAATTCAGTAGCTATTGAGTTCTACCACTTCATTTTCAATAGAGAAAGAATAAACTGCAACGGATCGTTGTAGACTTTATCCATATAGTCGTTATTAATATATTTAATTATTATTAAACAGATATCACTGGCTATTTGAAGTCAATGGTAGTAAAAAGTACAAATAAAAAATAATAAAAGTAAAAATGTGATTGACGGCATATTTGACCTCACTACTTTTTCTTGCAAACAGCTTATTACTCAAATTTGGTCTTTTTGATTTTAAGTCGATTCCTCTATGTCTTCAACAATGGTTAATAGGTTACTACTAATAGTCAAAGCGTCAAAAATGCAACGTATGTTTATTCCTTATGTATTAGATGAGAATCGATGCCTATTTTTGATTTTAAGTGGATTCTTGTCAGTGTAGGATCATAGGGTAAGCGGAATGAGCGGCTGCGGGGGGCCCTTGCTTGTAAGGGACCCCAAAAAAGGCCGATTGTGTTAAAGTATTTTCTTAAACATTATTTTATAAGACTTGTATTCAATTTTAGAAACTTAACAACACCTGGATTTTTTTAATGATTATTTTTTCTAAGGGTTGAAATTTTATTTAAATCACACAAAATTAAGGCTGCTCGGACAGTAATGTAATGTAAGATTAAAAATATGAATTTTTGATATGTTATTAATAGATAACAAATACGTATAGAATAATTTTTTGAAAAAGATCTGACCAAGGGTTTTCGTGTAATTAATTATTAAAAATTGGACTTTTAACACGTAGTGAATAGGGAATGTTGGCTGAAAGAATATATTTCTATTAATCTAGCCAAATCGTATGATGAGAAAAAAAAAACTTTTATATAGATAAATTATCGTAGGTAACGTTAAAAAAAACTTTCTGACACAGAGTTTTCTAAATATTCAAATCTAAATGATCAAAAATATCAGTCCGCTTCACTTAAAAATAAATAAATCACGTGATTCGAGTCAAAAGACATTTATTTATTATATTTATTAATTAAATTATTTCATATATCCGATTAAAAATGATGTTAACTAACACTAAATTAAAATAATTAATTTATGTGATAAAATTTTTAATTTTAGTCGAAAAAAAGATTTAGATTTTATTTTGACTTACGGGGTACTGTCCGAGCAACCTTAATTATAATTTTAGGTTAAAAATAAAATGAGAGAGTCTTCTGTTTTTTAAATAAAATAATTTTTAATTATTTCTAGAGACTATAGTTTCGAAGGCATTGCCTTCATCATCAGTCTATCACAAATATTTCAAATTAGTTACAAATTAAGATTTATACATTGAAAATTTTGAAAAATATATAATGTCTTTTTCTTCATGTTTCCTCTTGGGAGATTAGAATGTAACTCTCCCAAGAGGAAACATGAAGAAAAAGACATTATATATTTTTCAAAATTTTCAATGTATAAATCTTAATTTGTAACTAATTTGAAATATTTGTGATAGACTGATGATGAAGGCAATGCCTTCGAAACTATAGTCTCTAGAAATAATTAAAAATTATTTTATTTAAAAAACAGAAGACTCTCTCATTTTATTTTTAACCTAAAATAAAAACAATTCTGTTACCATCGACAGTGAAATCTTTTATTCAACTATTAATTATAATTATTTATTGAACACGAACAAATAATACAATATAACTACGACGTTTCGATCGACTTATTCTGCGGTAGTTTTCAAGTATGAACACCTGGTTCGTTTAAAATTCATTTAATCTAAAATCTATATTGTATTATTTGTTCGTGTACAATAAATAATTATAATTAAATATGTGTGATTTAAATAAAATTTTAATGCTAAAAATTAATAAATAAGTGAAATCGAGGCCTATTTAAATACTTATATAGTAAACATGTAAACAAAAAAAATATTTTTTAAAATATATTTATTATTTAATATTTAAGAAATTTCCAAGGACGCTATTTACAAATGAAATAAAAATAAATTCAATAATCTACTAAACTATTATTATGTAGTATTTTTTTGTTATCCGTGTCGACAAGGAACGTTTTGTACATTTTGATTATTTGAAAAAAATAAATGTTTTTTTAATAAGTACCAAAATTTGGGTTTAATCGTTCATGGTTCAGAATTTTTTTTAAATTTTTTTATTTAATTGATTTTGAGGGCCCAATTATTTTACAGATTCGGGCCTCCTGTTGACATTAAACGAGCAAAAATTGTATATATATATACGGTATTTATTTATATACTTATATATATTTGTATTTTTTTTAATTTGGAAACGGCTCTTAATAATTTTTTTCAAAATTTAGCCCATGAACCCAAATGGGAAATTTTTTATTTCGGGACCTAACACACAAATCATTTTACTTTCATGACATTCAAATCTCAATATGGCCAAATCAGCGCGGTCAAAATAATTCTTTGTTGACGTATCAATTATTCTTTGATATATTAATGAGAAAATTAAAATTTATTTAATATCATTATTTCAAGTTAGAAATATATAAGTTCAAATATTATTTTCACTCAATATTTGACAAAAATTCCTACATTAGAGTCGCGATCGAATAAAATGTAGAAAACCTTCAGTTCATGAGCAATAAATACTAAGTTTTGGTAGATAGGGATCAAGGAGTGCTCACTTTGACTCGCTCAACTGCTCTGACGTCAGTGGGAAGTTCTTTCAAACAGAAGCCATATTAGCTATCCTTGGTTCTTTTTGTTTGAAATTTCATTTCGTTTCATTTTGCACAGCTAAAGTCCAAAATAAAACTTTTTTATATAATTTATTTTATTTTAATTTAAATTATATTAAATTATTTTTTCTACCTTTCTATCATTTTTATTGACTATTTTGTTTTAAATAGGTTAGGTTATTTGAAAACAGTAAGTTATATCAATGTTTTATTTAACCAATTGAATTCTTAATTTTTTACTTCAAATATAATTTAATCAACTATGTGCTGTTGGTAGGTATATGCACTAATTTAGTCTCAAATGTTTTTAAAATGGCAGATGTTGATGCGGATCCTGGCCCTTTAGATAAGGAAATAATTATATCTTCCAGTTCAAGTTCAGTTAAGATTTTTTACAGTGTTTTTTTTGAACTAGCTCTATATATTTTTTAATTAATTAATTAATTTTTCCTAAAGCGATTCTGTGTTCTTGTTTTCAGGTTCCTCTGATAGCTCGCCGAATAAAAATAATGACTCTTTGGCTCAGAGAGGATTTTTATTAGGACGAAATATTTGCGAAGGCAATCTTTAGTAAGAAAACGCTCGATAAGATGTTAATCTAGTAAAATCGCCTAGTATACCAGGTGTCGTAATAAGCCCTGTCGCTTTTCTTTTAATCCTTGGTTTACAAATGAAAATTATGTAGTAAATTCTCATTTTCGGCCTTCCCCGTAGACAAGCGAAGCCACCTCACGAGCTTATCAAATAAAATATTTTGGAATTTTGGGCGCTATGTAGATCAGGCATGGACAACCATTGCTTAGATGAGGGCGTAATTTCGGAACTTAATCAGGTCGCGGGCCGTAGGTAAGAAATAAGTAGGTAGTGGTGAATAAAAATTCACATATTTTTTATTTATTAATTATAATACTTAGCATAATCAAACATAAAAAGCAAATTAACAAAAAAAGATGGAAAAATCAAATGAAAATTAATGAGAGAATTGAGTTTGGAGCTGAGAAACAAGATGATCGATATTGGGCTCAATAACACTAGAACATAGGCGCAAAGTGTTTTCTAAATTAACATCTGTAAACCGAGTACGATGCTTATTTTGATTAATTTTCATGATTGAAAAAAAACTGCTCACATTTATACGTGCTTCCGAATGTGCAAATTATTTTTCGTGCGATAACTCTCAGCTGTGGATACTTTTCATCCGGTTCTGTAAAAATCGCTTAGTTCCACATCATCAAATTTAGACTTCAAATATGAGTCTTCTTGAAGCTCGATCAACTCCATTTGTAGGTGAAGCGGAACATCTTCCACATTACACTTACAAGGATTTGCAAAAATATTGAAAGTGCTATCCATATTCTTAAAATCGGAAAACCAATCTGTGGCGTTCCACTGCGTACGCTTAATAATATTATTTATCGATTTTAGTATTTATGATTTGAAGAATACAATTTTAGGTTGGTTGACAAATACAAAGTTATTACAAATAAACAATCTGTGCTAAATTTTTAATTTTTTTTGCACGTTATTTGAAATTTGTGAATCTCTCGCGGGCCGGATTGAAGCTGGTGGAGAGCTGGATCCGGCCCGGTTGCCCATATATGATGTAGATAATAGCGCTGTAGAGCAGGCTGTCGTGTTCCAAGGGCGTGAGCTTGTTCGACACCTAAAAGAAGACCGGAAGTAGCGTTCATCAAGTGCACTGACACTGCACATCCATTTCCTTTCCGCCTCCCTATTTCTATATCTTAACAATAGAACCAAACCATTCACTCGGCTCACCTCTAGCATTTTGTTTGAATAGAAATTGAGCCTTAGGGACAGGACGAGTCAAAGAGAACGACAAAATTATTCCGGGTGACCTTCTACTCAACTTAGGAAATATTAGTAATGGAAATGATAAAAGAGTTAGTCTCAAACGAAGGGTGAACCGCGACCTAAAATCGTGTACACCTACTTCCACTTTCATTTCCAAGTAGAAGACAATAGATGACAATAGATTATCTAATGAATTCCAAAGTATTCCAAATAATTCCAAAGACGGTGTACACCGAATTCCAATCGCGGTTCACCCCTCGGTCTCAAATATATTATCTATAGGCTTTCGTAGCATTTTCTAGTGAATAGGAACATATAAAAATTATTGGATAAAAAATACTTGGTAGGTTTCACATTAAGAAACCTACCAAGTATTTTTTATCCAATAATTTTTTAAAAATATTTCACCAAGTACCAACACCAAATTCCTTAATAACTAAGGAACATATAATTTAAAAAAAAACAATTATAAGTAAAAAATATTAAATTAAAAAGGTTTTTACCAGAGTAGCAGGAGGAGTTTTAACTTTATTTTATCTATTTATAAATAACTAAGTACACACGCCAACATTTAAATATGACCAGTTAAGAGTTTCTTAGTTCCCAATAAGGTAGCAAGTTCAAATTATGCATGCAATTGTATAATACCTAAGTAAATAAAAAAATCTGAAAATTTATTCAAAAAGTACTTAGATTTTTTCTATTTCTAATCTACATCCTATACTACTAAAGGGCATTTGTGACTGCCTCTGTATGTACCTACCTATGTATCTAAATCCGTCCCCTAACAAAAACAGTCGTCATGGTTACCAATTTAAATTAAATTAAATTGAAAGATTTTGTGCCGAGAGTAGCAGAATTTTTATATTAAATTTAAAGTTTTTGTGCCGAGAGTCGGATAATTTTTATATATTGAAGGAGACGATAAAAGAGTGTGTCTTCTGCTGGAATTATTAATTTTATTTATTTATTACAAAACTATAGTCTCGTTATAAATAAATAAAATTTATAATTCCAGCAGAAGACATAGTCTTTTATTGTCTCCTTCAAGAATTTGTATATATTGAAGGAGACGATAAAAGAGTTTACAGCAGAAGACACACTCTTTTATTGTTTCCTTCAATTAAATGAAAAAATTATCTATATATATAAAATTAAGATTTTGTCTGTACATTGGGGTGGTGGGGTGGGTGGGGGTGCTGAGTGGCCTTCGGGGTGGGGGTTCGAGAGGTGGGGTCTAGGGGCGTGCCCTTTGGGCAGCAAGAGGGCCGCCGAAGGCGGGCCTTGCAGTTGGTATATAAATAAGAAAATTTAAAAGTGTTCGAAAAACAAAGCTGTTTATAAAATTAATAATTTATTATTAAAAAAAAATGTAGTATTATTTAAATATGTATAAAGGATATAATATATGATATGTTTTGTAACATGAGCTTTCAAATTAAACTTTTTTGTGTTAGAATCTAACAAAATAAAAATTTTATCAGTTCTTAAAATCGAAATAAAAGTATCTAGTGTTTATAAATTTTTTAATAAATTTGGATATTGTGCGAAGAGAAGGGGGAGGGTGTTTAAGAGTCGTAAAAAAATATAGAAAAATCAATAAATAATAATGAATATGAAATGTCTTAATAAAATGGGTAGACAGAATATTTTAGGAAGAAAATAGTAAAATAGCTATTAACTCTTCGATATAAATAGTTACCACATATTCATATACCTACCTATATATTTTATTCTGACCCATGGGATAAACTATTTGTTAAACCCAGTAAATCTTTCGCACTAAAGCTATTATCTACTACCAAAATACTCTCTGCTATTTAATGGTCTGCTGGATTATTTTTAGTGCCCGAAATTGGATTAAAGAAATTAAATATTTTTGTTGTTTATATTTCAATTCAAAATTGAAAATTTCTTTTTGCCGAGAATTAGCAAAATTTTTATAAATTAAAGGAGACAATAAAAGAGTGTGTCTTCTGCTGGAAAAATATTTTTTTTTATTTATTCATAACAGTCTATAGTTTCGAGGGCTTTGACCCCTTCATAATTTTCACACATCAATTCCTGTGAATCAATTGTAATAGATTGATGATGGAGAGGGCAAAGCCCTTGAAACTATAGTCTCGTTATAAATAAATTTAAAAATTTATTTTTCCAGCAGAAGACAAAGTCTTTTATTGTCTCCTTTATTATTATATTTTAAATTAATTTTATTTACATAGATATTTAATTCAGTATCTATGTATAAAAATGAAGAAGTTCAATATTGATTTCTAGGCCCTTTGATGATTCTGGACCAATTTTGAACAGTTTCTCTTTAGAATGTTGAAAAACTATAGATTAAAAGTCAATTAAGGAAGTTCCCTAATATAGCTCAAATGCAGTTCGCTCTTTCCCCTATTCTCCAATGAGCAGAAAGACAAAAATATTTTCATTGCGTCGTTTCTTGGATCTGGCAACATTGCATTCTTCCCGACGCTAAAAGACAAGGAATAAAAAAAAAACAGTTCATGAAACAGCTCAATGCAAAATTCCAGATGAGAACAGTAAAGTTAGATTGAGAGAATTAGCTAAACATCTCAAATGCACCAGCTGCAGAAGTTTTTAGATATGGAAAAATTGAGTGATTTTAGTGCGACGTTGCCAAGTCGCCATCTCACTCTTGCCATGCCATGAGAGAAAAAATGAAAACCATCAAAAGTACCTAACTTTTAACATTTTTCATACAAAACGAATACCACTTGATACAATTATTTTATCAGGAAAATATTTGTTATATCTTCAGTTAATGATTCTCAGTTTTTCAAAATAATTTCAAGAAAATTACGATTGTTATTTAATGAAACAGTCGTTTTAACATCAATCGGGATAGGGTTCGCGTGTTAAATATGCTAATTTCAATGGTCAATATTTACAAATTTAGTGCTGCAAGGACTATTGAAAAAATACGTATAAAGGACACTTATAAATATGTGTATTCAAAGTTTTAAAAGGATTGCAAGAAAATTGATTTATTTAAATAAATAAATAATGACCTTTAATATCCAATACAAAAATACAACAAATGTTTTACAATTACAAAGAAAAAGCTTCGACCTCGAGGCCCAAAAGCCTTCACCATCGAATGTCAATTATTCTTAATTTATTATATATTTTTCTCACTCCTTATTTTGGTAAGAGAAAAAATTGATAAAAAAACCCCATATACTTTTTTTTTTTAACATAAAAAACAAAAACAAAACAAAATGAATGATGATGAAATGAAGAGCACTAAATGAGAGATGAAGTGTCACATCCGGTATAGTTCGCTAATTAGAAGGTTGAGACTTGATTACGCATTATTTTCGAATTTTTTAAAACTATTTTCTAGGGTTTTTTTTTAGGTTAAAAATAAAAACAATTCTGTTTCCATCGACAGTGAAATCTTTTATTCAACTATTTTCTAGGTTTTCTTTTAGAGAAGTCATGTTTAAATTGATTATTAGAGAACGTTCTTATAAGGAGGGGTTTGGAGGAATTCTATACCCTTTGTCCGATCGAGAAAAATTTGTACAATTACTTATACTAGTACTTCAAGACTTTGTTGTGGAATTATTTGTCAAAAAATTTAAATTAAATTCTATCCATTTTTGTCCTATTTGAACAAAAATTTGTACAATTGTTCTTTAGAATTTTGTCGAATTTTGATGTAATAACCAATTTCAAATCTATAAGGGATCGTCGAGTGATAATATTAACTTTTTAAATTACCCTCACACCTGATATATAAAGAAATGGTTCAGGGGTACTCTTTTAAAAATTTCCTATCTATATGTTTTTAACAGTGTAGCAGCTTAATGGAAGACAGGTAAAGATATTATACATACATTAGAGAAAATTAGGGATTAACAAATTCCTAATTCTGTGATTGTGCTTAACCCGAACAAACAATTGATCCTATTGTCTTGGGCTGCCCTCTAAAGACCCCACACGTTCAGGCAGACCTGTGCATGAGACCGGATTTTCCCTTCGGACTAAATAAATACATTTTAAAGAATTTAAAATAAAAAAGTACTACCTTTTTTCCGAAAAGTAATTTAAAACGTAATTTTCCTAAAAACTTTATATAACCTTTTTGTTGGGGTCCTCGTGGTAATGATTATGTAGAATATTAAATTTGATCGTAATTGGTTAAACCATTATCAAAATATTTATAGAAATAAATTGCAACGAATTTTTTCTAGACTTTATCTATTGTCATTTGAAATATTAATATGTTTATTCCTTTATTATTAATCAGATATCACTAGCTATCTGAAGTCAATGATGACTTAAATTCAAAAATAGCCACCGATTCGCTTCTAATACTTGAGCAATCAAGGGCGGGTCCAGGGGGGGGGGGCGGAGGGGCCGACCGCCCCCCATACAGGCCCGTGCCTGGCGGGAGTGCAACACGTGCGTCGCACGCAGGGCCAAAAAACGGCGGCCAAATCGACAGGGAATTTATAACAATTTTATTTTTTTATTTTTTATTTTAATGAACTTAAAATACGAGATATGAAATTTGTAAAAAAATAAAAATTGAAAATAAAAATCTATGTGTGTGTTGGGGTCAGAGACGCCCCCCCCCCTCCCCCGCTTGGACAATTTGATCGCGACATACTTATATATATCGGGCACCTTATATACATTCTCCCCCCCCATAAAAAAATTCCTAGATCCGCCTCATTCTAAGTATATTGCATTTTTGACTTTTCGATTATCATTGGTAACCCAATTGCTGAAGACATGGAAAAATCGAATTAAGGAGGTCCTTTCGCTCCAGTTGAGTCAAAAGAAATGTTTGTAGTATCTAATATTTAATAAAATAAGTAAAATACAAATGAAAAATAAATAGTATGAAAGCCATAAATAACAATTATATAAAAAAAAATTGAATACAAAAGTTAGTTTGATTTATTCAAACCAGCTGATAATAACTCTTGTATGATTTGACAATGCGTTGTATTAGTACTGCTTATTTTTACATCCAAACATTTATTATTATTTATTATTATTATTTTTGTGATTTTTAAAGTAAATATCTCACTAAATTCGACGGTCAATGATATATTTTATAGCAAAAAAGAAACCTTCATGTTTCAAAAAGCTAATTTTTAGTTTTTTTTAACTTTATCTATTCAACTAATAGTAGTATAATTCAAGAGAAAGTGTCAAGATCTTAATTTTCTATAAGACTGAGAAAATGTTTAAATTTAAAAAAAATTTATTTTCAATAATCTGCTCGGTAATTTATGATTTAAACTTCACCAAAGCATATAAATATAGAGACTTAAACTATTATAAAAAATTAAGTTATAGTTATAATCTAATATTTTTTATTTAACATTAACGGCGAAAGGATCTCCTTAAAATAAAAATAACGATCGATTTTTAACTAATACTGGAGAAATATTCTTATTGCATTCCATTTTTGATGTTTTGACCATTAATAGTAACCTCTACTATAACACGGAAGAATCGACTTATAATCAAAAAGACTAAATTCTTTTTTGCTCAACAATTTAACCAACAGAGTCAAAAGGGTCAACGAAGGAATCTCCGTGTATATTAATATTATTTTTAATTACAATTAAGTTCAAAACTTTCTGCACAACGATGCCTTGATGATGGCTGGAGCGTGTCAAAACGTTGCCTAAAATATAAGTTAAATTTTATTTCAATTTTATTTAATTCTGGCTGCAAATAAAAATCGACCTTTTTATCTAAATTTAAAATTAAAAATAATATTAATAGATCGCTTTTAACTTAAGAAAAAAATTACCGGACAACGCTCGGTCATGTACTAAATCAGCGGTTCTATGGGTCGCGAACCAATTTTGGGTCGCAAGGCATATTCTTTGGGTTACGCAGTGTCGTTAACCAAATACTTTACCTACTATATTTATTTTCAATAAGTTTAAAAATATATTTTTTTGCAACGAAATTTTCTCTGGAGAGAACTGGACTGGTAGAAATTTTTATTAAATGTAACGGAAGGCAGCCCAGGGGTAGTGAGGAATAGAAAAATTAACACATATCAAATAAGGTGTAATTTATTGGAATCCTTCCTCCTTTCCTTTCAAACCGACGTTTGGGGATTTTTCTCTCTCTCTTCAGGGGTTTCAAAGGGTCAATGAATGAAACAAATAAAATGTATCCTGTGGAGAGAAGAAGGAAACATTTATTTGTTTCATTTATTGACCCTTTGAAACCCTGAAGAAGGAGGGAAAAATCCTCCGAAACGTTGGTTTGAGAGGAAAGGAGGAAGGATTCCAATAAATTACACCTTATTTGATATGTGTTAATTTTTTCTTTCCTCACTACCCTTGGGCTGCCTTCCATTACATTTAATTAAAAATATATTTTGATTTATTCAATACTATTAGAAATGAAAATATGAAAAACAAGTACTTTTTCATTAAATTTTCCTTGGATTGAAAAGTACCTTTTGATTATTTTAACTAAAAAAAATATATAATATATGATTTAGTTAAAAAAAAAGTCATCACTCTAAAATTGAAGAAAATTGTCTACAAAAAGTAATTCAAAAAATTTGTCTTTTTTGGCGGGGGGAGGGGTCGCGACATGAACATATTTCTCAAATTCGGGTCGCGGTCTTAAAAATGTTAAGAACCACTGTACTAAATTATTAATCAGAAAACAAAATCGTTTTAGTTAATCTCTTTTTAATTCTTTTTGAATTTTCATCCATACAATCTTCTTGATATAATCTAACATATAATGTTGCAATAAAATAGAAACTAATAGTTTGAATCCAATTTATGATATAATTGGATACCACATTATGATGATATCTATATAATGTATGTTCTATGTATGCATCAAACAGTGAGTCACGCACTTTATAGGTACATGCTATTTATAGTTAATTCCGTCATTAGAATCTTTTTTTGATAGTTTGTTTATTTCAAGAATTCTAATTTCACACTTTGAATAACATCTTCTGAAGATTGGATTAATTACTGTTTAAAACTCCCGTAATTTTTCCCAGTTAGAATTTTATTATTATTAGAATTATTATTTTGTTTATTTTTCTTTTAATTTTTACACAGTTGCCGGGGTATTTACCCAAGGCAAAAATTTATGTACAAAGGTTGATATTTATATGTACAATATTTACAAAGGAATTTAGGGATGCGAATCATGCATGTCACTGGGTGGTTTATTGGAGACTTAAAAATTTCCTAACAATATTTGCAGTTCCCAACAATGCGGCCTTCTGACAAGTTCTCATGTGTCCTTCGTCCAATTGAATTTTTGATTTTGCAATCTTCCAATCCTTCGTGACCAGACCATTCGCGGACACCACCACTGGGACTATCTCCACCCCCTGAAGCTTATACATATCCTTCAGTTCGACAGACAGCGCTTGGTACTTCCTTTTCTTTTCAGCGATCGTTGACAGAAGCTTGTCATCCGATGGAACCGCAACATCAATAATTATTGCCTTTTTTTTATTTTTATCAAACAGGACAATATCGGGTCTATTTGCTTCAACTGCTCTATCAGTTGTGATTGCACAGTCCCACAAAATTCGGGCTCGATCATTGCTGATTACTGTCTCAGGCCTACATTTGTAATAAGGTTGTTCTTCTTCTATTAGACGATATCTCTTTGCCAGTGCTTGATGTATGACCTTGGCTACATTATTATGTCTTTGTAGATATTCAGTTGGAGCTAGTGATGGGCAACCACAGCAAATATGTTGTATTGATTCATTGGTGGTTTTACATAGGCGACATCTACTGTCGATCAGCTGACCCATGATGTGTCTTTGGTAAGCTCGTGTCTTTATCACCTGGTCCTGGATTGCGAAAAGAAAACCCTCTGTCTCTCCATAAAGACCTCCTGTTCTGAGCCATTCCGTAGAACCTTCTTCATCAACATCATCTGCCGCCAGAGCCGCAAAATATCTACCATGGAGTTCTTTCCCTTTCCAGTCATTAATGCGATCTTGGTGTTTTAAATATTGAAACTCTTTATTTTCTTGGGCTAAATCCAGCGGACTCATATTCTTATCTCGACAGCAGATGGTTTTGCATAGTGTAGAGTCACTGGATAAAAAGTAGCGTCGAAGGCCCTCCTCTTGACGCCGACATAACGCCTCCAGATTAAGAAGTCCTCTACCTGCACTCTTTCGAGGCAAATATAATCTATGTACTGAACTGCGTGGATGGTGTAGCCGGTGTCTTGTAAGAGTCGTTCTTATTTTTCTGTCGAAAGCTTGAAGAGATGTCGCCGACCACTTTATAACACCGAATGTATATGTGGCTACCGGAATAGCCCAAGTATTGATAGCCGAGATTTTGTTTCTAGAGTTGATATTTGATTTGCAGATCTTATTTATTCTAGAAAGAACTTTCTTCTGGATATTATTCCTGGAGTTGGTTTCAGAAATCCCCAGCAGCTGATTCAGTCCTAGGTATTTATATGTTTCTTCATTACCAAGGTTATGAATGGTTGTGTCATCAAAGAGTTCCATATCCTGCTCTCCATCTTGAACCTGACCACGCTTAACATGCACAGTAGCACATTTATCCAAACCGAACTCCATACCAATATCATCTCACTGAATCTCTTTTACTAGCTAGAATTATTATTATTATTAGAATTATTATTATTAGAAGATTATTATTATTAATTAAATAAATTATTAATTAAATAAAATAAAAAATAAATAAATAAAATTCTAATAATTCTAATAATAATAATTCTAATAATAATAATAATAATAATAATCTTCTAATAATAATAATAATAATAAAATCCAAGGGATGGTTCTTGGATTTTATTATTACGTGTCTTTTATTAGAGATTATTATTATTATTATTATTATTAGAATTATTATTATTAGAATTATTAAATTTTGATAGGCTATTTATTTTTATTTTATTTATTTTATTTTTCAAAAGTAGAAATTTTATCCAAATTGTTAGGAGGGGACTAGGAAGAGGTCCAGTGGGCAAGCGTCTGTCCTCGATGTCTGTTTAACCAACTTTGATAGTGATAATATGAGAGTCACTATTGAAGATGGAATTAATGATCATTATTCTGTGGTAATAGAATATTTGGGATCGATTAGTCAGTCTCTAACCTTCGAAAAGAAGCATTGGCTGTATAGATTAGGAGATAAAATGGGATTTAATAATTTTGGAATCTAAATTTTTAGAATGGTCTGTAATTCGGGATGTAGATCAGCAATGGGATGGGCTTAAGAATCTTTTGGAAGAAGGAAAATATAAATTTATTCCCTCTAAATTAGTTAAAGTGAGTAACGATCCTGTTTACTATGATAGAACCATTAAGAATTTAAAACGGAAATGTAGGATAGCATATTCTAATAGGAATAAGTCTTCAAGATCATAAAGAAAATTCCGAGAGCTAAATAGGCTGTTAATTGAAAAAAAGAATTTGACTAGAGTTAATTATTTGAATAATTATATAGATAGGAATTGTAGTAATAGAAATTGGTTTAATGTTATTCGTTTCTTAAGGAATTAAATGTTTCGGCAAATGTCCCTGCGCTTTTAGGGGATGATGGTGAATTGGTTGAGGATAATGTGTTGAAGGCAAATTTATTAAATAGACAGTATTCGTCCGTTTTTGTACCTCTAGAGGAGGTGAGTTAATTGATGGAGGTTCTAGTGATAGTCAGATGGAGGATTTAGTCATTTTGGAATCGGATGTAGCATTAGGTATTAAGGGTTAAAACCAGGAAAGGCGGGGGAGGATGAAATTAATAGTGATCTCTTGAAATTTGTAGTGGATAGTATTTCAAAATTTTTATGTTTACTTTTTAATAGATGTTTGGATGAGGGAACTATGCCTATTGGTTGGAAAAGAGCGTTAGTTATTCCTGTTTATAAAGGGAGATAAGAGCTTAGCTTGTAATTATAGGCCAGTGAGTTTAACAAGTCTGGTGGGCAAAATTTTAGAGAGGTTGGTGAGCTCTCATATCCGCTCGTATTTGGAAGGGCAAGGATGGTTCTATCATAGGCAACATGGTTTAGAAAAAATTATTCCTGTAATTCTCAATTAGTTTCTTTTATTCAGGAATTACAAGGAAGCTTTAGATAAAAGTCAATTGTGTAGATGCAGTATTTTTGGACTTTGCCAAGGCTTTCGATAAAGTCCAGTCATAAAATTATTTTAGAAAAATTAAACTCGTCAGGGTTGTCTGTTAAGTTAATTAAATTTATTCGGTTGTTTTCTTAGGGATAGAACTCAAATTGTAAAAGTGGGTAATGGTCTGTCTGATAGAGTAGATGTCACGTCTGGGGTGATTCAAGGTAGTGTTCTGGGTCCTCTTCTTTTTCTTATATATGTAAATGATTTGCCTTCTATCGTGCAATCATCTATTAGGCTTTTCGCGGATGATTGTGTCGTATATGAGTAATTGATAATGATTGTGATAGCCTTACTTTACAGAATGACCTGGATCAAATTGAAGGATGGTGTAGATCCAATTCAATGGAACTAAACCATTCCAAGTCAAATTTGGTTAGATTTAGTACTAGAAATCTGGTTAGTCCTCAAAATTATTACATTGGTGGAAATATTATAAATGAATCTAAATTTTATAAATATTTAGGCATACATATTCAAGGCAAATTTAAAGTGGGATATGCATATTAGTTATATAGTCAATAAGGCTTATAGGAAATTGGGGATGTTTGGTAGAATTTTGAAGGGTACATCTAGAGAAGTTAAGTCAAAAGTTTATTTAACTTATGTAAGACCTAATTTAGAGTATTGTTCTGTGGTTTGGGACAAACATCCACAACGATTAGAGAGAAAAATTGATATGGTACAAAGGAGGGCGGCTAGATTTGTTTTTGGTAAATTTGATAGGTTTAGTAGTGTCACTTCAATGATTAATGAATTAGGATGGTCTAGCTTATTGGAGAGAAGGGAATGGAGCTAAATTGAAAGTGATTTTTCAAAGCCTATGAGGGTTTTAGGAGTTGGGAGGAAATAACGAATAGATTTCAGGAATGATGGCTTTAGGTAGAGCTGATCATAGAAAAAAGATTCGTAAGCCAAGAGATTCTTGAAAAAATATCGGTTTACATTCAATTGTAGGATCTGGCATTGATTTGTGGAACAATCTGTCTGTTACTACTTGGGATTATAGTCCTCTGCCCCTATGATTAAATCAATTATAAATTTTGTCAAGTCCTAATGTCCTAGAGTAGTGCAAAATTTTATTTAGTTCTCACAAGCAGAGAT
The DNA here is from genome assembly GCA_024734495.1 of Forficula auricularia. Taxonomy (NCBI): domain Eukaryota; kingdom Metazoa; phylum Arthropoda; class Insecta; order Dermaptera; family Forficulidae; genus Forficula; species Forficula auricularia. The sequence continues at coordinate 48,984 of JALMQS010000847.1, read as the reverse complement.
TAGGTGAGGTAAGAAAGGTCATACCATCCTTGTTAAGGTTTTGACCAGGTTTCCTTAACAACTTATGGCAAATGCCGAGGTGGCTAATGCGTCGCTTGCTCTGGTATTGGGTTTTTGCGCGAATTTTAAATTACTTTTTGTTTTTTGATGGAAATCTATGGTCTGTTATTTATTAATGAGCATACATTTCTATTTTTTATTTTTTATTTTTTTTTACTTGTTTATTATTTTTTAAATTGTTGTAATTAATTTGTATTGATGTTTATTAATGTATTGTAGCTAGATTGTATTGATGTTTGGAGGAACTAGCCACCGAGGACTTGTTAGCACTCTAAGCAGGTCGAGGAATAAAGATTTATTATTATTATTATTATTATTATTTAAAAGTTGATTTTAAAATGAACTGAATCGCAGACACACAGAGATAGCACAATCAAGATTTCCTGTCCGGTCTTGACTTGAATTTAAACTCCATGTGCCTAATATATAATAAAAATGAATTTCTGTTTCTTCGTAAGCGCAGATCTCTCAAATGCCTGGACCGATTTGGCTAATTTTTTTTTAAATGTTCGTAATTACAGGAAGCTTTGGATAAAAGTCAGTGTGTAGATGCAGTATTTTTGGACTTTGCCAAGGCTTTCGATAAAGTCAGTCATAAAATTATTTTAGAAAATTAAACTCGTCAGGGTTGTCTGTTAAGTTAATTAAATTTATTCGGTGTTTTCTTAGGGATAGAACTCAAGTTGTAAAAGTGGGTAATGGTCTGTCTGATAGAGTAGATGTCACGTCTGGGGTGATTCAAGGTAGTGTTCTGGGTCCTCTTCTTTTTCTTATATATGTAAATGATTTGCCTTCTATCGTGCAATCATCTATTAGGCTTTTCGCGGATGATTGTGTCGTATATAAGTAATTGATAATGATTGTGATAGCCTTACTTTACAGAATGACCTGGATCAAATTGAAGGATGGTGTAGATCCAATTCAATGGAACTAAACCATTCCAAGTCAGAACTGATTCGTTAGTACTAGAAATCTGGTTAGTCCTCAAAATTATTGCATTGGTGGAAATATTATCAATGAATCAATTTTATAATATTTAGGCACTGTTAGGCAAATTTAAAGTGGGACATGCATATTAGTTATATAGTCAATAAGGCTTATAGGAAATTGGGGATGTTTGGTAGAATTTTGAAGGGTACATCTAGAAGTTAAGTCAAAAAGTTTATTTAACTTATGTAAGACCTAATTGGTATTGTTCCATGGTTTGGGACAAACATCCACAACGATTAGAGAGAAAAATTGATATGGTACAAAAGGAGGGCGGCTAGATTTGTTTTATTAAATTTGATAGGTTTGTAGTGTCACTTCAATGATTAATGAATTAGGATGGTCTAACTATTGGAGAGAAGGGAATGGGCTAAATTGAAAGTGATTTCAGAAGCCTATGGGGTTTTAGGAGTTGGGAGGAAATAACGAATAGATTTCAGGAACCAAATTATTTAGGTAGAGCTGATCATAGAAAAAGATTCGTAAGCCAGGTTCTTGAAAAATATCGGTTTACATTCAATTGTAGGATCTGGCATTGATTTGTGGAACAATCTGTCTGTTACTACTTGGGATTATAGTCCCTCTGCCCCCTATGATTAAATCAATTATAAATTTTGTCAAGTCCTAATGTCCTAGAGTAGTGCAAAATTTTATTTAGTTCTCACAAGCATAGAGATTAGGTGAGGTAGAGAAAGAGTCATACCATCCTTGTTAAGGTTTTGACCAGGTTTCCTTAACAACTTATGGCAAATGCCAGGGTGGCTAATGCGTCGCTTGCTCTGGTATTGGGTTTTTGCATAGATTTTTTAAATTACTTTTGTTTTTTGATGGAAATCTATGGTCATATTTATTAATGAGCATACATTTCTATTTTTTTATTTTTTATTTTTTTACTTGTTTATTATTTTTAAATTGTTGTAATTAATTTGTATTGATGTTTATTAATGTATTGTAGCTAGATTGTATTGATGTTTGGAGGAACCAATACCGAGGACTTGTGCCTCTAAGCAGGTCGAGGAATAAAGATTTATTATTATTATTATTATTATTATTTAAAGTTGATTTTAAAATGAACTGAATCGCAGACACACAGAGATAGCACAATCAAGATTTCCTGTCGGTCTTGACTTGAATTTATAGCTCATGTGCCTAATCTATATAATAAAAATGAATTTCTGTTTCTTCGTAAGCGCAGATCTCTCAAATGCCTGGACAGGTGCATTCTAATTTTTTTAAATGTTCGTAATTACAGGAAGCTTTGGATAAAGATCAGTGTGTAGATGCAGTATTTTTTGGACTTTGCCAAGGCTTTCGATAAAGTCAGTCATAAAATTATTTTAGAAAAATTAAACTCGTCAGGGTTGTCTCTTAAATTAGTTAAATTTATTCGGTGTTTTCTTAGGGATAGAACTCAAGTTGTAAAAGTGGGTAATGGTCTGTCTGATGATGTAGATGTCACGTCTGGGGTGATTCAGGTAGTGTTCTGGGTCCTCTTCTTTTTTTCTTATATATGTAAGTAGTTTGCCTTCTGTAAATTGCAATCATCTATTAGGCTTTTCGCGGATGATTGTGTCGTATATAGAGTAATTGATAATGATTGTGATAACCTTACTTTGCAGAATGACCTGGATCAAATTGAAGGATGGTGTAGATCCAATTCAATGGAACTAAACCATTCCAAGTCAAATTTGGTTAGATTTAGTACTAGAAATCTGGTTAGTCCTCAAAATTATTGCATTATTGGAAATATTATCAATGAATCTAAATTTTATAAATATTTAGGCATACATATTCAATTAAAATTTAAAGTGGGACATGCATATTAGTTATATAGTCAATGAAGCTTATAGGAAATTGGGGATGTTTGGTAGAATTTTGAAGGGTACATCTGAAGAGAAGTTAAGTCAAAAGTTTATTTAACTTATGTAAGAACTGGTGAGTATTGTTCTGTGGTTTGGGACAAACATCCACAACGATTAGAGAAAAAATTGATATGGTACAAAGGAGGGCGGCTAGATTTGTTTTTGGTAAATTTGATAGGTTTAGTAGTGTCACTTCAATGATTAATGAATTAGGAGATGATTAAGCTTATTGGAGAGAAGGGAATGGGCTAAATTGAAAGTGATTTTTCAAAGCCTACAGAGGTTTTTAGGAGTTGGGAGGAAATAACGAATAGATTTCAGGAACCAAATTATTTAGGTAGAGCTGATCATAGAAAAAAGATTCGTAAGCCAAGATTCTTGAAAAATATCGGTTTACATTCAATTGTAGGATCTGGCATTGATTTATTGAACAATCTGTCTGTTACTACTTGGGATTATAGTCCTCTGCCCCCTATGATTAAATCAATTATAAATTTTGTCAAGTCCTAATGTCCTAGAGTAGTGCAAAATTTTATTTAGTTCTCACAAGCAGAGATTAGGTGAGGTAAGAAAGGTCATACCATCCTTGTTAAGGGTTTGACAGGTTTCCTTAACAACTTATGGCAAATGCCGGGGTGGCTAATGCGTCGCTTGCTCTGGTATTGGGTTTTTACTTGGAATTTTTAATTACTTTTTGTTTTTTGATGGAAATCTATGGTCATGTTATTTATTAATGAGCATACATTTCTATTTTTTTTTATTTTTTATTTTTTTTTTACTTGTTTATTATTTTTTAAATTATTTGTAATTAATTTGTATTGATGTTTATTAATGTATTGTAGCTAGATTGTATTGATGTTTGGAGGAACTGTACAGGACTTGTACCTCTAAACGGAGTCGAGGAGCAAAGATTTATTATTATTATTATTATTATTATTTAAAAGTTGATTTTAAAATGAACTGAATGTAGACACACAGAGATAGCACAATCAAGATTTCCTGTCGGTCTTGACTTGAATTTATAGCTGTAGTGCCTAATCTATATAATAAAAATGAATTTCTGTTTCTTCATGTAGCGCAGATCTCTCAAATGCCTGGACCGATTTGGCTAATTTTTTTAAATGTTGTTGTATTACAGGAAGCTTTGGATAAAAGTCGGTGTGTAGATACAGTATTTTTGGACTTTGCGAGGCTTTCGATAAAGTCAGTCATAAAATTATTTTAGAAAAATTAAACTCGTCAAGGGGTTGTCTGTTAAGTTAATTAAATTTATTCGGTGTTTTTCTTAGGATAGGAACTCAAGTTGTAAAGTGGGTAATGGTCTGTCTGATAGAGTAGATGTCGTCTGGGGTGATTCAAGAGCTGGTGTTCTGGGTCCTCTTCTTTTCTTATATATGTAAATGATTTGCCTTCTATCGTGCAATCATCTATTAGGCTTTTCGCGGATGATTGTGTCGTATATAGAGTAATTGATAATGATTGTGATAGCCTTACTTTACAGAATGACCTGGATCAAATTGAAGGATGGTGTACAGATCCAATTCAATGGAACTAAACCATTCGATCAAATTTGGTTAGATTTAGTACTAGAAATCTGGTTAGTCCTCAAAATTATTGCATTGGTGGAAATATTATCAATGAATCTAAATTTTATAAATATTTAGGCATACATATTTAGGCAAATTTAAAGTGGGACATGCATATTGATTTATATAGTCAATAAGGCTTATAGGAAATTGAGATCATTTTGGTAGAATTTTGAAGGGTACATCTAGAGAAGTTAAGTCAAAAGTTTATTTAACTTATGTAAGACCTAATTTAGAGTATTGTTCTGTGGTTTGGGACAAACATCCACAACAGTCAGAAAGCGTGATATGGTACAAGGGAGGGCGGCTAGATTTGTTTTTGGTAAATTTGATAGGTTTAGTAGTGTCACTTCAATGATTAATGAATTAGGATGGTCTAGCTTATTGGAGAGAGAATGGGCTAAATTGAAAGTGATTTTCAAAGCCTATGAGGGTTTTAGGAGTTGGGAGGAAATAACGAATAGATTTCAGAGACAAATTATTTGGGTAGAGCTGATCATAGAAAAAAGATTCGTAAGCCAAGATTCTTGAAAAATATCAGTTTTACATTCAATTGTAGGATCTGGCATTGATTTGTGGAACAATCTGTCTGTTACTACTTGGGATTATAGTCCTCTGCCCCCTATGATTAAATCAATTATAATTTTGTCAAAGTCTAATGTCCTAGAGTAGTGCAAAATTTTATTTAGTTCTCACAAGCAGAGATTAGGTGAGGTAGAGAAAGGTCATACCATCCTTGTTAAGGTTTTGACCAGGTTTCCTTAACAACTTGTAGTAATCCGGGGTGGCTAATCTGTCTTGCTCTGGTATTGGGTTTTATGGAATTTTTAAATTACTTTTTGTTTTTTGATGGAAATCTATGGTCATGTTATTTATTAATGAGCATACATTTCTATTTTTTTTTATTTTTTATTTTTTTTTACTTGTTTATTATTTTTAAATTGTTGTATTAATTTGTATTGATGTTTATTAATGTATTGTAGCTAGATTGTATTGATGTTTGGAGGAACTAGCCACCGAGGACTTGTGCCTCTAAGCAGGTCTGAGGAATAAAGATTGTATTATTATTATTATTATTATTTAAAAGTTGATTTTAAAATGAACTGAATCGCAGACACACAGAGATAGCACAATCAAGATTTCCTGTCGGTCTTGACTTGAATTTATAGCTCATGTGCCTAATCTATATAATAAAAATGAATTTCTGTTTCTTCATAGCGCAGATCTCTCAAATGCCTGGACCGGTTGGCTAATTTTTTTAAATGTTCGTAATTACAGAGCTTTGAATGAAGATAGTGTGTAGATGCAGTATTTTTGGACTTTCAAGGCTTTCGATAAAGTCAGTCATATAAATTATTTTAGAAAAATTAAACTCGTCAGGGTTGTCTGTTAAGTTAATTAAATTTGTTGTCGGTGTTTTCTTGAGGATACCAGAACTCCAAGTTGTAAAAGTGGGTAATGAATCTGTCTGATAGAGTAGATGTCACGTCTGGGGTGATTCAAGGTAGTGTTCTGGGTCCTCTTCTTTTTCTTATATATGTAAATGATTTGCCTTCTATCGATGCAATCATCTATTAGGTACTGCGCGGATGATTGTGTCGTATATGAAGTGATGATAATGATTGTGATAGCCTTACTTTACAGAATGACCTGGATCAAATTGAAGGATGGTGTAGATCAATTCAATGGAACTAAACATTCAAGTCAGAATGATTTAGATTTAGTACTAGAAATCTGGTTAGTCCTCAAAATTATTTACGTGGTGGAAATATTATCAATGAATCTAAATTTTATAAATATTTAGGCATACATATTCAGGCAAATTTAAAGTGGGACATGCATATTAGTTATATAGTCAATAAGGCTTATAGGAAATTGGGGATGTTTGGTAGAATTTTGGAAAGATACATCTACAGAAGTTAAGTCAAAAGTTTATTTAACTTATGTAAGACCTAATTTAGAGTATTGTTCTGTGGTTTGGACAAACATCCACAACGATTAGAGAGAAAAATTGATATGGTACAAGGAGGGCGGCTAGATTTGTTTTGGTAAATTTGATAGGTTTAGTAGTGTCACTTCAATGATTAATGAATTAGGATGGTCTAGCTTATTGGAGAGAAGGGAATGAGCCTAAAGTGAAAGTGATTTTCAAAGCCTATAGAGTTTAGGAGTTGGGAGGAAATAACGAATAGATTTCAAGGAACCAAATTATTTAGGTAGAGCTGATCATAGAAAAAAAGATTCGTAAGCCAAAGATTCTTGAAAAATATCGGTTTACATTCAATTGTAGGATCTGGCATTGATTTGTGGAACAATCTGTGTCTGTTGCGGTTTATGATCCTCTGCCCCCTATGATTAAATCGTTATAAATTTTGTCAGAGTCCTAATGTCCTAGAGTAGTGCAAAATTTTATTTAGTTCTGCAGCAGAGATTAGGTGAGGTAGAGAAAGGTCATACCATCCTTGTTAAGGTTTTGACCAGGTTTCCCTTAACAACTTATGGCAAATGCCGGGGTGGCTAATGCGTCGCTTGCTCCTGGTATTGGGTTTTTGCGCGGAATTTTAAATTACTTTTTGTTTTTTGATGGAAATCTATGGTCATGTTATTTATTAATGAGCATACATTTCTATTTTTTTTATTTTTATTTTTTTTACTTGTTTATTATTTTTTAAATTGTACTTGAAAAAATTTGTATTGATGTTTATTAATGTATTGTAGCTAGATTGTATTACGTGTTTGGAGGAACTAAGTAGTGCAAAATTTTATTTAGTTCTCACAAGCAGAGATTAGGTGAGGTAGAGAAAGGTCATACCATCCTTGTTAAGGTTTTGACCAGGTTTCCTTAACAACTTATGGCAAATGCCGGGGTGGCTAATGCGTCGCTTGCTCCTGGTATTGGGTTTTTTGCGCGGAATTTTTAAATTACTTTTTGTTTTTTGATGGAAATCTGGTCATGTTATTTATTAATGAGCATACATTTCTATTTTTTTATTTTTTTATTTTTTTTACTTGTTTATTATTTTTTAAATTGTTGTAATTAATTTGTATTGATGTTTATTAATGTATTGTAGCTAGATTGTATTGATGTTTGGAGTGAACTAGCCACCGAGGACTTGTGCCTCTAAGCAGGTCGAGGAATAAAGATTTATTATTATTATTATTATTATTATTTAAAGTTGATTTTAAAATGAACTGAATCGCAGACACACAGAGATAGCACAATCAAGATTTCCTGTCGGTCTTGACTTGAATTTATAGCTCATGTGCCCAATCTATATAATAAAAATGAATTTCTGTTTCTTCGTAAGCGCAGATCTCTCAAAATGCTCTCCGGGACCGATTTGGCTAATTTTTTAAATGTTCGTAATTACAGGAAGCTTTGGATAAAAGTCAGTGTGTAGATGCAGTATTTTTGGACTTTGCCAAGGCTTTCGATAAAGTCAGTCATAAAATTATTTTAGAAAAATTAAACTCGTCAGGTTGTCGTTAAGTTACTAAATTTATTCGGTGTTTTCTTAGGGATAGAACTTAAGTTGTAAAAGTGGGTAATGGTCTGTCTGATAGAGTAGATGTCACGTCTGGGTAGATTCAAGGTAGTGTTCTGGGTCCTCTTCTTTTTCTTTATATATGTAAATGATTTGCCTTCTATCGCGCAATCATCTATTAGGCTTTTTCGCGGATGATTGTGTCGTATATAGAGTAATTGATAATGATTGTGATAGCCTTACTTTACAGAATGACCTGGATCAAATTGAAGGATGGTAGATCCAATTCAATGCGAACTAAACCATTCCAAGTCAAATTTGGTTAGATTTAGTACTAGAAATCTGGTTAGTCCTCAAAATTATTGCATTGGTGGAAATATTATCAATGAATTCAAATTTTATAAATATTTAGGCATACATATTCAGGCAAATTTAAAGCGGACATGCATATTATTACATAGTCAATAAGGCTTATAGGAAATTGGGGATGTTTGGTAGAATTTTAGAAGGTACATCTAGAGAAGTCAAGTCAAAAGTTTATTTAATCCTATGTAAGACCTAATTTAGAGTATTGTTCTGTGGTTTGGGACAAACATCCACAACGATTAGAGAGAAAAATTGATATGGTACAAAGAGGGCGGCTAGATTTGTTTTTGTTAAATTTGATAGGTTTAGTAGTGTCACTTCAATGATTAATGAATTAGGATGGTCTAGTTTATTGGAGAGAAGGGAATGGGCTAAATTGAAAGTGATTTTCAAAGCCTATAAGGGGTTTAGGAGTTGGGAGGAAATAACGAATAGATTTCAGGAACCAAATTATTTAGGTAGAGCTGATCATAGAAAAAGATTCGTAAGCCAAGATTCTTGAAAAATATCGGTTTACATTCATTTGTAGGATCTGGCATTGATTTGTGGAACAGTCTGTCTGTTACTACTTGGGATTATAGTCCTCTGCCCCCTATGATTAAATCAATTATAAATTTTGTCAAGTCCTAATGTCCTAGAGTTGTGCAAAATTTTATTTAGTTCTCACAAGCAGAGATTAGGTGAGGTAGAGAGAGGTCATACCATCCTTGTTAAGGTTTTGACCAGGTTTCCTTAACAGCTTATGGCAAATGTCGGGATGGCTAATGCGTCGCTTGCTCCTGGTATCGGGTTTTTGCGCGGAATTTTTAAATTACTTTTGTCTTTTGATGGAAATCTATGGTCATGTTATTTGTTAATGAGCATACATTTCTATTTTTTTTTTTTCTTCTTTTTTTTTTTTACTTGTTTATTATTTGTTAAATTGTTGTAATTAATTTGTATTGATGTTTATTAATGTATTGTAGCTAGATTGTATTGATGTTTGGAGGACCTAGCCACCGAGGACTTGTGCCTCTAAGCAGGTCGAGAAATAAAGATTTATTTATTTATTTATTTATTTATTTAATAGCCCAATTCAGGTTAATACGTAAAAAAAAAATTGGAAAAGTTGCCCGGAAAATAGGAAAATTCAGAAAAAACAAAAAAAAATTCAGGTTAGCCAACATAGCTTGCCAAACAATAAAAGAACTAAACTAGCAAAAAAAACAAGTGTTGGCGGCCCTGTTTTTAAGATTTTTGAGTGTCATTCATTCTCAATAGTTCTAACCACATTATTGTTGAAGAAGAATTTAATACTGCAACAAAGATTTAAAAACTATCTATTTTTTTAAAGTACATTTAAAACCAAAAATTAAAAAAAAATCGTCATGATAACTAAATTTTTGAAAAAGTTATGGTTAAAAAGCTATTTTTTTCAAAAATCCCTAACTTCTTTTGGGTTGGGTGAAAAAATTTGAAAAAATTCTGAAAACCGTCTTTAATAGTGTAGAAAAAAATAAAAAAGTTTCAGCCAAGCTTTTGATTATATAATATAGATGAAAAATATTTAATTTAAAATAAAATATGTTATTTAAAAATCATTTTTCTTAAAAATACCCTTGGGAATCTCACCTCATCTTTTTTCTATTGTATTTAAGACCCTCAGCCATTTCGAAAGAACTAAACCTTTTGTCTTTTGTATTCGAGCTCATTCATTCATTTTAATATTATTTATTTATTTCAAAGTTAATTATAAAATGATTATTGAAACTATACTAACTAAACTAACTGAAAGGAATTAATTAGCTTTTGGAATTTCTTTAAAAATATATTTTAAAGATTAAAACCAAAATTCAATTAGCCCGTAGAATTCTTTAAAGAAAACAAAATCAATTACCCATTGTTATATTGTTTTGAAATCTAGGAAATTTCAGCCTATTGAAATTATTTTAAACCTATTTCGAGCCTAATTAAAACCTAATTTTTCTATAATCTAATAATAAACTTTAAAAGTTTATTATTTTTAATTTTTTAATTGGATAATTCTCCCCAAATGACGATTTTTACCTTATTTATTGAATTTTTACAAGACAAAAACTTTATTTTAATTTAAGTTGAAAGGTTCTTTTTGCCGAATAATTGAGTATCAGAAGGGGACAATAAAATATTGTCTTCTGCTGGAAAAATAAATTTTTTAAATTCATTCATAAAGAGATATATTTTGTCCTCTTCATCAATCTATTACAATTAATTCACAAGAGTTGATATATGAAAGTGTTCTTTACACGTGTATAAAACATCAATAAAACAGCCACGTGGGGGTCCAGGGGACGAAGACCTCTTGGCTAGCAAAAGCGCCCGCCGAAGGCGGGCCTTGAAGCTAGTACTCTATGTAATAAAATTGAAGTAATTTTTGGAGTTGGACTGATGAGTGAATTGAGTGGATAATGATGAAGCAGTCCAAAATTCAAAAAAAGAAGATACAACGTCGGTTTATGAATAAAAAGATAGTTTAAATTATCTTCTTTTTTTGAATTTTGGATTGCCTCAGAAATATGTAAATTTTAATTTGTAAATAAAAACATTTTGTTCAAAAACAAATAAATAAATAAATCAAATCCTCAATTTTTTTAAAAAAATGTGTTGTTATTAAAATGTTGCAAGTTTGCTTTATAATTTTTTGATAGCCAATTTCTGCTATTCACTGATTCTAAAAAGTCATCTACAAATATGTCTGAAAGTTAAGTTATTTTCATTTAGTAGCTAAAATGGTTCCTTATGATGGAATTAACTTTAGTCCCCACGAATAATAGGTTCATTAAATATTTGTTTATGCAAAATAATTGAATCTATCTATGTAAATTATAAGATTATAATTAACAACATTTTCAATCTTATATGAAATTTACACAATTTTTAGTGTAATATTCACCTTGAATAATTAGAGCGGCCATTTCTGTGAAGACCTTTAGAATCCATCTCTGTGGTCTCGTAGACAGCTGTTTCTAGAAACATCTAGAAAACATATTAGCATCCCTGACGTTGGCATGGCGTATCCCCCCACCCTTCTACACCTATCACTAATTCTACCCCTCTTATTTGCATTTAAAATAAATCTTAATTCAAGCAATCATTGTAGTGGTTTTGTAGTGAATCCCACGGTGGGAGAGGCGATGAACCTGAAAGAACAGGCCCTATCAAACAACATTCGACAATCGAACACCCAGAAAACTACCAATTCTAAGGGGTATCTTACTTTTTGAAGATATACCCGCCTTCTGAAGTTCCATCCTATGATCTTTCGAGCACTTGGTCCACCCAATAACTGATAAAGGGAAAGCTGAAAATCTATCATTTGCAATTGTATCTGAATTTTATTTTAATTTTAATTTTGAATAAAAATATTAAGTTGAAAATAGTTTAAAAGAAAAAAAAACTAAATTCTATGAAAATATTTAGAAAATTTTAATGTAATTTTTGTAAAAATTTAAAAAAATGAAAAACAATTTTAAATTGCAAAGTTCAATTGAATTTTATTTATTTTGTTTTTATTAATGAAATCTCAAAAAAAGGGAATGCTGAAAGAGAAAACATCCTATTGCAAAAATCCCTAATTTTTAAAAAAATATTTGATCCCTGTATAATAAATTGAACGCCATGCTTGTGAAAAAAAGGTTCTGTACTTATATTGGATGCGAAGCTATGATGTGTAGATACAAGGGAAGAGTTGAATAAAGAGAAGAAGAAGAAGACGTGACGAAGGGATGTCGAAACCCCATTGAACATAAAACAGAAAAAATTCTATTAAAAATTGATATATTACATACAACTTTAAAATAAATAAAATTTTACTTAATAAATATACAGGGTGGTTGGTATTTCAATCTATTCATTGAAAGGGGTTATACTATAACTAATTTAGAGCTAATTATTTTACCTATCAACTCTGAGGGTCATAATTTATTGGTTTTTGAGTTATTGCATTTTTTTCTTTATTTTGTTGATATTTAATTTTTACCGAAAATTGCGAATTAAAAAAATAGTTCTTCTGGAGACTGAATAGGCACATTTCTAATAGCTGACAAATGAGAGATTGCTTAAAAAATTCGAGCCAAGAAAAAACTTTCAAAACCTTAGAAATAAACAGTCATAAATTACAGGTCTTGAACAAAAAAATTAAATATTGTTTAAATCAAAGAAGATTACTCACAAAAATTATATCATATGTGACGTAAAAATGCTCTACGACCTATGTACAAGTAACAATATTTTGTATCTTTCTGGAGAGCTTATGAATCGAGGAAGTTATTTCCGAATTTTTGCTTCACATGTGATTCACTTTTTGTGAGTAATCTTGTTCGATTTAAACGATATTTAAAATTTTTGTTCAAGTTTTAAAAATCGCAGGTTTTTTAAACTCACGATAGAGCATTGTCCAAAACTATAACAGGATTAAAGTTTAATTTATTTTTCAGAAAAATAAAAACAATTCCGGAACCAGTCACAGAAAATAATATACTTGTAAACCACGCTTTTGAACGCCAAAACACAAATTTTTTTGCATCCACGAATAACGAATACGAATACAAGCGAAGTGGTCGCAATATTTTAATCCGCAAATAATGAAACGCGAATTACGGAACCGTGAATGAGGAAGGAGCTATGAATGTATAACTGTTGTGAAGCCTTAAAAAGTAGGCAAAATCGCCATTTTGATATACTGTATTTTAACAAATGAATCTGAAAAACTAACGCTGATGGAATCTCTTCAATGCAATTTTAAAAAAACAGTGTCTAGTGGGCTCAGGAAAAGCCTTACAAGAATTTTTTTCATTTTACTTGGGTTGTCTTATTATTAATATTATTTTAATTCAAAATTTGTTTAATTTCATCTTATGTATAGAAAACCTAAATGAAAATCTCATTTAGTATGTAAAATATCCACATACCTCGTGGGTCGAATTAAGATGTGCTTCCTCGCAGCTGTCTACGATGGGAGAAACAAATCCATCACTGGAGTCGACACTTTACTAGAAACAAATGGAACCCAATTAATAAACAAATAAATACACATCTACTTAGGTGCACAATACTCTCATAATAATTTCGGTTTAAACTTGAAATTATAGACGCTCTGTGGGAGTCAAAATAAATTAGAAAAATTTATTTAAGATCATTATTTCAAGATAGAAATATATAAGTTCAAATATTATTTTCACTCAATATTTGACGAAAATTTCCTACAGTTGATTCGCGATTGAATCAAATGTAGAAAACATTCGGTTAAAATAAATTAAGGCATATTTATTTAATTTAATTATAATCGAATAAATTTAATTTTGAGTTAAGCGTTTCGTTATTTGATTATAAAGAGTATGAATAAGTAATGCGTCCCTATGCAAAGTGAATTTATTTTATTTTTTTACTAAATCATTTGTAAGTTGAAATTCTAATATATTGAATAAATAATTAGATAATTTAAGCAAGTGTGTATATGTGTGTGTGTAGGAGAGATAATCAAACAGCAATCGCTTGAAATTCACCGAAAGATTATTATATACCATAATTTAAACTAAAAAACTCATCTAATAGAATAACTCAATACTCTGGAAAAATATTTTCTTTTCGACATTGAAAATGATTTTCAAATTCTTAAGAAATTTACCTTAAAAGAAAAAAATACTATTTTATCAAATAGTTATTATCAACTTTTATATAAAAACATATAGGCTTTTAATTAATAAAGTAAAGGCTGTCTAGTTTCACAGTGAATGAAATAAAACTCAAAGAGGTTTATACAAACTCAATATATTTCGGATTATTAGTCATTCATCCTCAGCCTTCTAAAATAAATGACATATACTGATATATTGAAGGAGACAATAAAAGAGTGTGTCTTCTGCGGGAATTATAAATTTTATTTATTTATGACGTCGTTATAAATAAATAAAATTTATAATTCCAGCAGAAGACACACTCTTTTATTGTCTCCTTCAATATATAAAAATTCTGCTACTCTCGGCAAAAACTTTCAATTTAATATACTGATATATGAGATAACCACAAAATTGTTGTATATTGTAATTTATCTCATCTAATTTATCTCTATTATGTTTTATTTTAATTTTTATCTCAATATGTAATTTATGCTTATTTGTACATTAATATTTATAATTAATTTTGTGTTTATGACTTAAATTTGTAATTTTATTTTCTAATTTAATTCTATAAAATTTTTATATTTATACTTGTAATTAAAGGTTTTTTATTTATATTAATATTCATATTTACCTAGATTTTTTATATTTATATTTATATATTTTTATATTAAAAAAAAAGAAAAAAGAAATTTTTTTTAAAATTTTAATTTTATTTATTAATAAATGTTGATGTTTTTCTCGTGTTATATTGGTACGTATGATTTGAATGATATATACTATATATATTTGTCTAGATTAATTTGTAACAACGCTTAGAGAAATTTCTCTAAAAAAATTACCCTCTTGCCTAGAATCGAACCGACGAACTCTTGAACTAAGGGCATGAGCTCTAGCCATTAGACCAATGTAACATTAATATTTATAACTTGATTTCTGTTACTAAAACTATATATTTTTGATTTAGACTTTGTGCATGCGCGGATCCAGGGGGGAGGCGATGGTGGCGACCGCCCCCCCCCCCCCAAAGCATTGGAGATCAACATTTTTTATATGTTTATTTAATTTTTTTTTTTTTTTTAATAACATTAAATTTTAAAATTGGAAAAATCACCAATAGATTTTAAATTAAGAAACATTAAATGTATATTAATTAACGAGGCAAATATGAAATATAATTGTCAGCTCGGATTTTAAACTGATGGCTCCAATCGATTTTCATTAACCAGGCAAATTTGAAATATAATTCTAATTTGGACTCGAATTTTGAAATGAAAGACTCCAATTCATTTTATTTTATTTATTGGGCCTCCGAGGAGCGGGCCGCCTCTTACAAGAAAATTCAAGATTATTACACAAATTTACCCACAAATCCTTCACACTTTCGGCTTCAGAACAAATTAATTCAGATTCAGAGCGGGTGGCTGAGAGAGCCAGGATTAATCCTGGCTCACATTTCACATTTCTTTTTTTTTTTTTTTTATTCACAAAAAATAATCATACGCCACCCGCTCTCCATGTTCTTCTGCCGAAAGTGTAAAAATTAAGAAGAGATCCCCTCATCGCCCTATATGTCAAATCGTTTATTGTTTTTTTGGGATATACCCAGGGCGATGAGGGACTCCACCGCTTTATGCCACCACACTCCCTTCCACGAGAGTGTGATGGCCTCGACCCTGACCGAGCCCGCCCCGACGCCAAATCGCTCCGCAATATTATCTACCAGACTAGAGTTGCCCCTATATTTTTCTATTTTGTTTCGGTGGGCAACACCCAGTCCTGTAAGCGCGGAGACGATCTGGACGTCCAAAACCCACACCACCCCCGCCGCATCCTTTGCCACGATGTCTGGCTAGAAACATTAAATATATTGATAATTGTTCCTCCCCCCCCCCCCCCCCAGGCCACTCAAAAATTAAATAGGCGAAACTTTTAAGAGACGATGTATTTTCGGTAGTTTACGGGTATACATTTGGAGTGTGGATTTTTAAGAGGAATAAGATTTTTTGACCGAGACGCTGCCCGCCAGGGCACTCGGCCCGGAGGGCCGAGCATCGAGGGCGTGCCGAAGGCACGCACGAAAAGCTCGTTTTGTTATATTGGTACGTATGATTTAGATGTTAAAAATTGTGATTGCACGTTCAAATATTATTAGTTTTAACCTGTATACTCCTGATGATGGACTAATAATCCGAAATATATTGAGTTTGTATAAACTGCTTTGAGTTTTATTTCATTCACTGTGAAACTACACACCCTTTACTTTATTAATTGATATCATGTTTCACCTAAAACCTACACCACTTTCTTTAAGTAAAAAAAAAATATATAGGCTTTTATTTTACGCGTAAAAATAATATTTTAAAAATATATTGGTACTCGAAATGAAATAAAATTGTTGCATAACTTTAAGGAGCAATTAAAAAGAATGATTTTCCGAAAAGGGTGCCGATAGAAGATTTGAAGTCCCTGCTTGGTATATATTCCAGTTCAAGCATGTCAAAGACAAGTCCGGACCAATTTTAGTCGAATAAAAATTGTTCTAGCTGAGGACTATTAATTAAAATAGTAATAATACAGAAAAGGAATAAATAAATATGATTCGCGAACTTTTGGACTAATTCATTTCTAAGAACTCTCAATATATAAGATCGGAAATAGACAAGTCACAGCTTGTCTATAACAATAGAATTAGGAGAAATTTAAGATTTTCTTATAAGACAGGCTGATTCATTGTGGAAGATGGTCAATTTCCATCTCAGGGACTGTGGAATTAAAGTCACAAGAATTAATTTCTGGATTCCTACCCTCACTCACACAAAGCAGTATCCGTTTGAAGCGAAGGTCTCAAAATATATTTTTTAAAAATCTAATGTTAAATTTGAAAAATGACGCCGTATTCGATGAAAGTTGAAAAAAAAGCGTACATTAAAATTAAATTTCACAAAATAAAGGGTGCTTTTTCGGACAGCATCCCCTGATTGAAAAGTCACTTCCATTGATAGGTAGGTGATATAATATTATAAAAATAAAAAATAAAATCTTTAATATTTTTTTCTTTTATTTGAAAATAATTGAGGGACAAATTCTAAAAATAAAATTTTAAATATAACAATTCTAAGGGTTTTAATCTTTTATTTTATACTTACTCAGTAAATTCCTGACTATATTAATATTGTATTTAAAAAATAAATCAACTTTTGATGTAGATTTATGTAGGAATGCTATTATCAATGAAATTATAACCAAATATTGTAGATATACAGACTATAATGACTATTTAAGCAAGTGTAGTGGCCAAAACAGAGCAAATTGAGTCCCATGACATATATTTATAACATTCTAACAATTCGACTATAACTAGAATTAATAAAACTAATATGGAGTGAATTGTCGAAATAAATTTAAATATTAAAACAAGTATTCAGCTGAAAACTTAAGAAATTAAAAATTCCTCCTCAACACATAAATTTTTTTGATCGTTACACAACATTTAATATTAAGTCAACTAGGCACGAGAGAAATTCATTTTTAATATTCTAAAATTTTGGAAATATTTAATATTTTGACAAATTTTATAATATATGGATTATTTGGGGTTAATTAGATTGTGATATTCACCTGAGATAGGGTGATCAGTTGAATGGTTAATTAGAGGCACATTGACACATGTCTAGGATACCGAGTACTGAGGTCGCTTGAGGGCAAGCGGCTGCCCGGCGGAGGGGCGGGACAGTAACGGGACATTTGTACTAGGAAATTTGAAAAGAGGGGGGGGGGGAAGGAAGAGCGCAATTGAACACACGTAATTAGAAATATTTAAGGGAATATTAATTAATAAAACATTCAAATCTTAAAAGAACTTTTACATAAAAAATAATTGGAAAAATACTTTTGTAAAATTTTCTAACCCTCACTAAGATCCGACCATGATCGTAGAACAATAATAATATAATCTATCCCGTGTTGTCCTTTATTTTTATGATGGCCTTGTGAAATTCAATTATCCCGATCACTTAGGATTAGAGCTATATATTGAAAGTTTCTTTTTGCTAAGAGTAGTAGAATTTTTGTTAAGGGAAAAAGACAATAAAAGAGTGTGTCTACTGCTGTAATTATAAATTTTAAATTTAAACTGATCAAGAGGGAAAAGCTTTCGAAACTATAGTCTCTTTATAGCTAAATTAAAATATTATAATTCCAGCAGAAGACACTCTTTTATTGGCTCCTTCAAATAGAGCTATATATATCTAATTTGTAATTAAGCAAAAATAATTAAATCAAAAATAAATAGATTACTTTAATTTAAATAAGTCATTAAAAAAAATCAATTGGCGCTATCTTCGTGATAGTTAGGGTCGCCAACTTAAGAGTTTTCACCACAAATTTGGGGTAAAAAAATTGCACAGAGTTTATTTTAAGGGGGAAAATGTTTAGGTGTTTTTTAAAAATGTTTTTTTTTTTTTGAATATTTATAGAGTTAAGATTTTTTTTTGAAAAGACACTGAACCAAAAATTAAAGAACATATTTAAATTTTGTGCCATTTTATTTGAAAGACCTGACATCTGGTGGTGGATTTGACTCCAGAACATTAACCTAATAGCGTATCCATCTTATAGTTCATTATATATTTGAATTACGCCTGTAAAGTAACTCAGAATTTAAAAGCTTTTTATTTTTGTTGGTTTTTTACAAACAAGTGTTTTATTATTTAAAATTAATTTTAAATAAATTCTCAAGATTTTTTGGAGTCCTACGCCGGTATTTTTAAGTAAGTCTACTTTTTTAGTTAATTTATAAAATTGATAATAAATAATTTATATTTTGAGATATGTTGAAAACGATGGGCCATTATAGGGTGGCACTTATTTTAATGATTTTTGGAACCCTCCCAAGATTCCTTCCAAATATATAAAAAAATTTCTGTCCAATTTGAGCTCTTAATTTTTAACCGACTTCAAAAAAGGAGGAGGTTCTCTATTCGACTGAATTTTTTTTTTTTTTGTGTCTATGTTACCTCATATTTCCGCCAATTATAAACCGATTTTGATGGGTTTTTTTGCATTGTGTTCAGTCTAGCTTCCGATTGGTCCCATTTTTTTTTATTGGTATTAGACCTTTTTTGTTAGGTTTGTTCAGGCCTAACTTATTTGTTTATGAATCGATTTCGATGATTCTTTTTTTATTGGAAAGGGGGTATCTTAGGGATATTGGCATATTAATTTAGTCAAGTTCTGATAATATGATCACTATTAATAACATAACTAAAAAGAGAAAAATAAAAATAATTTTTAAGAAAAAAATAAAACCGACTTCAAAAAATTAAATGCAACAAATAAAAAATAATTTGAAAAAAATAAAACCGACTTCAAAAAAATTAAATGCAACAAATAAAATACACTAAAAGGTATAAAATAATTATTATCTTATTTAGTCAGCCTAAACGACGAAATATTAACATGAAATTACTTTTTGAAGTCGATGCCAAACAAACTAAACTTATAAGAGAGCGTACCCGCCAAACGTACTAAGATCCGTCGAGTGCGATTCATAAAAAGTATATGTTTCAAAAAGTAATTTCATGTTAATATTTCGTCGTTTAGTTGTAACTAAATAAGATAATAATTACTTTATACCTTTTAGTGTATTTTATTTGTTGCATTTAATTTTTTTGAAGTCGGTTTTATTTTTTTCTTAAAAATTATTTTTAACATTAACACGTGGCTCATTGCTTTGAAAGTTTGAAATGAAAAATGTACTTGTTTTTCCAGCTTGCATTGTAATCAGATTTTCAATACCCACGTGGTACTTAACCCTTATATATTAAATAAATAGGAAAAATTCAATAAACAAAGGATCAGATATGAATAGTTTTCTAAAATTTGTAAAAAAATTTTAGAGGGAAATAAGTTTTCATAAATATTTGTAGTTTTTATTTTTATTCATGGTAATTTCATCTCCAAGACAATATGTATCATTGTTTATTTTCACATTACATATTTCTATTTTGTTTATAATTACGTTAGATTCATTTTTAAAGCAAAAAGGCAACTATTTTTTTAAATTATTTTGATAAGGCGAAAAATTCTCTCGAACCGTTTGGAATTGAAATAAACATTTTAAGAATGTTTTCTATACAAGATTTGTATTTATTTATATTAATTTGTATAAATATTCACGGAGGAGTGAAGACGCTTGGTAGATATCGGATTGGATTCGATTATCAGAAAATAGGTTTTTTTATTTAATTAGTTTTTTCCTCCTTTTTAAAAACAAGGACTAAAAAGATGATCAAGGACAGTCGATGGTGGAGATTGTAATCTCCGAAGTCGAAGCTCAAATACAATGTATACATTAATTCATGTAAAATAATTGGTTCAATAAAATATTTTAAATTTATTCTCTTATTCTCTAAAACATGTATAACATATCAATTCTAGTATTGTTTCAAAAGTAATTAGACGTAAAGTTTATCTATTATGAAGTATTTAACTATTGAATAAATGTATTTTTCTTTACAAGTACTATTTCTTTAAAGAAATTAATAAAAAAGATGGACTTTCCTTGGCTTTCAAGCTCTACATCAAGTTTGCATTCCCATGTTGCGGTTCTCTGTTTTAATTTAAATGTTCATTTGTCCATCCAATCTCTTTCATAGTAACCTCAAAATACTAATTCGAAAAGGAAAAAAACTACCTACTCAAATATAACTTATTTTTTTTTTTTTTTTTTTTTATAAATTAAAGTCCAAAAATCTTTTTATTAATATAATATCTGGCTTTTAAAAGATGTATAATGAATTAAATATATAGGTATACTTCTCTATAATAATTATTATTTTGGAAATTTTTTACTAATTTCCATCAACATTTCTAAAGAAAAATTTAAGAGTATATTACTCTAATAAAATTATTTATTTTAATTTAAAAAAATGGTTAATAATATTTATATTATGAATTTTATTTCAGAAACAGTTTGACAAACATTTCGAGGACCGTTTTTTCCCATTGATTAAGAAATAATGGCTGCTCTGCAGTTAAGAAAACAATTAGCAGGTAAGCTTATTTTTATGATAAATCAATTTTAATTTTCTTCAGATTGCTTGTTAAATGCGAATTTATATAAAATAAACCCTAGATTTTTTTCAAAATAACTTCTCCTAAATTTTATATTTTTTAAATATAATAAAAATTTGTAATATTTCTCTTCTCACAATCTAAATTATTTAAAATTTGTATAATTATTAAATAGACCAACTATAAAACAAAGGGTATCAATTTAAATTTATAATTTTCTCATTAATATATCAAAGAATAATTAACATATTAACGTGAATTGTTTTTGATCGCGCTTTTTAAACAAGATATATATCGCGAGACTACTGCTGGTTGAGTCTTAAGTCTGGAGCAAGAGAGAATGAAAAAGATATGATCCATTTAGCTATGATCCAGCATCATTTCGCGTTTAGCCCGCATGACGCTTTTTATATCAAACACTGATATGGATCACCAAATGAATTTGAAATCTGAGATGTTATATATTCAATCTCCCAGTCCAGCGTGCTAGATCTGTTAACACATGTGTTAGGTGTTTGCTATTAATTAATCATGGGAGATTGAATATATAACATCTCAGATTACAAATTCATTTGGTGATCCATATCAGTGTTTGATATAAAAGGCGCCATGCGGGCTAAACGCCAAATGATGCTGGATTATAGCTAA
Organism: Forficula auricularia; assembly: GCA_024734495.1. Lineage (NCBI taxonomy): Eukaryota > Metazoa > Arthropoda > Insecta > Dermaptera > Forficulidae > Forficula > Forficula auricularia. The sequence goes on along the minus strand of JALMQS010000847.1, from coordinate 27,277 downwards.
ATGGATCTTTTCTTTTTCATTCTCTCTTAGACCAGACTTAAGACTCAGAAGACTCCAATAGCCTCAACCAGCAGTAGTCTAGCTATATATATCTTGTTTAAAAAGCGCAATCAAAAAAACAATTCTCGTTAATATGTTAATTATTCTTTGATATATTAATGAGAAAATTATCAATTTATTAAACTTTATTATTTCATTATTATTGGTGTAGAATATTGAGGTATTTCGGAAAAATAAGTTTAAAAATATATTATTATTTTATTATTTCAAGTTAGAAATATATAAATTCGGATATTATTTTCACTTAATATTTGACAAAAATCACCTTCTTTCGATTCGCGATCGAATCAAATACAGGAAACTTATGGTATCACTTTAAATGGAACCTATCAAATCCAAAGCAATCGATTCTTTAAATTAAATCTAACTTGTATTCTATTTGTTTTTAAACTTATTTTAATTTAGGTACCTATATTTAATTAAATTGAAAACAGATTTCTTAAATTGGATCTTCATTTCCCCATTAGTTTGAATTAATAGTAAAACCATAATAATATATTATTTGTATATTAACGCCCTCGATCATCAGAAAAAGAAGTCTTTTATATAGTTTTCTAATTAATATATTATAGAGATAATTAATATATCAAAGAGAGTTGTTTTTGACCACGTTTTTAAACAAGAAATATATTGCTAGACCACTGGTTGAGGCTATTGGAGTCTGCTGAATCTCAACTCTGGACCAAGAGAGAATGAAAAAGATGTGATCCATCTAGGTGTGATCTAGCATCATTTCGCGATTAGTCCGCATGACGCTTTTACCAAAAACGGATAAGATCACCCAGTGAATTTCTCATAATATGTTATATACTTGAATCTCCCAGTCCAGCGCGCTCAGTCTGTTAACACGTGTGTAATGTGTTGGTATCAATTAATCATGAGTTTCCTATATTTAATTCAATCGAGAATCAAATGCAGGTGATTTTTGTCCTCAACCAGCAGTAGCATAGCGATATATATCTTGTTTAAAAACGACGTCAAAACAACTCTCTTGATATATTAATTATTCTTTAATATAATAAATAAATAAATAAATAATAAATAAATCTTTATTTCTCGACCTGCTTAGAGGCACAAGTCCTCGGTGGCTAGGTCCTCCAAACATCAATACAATCTAGCTACAACAATACATTAATAAACATCAATACAAATTAATTACAACAATTTAACAAATAATAAACAAGTAAAAAAAAAAAGAAAAGAAAAAAAAAATTAGAAATGTATGCTCATTAACAAATAACATGACCATATATTTCCATCAAAAGACAAAAAGTAATTTAAAAATTCCGCGCAAAAACCCGATACCAGGAGCAAGCGACGCATTAGCCATCCCGGCATTTGCCATAAGTTGTTAAGGAAACCTGGTCAAAACCTTAACAAGGATGGTATGACCTCTTCTGCCTCACCTAATCTCTGCTTGCGAGAACTAAATAAAATTTTGCACAACTCTAGGACATTAGGATTATATATTAATTATATATTAATATATATATTAATTAGAAAACTATTTAAAATCATTATTTCTTAGACAGAAATATATAAATTCAGATATTATTATTACTTAATATTTGACAAAAATCACCTGCATTCGATTCGCGATTGAATCAAATATAGGAAACTTATGATTAGAAGTCTTTTAACTTCACAGATAGAACCATTTTCGCCATTGTGATTTCTAGAGACTGAAACCTTATTCCTATATCTCCATCTTCCCCAAATTCTACATTCCTTAACATTTTGCATTAAAACATCCCCGAAACTGATCAATTCATGAATATTCTTAATTATATTCCTCTCCCCACCATTTTCATCCTAGTTTAGAATAATAAGAGTCAATCTACTAGAAATGAAACTCTCATGTTTGATTCATGAAGTTTGGACTTTTACTTTATTTAAATATACCTATTATTATATATATATAATCTATCCAAATTAATATTTTTTTAACAGATAGATAATTTTAAATATTTTTCAGAATTGATGAAGAATCCTGTTGAAGGTTTTTCTGCTGGTTTAATTGATGACAATGACATCTATCGATGGGAAGTGTTGATAATAGGCCCTCCGGATACACTATAGTAAGTTTTCAATTAATTTTGATGATAGATATAGAATTAGAAGGCAAAATATATTATTTTTACTTATCAATTGAATATATAATTAAAATATTATTTCAGAAACCTTTATATTTATAACTAATATTCTTATTTTTTTTTTTAGTGAATTCGGATTTTTTAAAGCACATTTACATTTTCCAAAAGAATATCCACTTCGGCCACCTCGAATGAAATTTATTACTGAAATATGGCATCCAAATAGTAAGTATTAATTTTTAAATCACTATAACTTAATGATGATGATAAACATAGATATTTTGATGAATTCATTTTGAATTTAATTTTGCAAATACAAATAAAACAGACACGACCCTACTAATGTAACTCTATAATAAAATATAATATGTTTTGCACAAATTATTATACCATATAGGAGTTAAAAATGCCTATATACTAGTAGGTATAGCTAAGATATATACAGAAAATCACGAGAGGTTGTCTACTACTGAATTCGAGGTGTTAGGGATAATTTATTTTAAATACCTATCAGAAAGATTATATTCACTCCTTTCTGATATATAAAAATTATCCATAACCACTTGAATTCAGTAGATAATAGACAACATCTCGTGATTTCTTTATAATATATAATTATTAATGATATTTTTTGAAACGATTTTAGTTGAAAAGAATGGAGATGTGTGCATTTCAATTCTCCATGAACCAGGCAATGATCAATGGGGTTATGAAAATTCAGGCGAACGATGGTTACCAGTTCATACAGTCGAAAGTATTATAATCAGTGTTATCTCGATGCTCGCAGATCCAAATGATGAATCACCTGCTAACGTTGATGCTGCGGTAATTATTATTTTATTTAATAATGATGGGTGAACCGCGATTGGAATTAGGTGTACACCGTCTTTGGAATTATTTTGGAATTCATTAGATAATACCCCTTCATCTATTGTCTTCTACTTGGAAATAAAAGTCTGGTGTATACGGTATTAGGTCGCGGTTCACCCCTCGTTTAATAGTATTAAACAGTAGATGCTTTGATTTGATTTAAAGCACCAACTAGAGTTAAAATTTTTTTAATTTAAAAAAATATATTTTAAAAATTACTGTAATAATTCTCTAACGAAATTTTTTTTACTTTATTTTCTTATAGAAAGAATGGCGAGAAAACTATAAGAACTATAAACTCAAAGTAACACGCTTAGTGCGTAAAAGTCAAGATGATCTTTAAGTATTAATTCAATATTAAGAGGAATAAATTCACTTCAAAAGTTACAACCAAGATCAAGATACATCTAAGCAATGCCAAATATTCATATAATATAATATATACTTTTTGAATGTGAAAATTGTTATCATTACTTAGGATATTCAATATTATAAATGAATCATAAAAGCATGTCATGATTTCAACTTAATTCATATTTATTTGTATGATTTTTTTTATTATACTTAAACAACTCTTATATTAAATAAATTAATTTTTATATGAAAATTGTTTTTGAATAATATTTTTATTCCTTTTCCATGCCAATGCAGTTTCTATTCCCTTTCCAAAGAATTTAATTAAATAGTGAAATATATATTTAATTCTATCCGTTTATTCTTTTCTATTTCTTAAAATTTGGACCTTATCTTTTAGACTTCAGAATCTCAATTTCTAAATAAAAAATAAAAAACAATTATTTTAACAATCATAAAAAATAATTAATAGGGATTGTGCTGTTGGTGCAAGGTGAAACATCTTTAATAAAGATAAAAAGTAAATAAATATTATATTCATTTACTATGAGTTAAGATCTCTAGGTCCCTTGCTAATCATCTATATTCCTTAGATCACTCACCATCGCACACTTATCCAAGCCCAATTCATTCCGAAAGAAAAGGATTAAGATTGGATCTTCTCGAATCCACTGAAATAAAATATGCCCTGGCGAATGATGAAAATGTTATCAATATTCAACTCGATTTAAAGAAAAATATTATAATAGACCTTTTAATAACTAAGTCCAAAAAATATATTCCTAGCCTATAGATAATAACCAATGTACTTCTAATTTTCCTTTATTTATCCATAGGTCAATAGAGCCTACCCTACCCAAATTTTCACTAAACAATAGTCTATCTCAAAAAAGAGATTATCCCTTAAAATAATTTAAACAATGAAAACAATTTCTCTGTTGTTCATTAAGCGTATATTTACTTTGCATTCGAATTTTGTATTAGTTATAATTCTGTACTTTACTGAAGATGAGCTTACAGCTCGAAATATATATATTGAAAAAATGTACATCTTTTGTTTTTTTAATTTTAATGTGAAACAAATGACCTATTATATAAGTTTATATAAGTAAATTAGTTTGTTTTGTTTTGTTTAAAATAAAGTCATAAATTGGATATTCAAAATGTAATAATAATTGTATCGAAAGTGGTCGTTGATGTAGTAGTGAATTAGTAGCATAAGAACGACCTTAAATAAAATAAAAATAAAAATATCGAGTGATGCCTTGTCTGATTTTAATTAGGCTTAAGGAATTGATAGGGGGGGGGGGGAGTCCCGACCTCTGAGAAAAATTCCTTAGCTGAACATACTATTTGAAAATACTATTATATTTATTGCAAAAATCGATTTCCTAGAATAGAAGTAAAATTTTGGTTAGAAAAAAGAAAAGAAAAATAGATATATAATTTTCTTTTAAGACTCGCTACGCTATCTGTAAATTTAGCAGATAATTCACTGGAAATTGAGCTTTAGTCACCGGCAGCTAAGGAGGTAGTGCGTAAATTCGCCAATATGGTTATCTCTATGAATCTACGGACTTGACGGAATTGTTTAATTCAGTGGATAAATCCCGAAATACGTCTTAATTTAGACCTAGTTTTACCAACAACAACTTTCTTTTGGTAAACTTTTTTCATCCACAATGGGCTTTTGGGATTTTGGGTACTACTTATTTCAAGGATAGGATATGGGCTTGCTTCTCGGTTGGATTTTATCCACGTGAGTGACATGAACAAAAACAGTCAGATGACAGCCTAGCTGGATTGTTCAAAACGTTTGCAAAAATTAACCAAAAAGCAATAATTGCAGTTCGTCTACGATTGATAACTTCTCCAATAATATTAGATACCTACTATCAGCAGAGGGGTGAACCGCGACCTAATATGCTGTACACCTACTTCCACTTGTGCTTCCAAATATTTCGCAGTACTTCCAAGTAATTTCAAATATTCCCAAGTAATTCCAAATATTTCCAAGTACTTCCAAATATTTCCAAGTAATTCCAAATATTTTCAAGTACTTCCAAATATTTCCATGCGCTCAAATATTTCCAATTACTTCCAAAGATTCCCAAGTATTTCCAAATATTTCCAAGCACTTTTAAATATTTCCAAATACCTACTTCCAAAGAGGTGTACACCTACTTCCAATTGCGGATCACCCCTCGCTATCAGCCATTTTGCTGCCTTCCTTCCATCACTGCTAAATTAAAATTTCTACCAGTCCGTCTCTTCCAAAGAGAAAATTATTTCATCTATTATACAAAATGGAATATTTAAATATTGAAATTTCACAAAGAAACAAACTCCAAAAACAATCCTAGAAATAAGTAATGAAAGAATAAATTTTCCAAAAAATTTAAAGGGCAATATAGACTGGTCACGAATTTAGATATTTTTCCTTATTACATAATGCGTAATATCCAACTTTAAGGAAAAATTTAGAATCCTTAAATCTAGATTGTTATTTACAATGGAAAGAATGCATTATAATTGAAACTACTATTTCTGGGACTTATTTATTCTTGGCAAATATGACTTGCATTAATCATACATTAATTCCTGTGAATCAATTGTAATAGACTGAAGCTAAGAGGGCAAAGCACTTGAAACTATAGTCTCGTTATAAATAAAATTTATAATTCCAGCAGAAGACATACTCTTTTATTGGCTCCTTCAAAATATAACTTGGCTGGTCACTTTGACTTGGCCAATTACTCTCACGTCATCGGAAGATCTATTGTGACAGATGCCATTAGGTATCCTTCGTCCTTTGTATTTGGAATTTTATTTCAATTCATTTGTAATTTTAAAGGTTTGTATAATGCAGGGGTTCTTAAACTTTTTTGATTGCAATTTGGCGACCCCATTTTGACTGAAAAGTAATTGTTTCGCTACACCAAAATTCAGTTTCGAGACCCACAGTTTAAGAAACCCTGGTCTAATGTAGGTAATATAGCTTAAAGGCATGGATTATTCCTTCGGCAATAATTTGGAATAAAGCTGTCGTGTTAGGAGGCAAAATATCACCTTTATTTGGAAGTATAGTGCACACTCGCGAGGGTGACCTGGAAGCATTGTCTAAAACATGAACAGCCTTAAAGACTAAATTATTTTTTTAAACAAATTTCAATTTCAGGAACAAAACAATTCAGAAAACAGTCACAGAAAAACCTTTGAACCACGCTTTATTGTTTGAACGCCAAAAAACATTTAGTTAGTTTTGGTTCCGCGAATAAATAAATTGTCAGCTGCGAATACAAGCGAAGTGGTCGCAATTTTTTAATCCGTAAATATTAAGTGTTTACGGATTAAAAACGCGAATAACGGAACTGTGGATAAGAAAGGAGATTTGACTGTATTGCTGTTCTGAATTAACGCCTCAAAAAGTAGGCGAAATCGCCTTTTGGAGATATATTATCAAATGAATCTGAAAAACTAACGCTGCTGGAATCTCTGTAATGCAATTTTAAGAAACAGTGTCTTAAGTGGCCTCAGGAAAAGCCTTACAAGAATTAGATTTATTTTACTTTATTTTACTTTATTCTTTTTACTAATATTAATATTATATTTATTCAAAATTTGTTTGATTTCATCTTAGAGAAAAACTTAATGGAAATCTCATTTCGTATGTTAAATATTCACATATACCTTGTGGGTCGAATCAAGATGTGCTTCCTAGCAGCTGCTTTGTTGGGAGAAACAAATCCAACACTGGAGTCGACACTTTACTAGAAATAAATGGAACCCAATTAATAAACAAGGAAGTTATTTCCGAATTTTTGGTTCATGTGTAATACACTTTTTGTGAGTAGGCAAACTTCTTCAATTTAAACGTTATTTAAAATTTTTCTTCAAGTTTTAAAATTCCCAGGTTTTTAAATTCACGAGAGGGCATTGTCTAAAACTATGACAGCCTTAAAGTCAAAATTATTTTCAGAAACAACAATTAAAGAACGTCAGAAAATAATACTTTCGCTTTTAAACGCCAGAACACGTTTAGTTAGTTTTGAATCCGCGAATAAAGAAATTTTCAGTCGCAAATACAAGCGAAGTGGTCGCAATATTTTAATCCGCAAATACTGAAAACGCGAATAACGTAACCGTGAATTAGGAAGGAGCTTTGACTGCATTGCTGTTCTGAATCAACGCCTAAAAAGTAGGTAAAATCGCCATTTTGAGATAATTTAACAAATGAATATGAAAAACTAATGCTGCTGATTTTTAAGAAACAGTGTGTGTTAAGTGGTTACAGGAAAAAGACTTACAATAATTTTTTTCATTTTACTTAGGTTGTTTTATTATTTTTATTATTATTAATTTATTAATATTATTTTAATTCATAATTTGTTTGAATTCATCTTATATATAGAAACCTAAATGGAAATATCATTTAGTATGTTAAATATCCACACATACCTCGTGGGTCGAATTAAGATGTTCTTCCACGGAGCTGGCTTTGATGGGAGAAACAAATCCAGCACTGGAGTCGACACTTTACTAGAAATAAATGAAATTCAATTAATAAACAAATAAATACACATCTACTTAGGTGTACAATACTCTCAAAATAATTTTAATTCAAATTTGAAATTATAGACGCTCTGTGGGCGTTAAAATAAATTATATTTATTTAATTTAATTATAATCGAAAATTTTTAATTACGAGTTAAGCATTTCGTTATTTGATTATAATGAGTTTCGAATAAGTCCCTAAGCAAAGTGAATTTATTTTATTTTTTTACTAAATCATTTGTAAGTTGAAATTTCAATAAATTAAATAAATAATTTGATAAGTTAAGGAAGTGTGTGTGTGATTATTGTATAAAAAATACTTGGTAGGTTTCACATTAAGATATAAAATAACGAATTTATTTTTGGAAAATCTTTAATCTCGATATATATATTTCGGGTGACTAACCTATCTTCAGGAGAAACAGAAAGTAACTGACCTGGATAAGTCGAAATTGAATACAAGTCAATGGTAAAATTTATTTTTAAGATAACAAAAGGGTAAATATTTAAAATTAGTGGAGGGAGAAAGGTAGGAAGTCTATTTTGTTTAATTTTGAATGGCCTTCTGAGAAATGAGGATTTTGAATTTGAATACAAGTCAATGGTAAAATTTATTTTTAAGATAACAAAAGGGTAAATATTTAAAATTAGTGAAGGGAGAAAGGTAGGAAGTCTATTTTGTTTAATTTTGAATGGCCTTCTGAGAAATGAGGATTTTGAATTTGAATACAAGTCAATGGTAAAATTTATTTTTAAGATAACAAAAAGGTAAATATTTAAAATTAGTGAAGGGAGAAAGGTAGGAAGTCTATTTTGTTTAATTTTGAATGGCCTTCTGAGAAATGAGGATTTTGAATTTGAATACAAGTCAATGGTAAAATTTATTTTTAAGATAACAAAAGGGTAAATATTTAAAATTAGTGAAGGGAGAAAGGTAGGAAGTCTATTTTGTTTAATTTTGGCCTTCTGAGAAATGAGGATTCACACACAAAACAAATTTGCAAATATTTAAAGAATGTAATCAATGATTTTACTTTTCTTAACTTCTAATTGATTATTTAGTATATTCGTTTTATTTGAGAGAGCTAATTTTATTTCCGTTGACTCTAAAAAATCTAAACCTAAGCCCTTTCTTTCGAAATGTAACGGAACTAGGTGGCTAATAGAAGAGGTGTGTTTATTCAAATGTAGATGATTGGCGAAGGTAGAAGTAGATTCCATATTAATATCATCTGATCTGCTAAGACTATTAAAGGCTCTTTCATGTTCCGAGTAGCGAGTTCTAAAAGAGCGTCCAGTTTGACCAATGTAGATTGCGTCGCAATTATCATAAGTCAATTTATATACACCTGATTTATCTAATTTGTCAATTTTGTCTAATTTATTATTAATTAGCTGTGAACCTAAAGTGTTTTTATTATATAAAGCAGGAGTTATACCAGATGTTCTAAGAGTTGAAGCTATAGGGTTTGTAACGTGGTTCGAAATGAAGGGGAGTCTTTTAAATATTTTATCAGTTCCGGAATTTAGTGAGTGTGTGTGAGAGATACTTATTTTTCGATTAATTTTTTTGTAAATTTTATTAATTATCAGTGTGTTGTAGCCATTATTCACAGCTATATTATAAATGATATTTAGTTCATTGTTAAAATCTGAAGTGTCCATTGGTATCGAAATAAGTCTGTAGATCATCGAATAAAAAGCGGCAAATTTAGTGTTAGTGGGGTGGTTAGACGAAGATGGGTTAGTCACCCCAAATATATATATCGAGATTAAAGATTCTCCAAAAATAAATTCGTTTTATTTTTTATATCTTAATGTGAAACCTACCAAGTATTTTTTATCCAATAATTTTAAAAAAGTGTTTCAATAAGTACCAACACCAAATTCCTTAAAAACTAGTGTGTGTGTGTGTAGGAGAGCTTAAAATTCACCCAAAAATTATTATATAATTTAAACTAAAAAACACATCTAAAAGAATAATTGGATATTCTGGAAAACATTTTCTTTTCGATATTGAAAATGATTATGAAATTCTTAACAAGTTTAACTTTAAAGAAAAAAAATACTATTTCATCAAATATTATTACCAACTATTATATAAAATCATATAGGCTTTTATTTTACGCGTAAAAATAGTATTTGGAAAGAAAATGATTAAATTCAGAAAATAATTTATTTCTAAATAAAATAAATAAAAAATAAGCTGACGTGTTCTGATGTGGCCATCCACTTGACTTTACCATACAACCTGGGCTCTCACTTATATTTAATATATAATAAAATTATTTATAATCATGTAGGAGGGGGGCTAGTTTTTTCTTATTTTTAGATTACTGTGTGCCCACTGATTATGTATACAAAATTTGGTTGAGTTTGCTCAAATAGCCTAGATTTTTAATTTTTAACCCCTTCCCTCCACCCCCTTAATTTAGGGTCAATATGCACCAAAATCTAATCAGCTCTTAATCTCAATGGACCAAAACTACGTGTGAAATTTGGTTTCGATATTCCCACTAGTTTTTGAGCCAACTTGTCCACAAAAATTTGGTAACGCACAGACTAACGGACAACCAGATGAACTAACAGACATTTTGACAAAACAATTATTATCTCGAAAAATATAATTTTTTCGATGGTGACTTATAAGAGCTTTTTTGTAGAGCGAAATGCCATGGTTTCGCTCAATTTTTTTAATCAAAATTGTTTAAGCCGTTTTTGAGATATTTTGAAAAAAAAGAAGGAAAAAAACCACTTTTTTCATGCACCATTACAATACTTGACCATACCCTGTATGGTAAAGTAAAAATATATATATGAAGTGGAGTGGAATTTCGATATATGAAATGATTTGATTAAAGCGGGTATTTAGTATAATATATGAGAAATTATAATTTATGTCCGTTATTTCAAATAATTCTATAAAAAACATTTTTACTTTATCCAATGCAAAGCATGGGTAAAGTATTGTAATCGCTCTCGGGGCAAGCGTGGCTTCAAAGGGTCCTCAGGTAAAGACTACGGAACCCATTGACTCAATTAAAGTCACAAATTGTAGTATTCAATTAGGTTGAATTTTAGCACGTGACGGTTTTGCCAAAAATTACAAGGGGTCTCGTCGAGAGGCTAAAAAGTGCGATTTTTTCATTTAGTGCGTGCGGATGGATGTATGTATGTATGTATGTATGTATGGATGTATGTATGTATGTTATCGTTTTTTTGGCCCACGATTTTTTCCACACCGTTACACCGATTGAAATGAAATTGAAAACCTACCATTAGTTTAACAAAATGAAGCGCTGATTAGTTTTTGGTACATATCGGCCCACAAACATTAGTACTTTATTTCAGTACTTTTTAGTTTTTTCTAAATATTTTGAAAATGACTTAACCAATTTTGATGAAATTTAATATCCTAATTAAGTACCTTGGGGACCACAAAAAGGTTAAATAAAGTTTTTAGTAAAATTATATTTTAAAGTACTTTACTCTAGAGTAAGATTGTACTTTTTTAATTTTTTAAATTCTTTAAAATTTATTCATTTGAAAGTTTTAATATAGCTCATTTAGGCTTGCTTAAGTAAGAATGGATAGGCTTCTCTCTGTGAAATGCTAAAAATTTGGGAGGAATTTTTATGAGTAACCATAGCAACTGCGTTGTTTTCTTATCCGTTACCTTTGCTGAAGACAGAGAAATCGATTTTAAACCAAAAATAGCGATTGATTCTCATCTAGTACTTGAGGAATAATCATTCTATATTGGATTTTTGACGTTTCGGTTTTTATTAGTAACCATTGCTGAAGACATAGAGAAATCGACTTTAAACCAAAAATAGCGATTGATTCTCATCTAGTATTTGAGGAATAATCATTCTATATTGGATTTTTGACGTTTCGGTTTTTATTAGTAACCATTGCTGAAAACATAGAGAAATCGACTTTAAACCAAAAATAGCGATTGATTCTCATCTAGTATTTGAGGAATAATCATTCTATATTGGATTTTTGACGTTTCGGTTTTTATTAGTAACCATTGCTGAAGACATAGAGAAATCGACTTTAAACCAAAAATAGCGATTGATTCTCATCTAGTACTTGAGGAATAATCATTCTATATTGGATTTTTGACGTTTCGGTTTTTATTAGTAACCATTGCTGAAGACATAGAGAAATCGACTTTAAACCAAAAATAGCGATTGATTCTCATCTAGTATTTGAGGAATAATCATTCTATATTGGATTTTTGACGTTTCAGTTTTTATTAGTAACCATTGCTGAAGACATAGAGAAATCGACTTTAAACCAAAAATAGCGATTGATTCTCATCAAATACTTGAGGAATAATCATTCTATATTGGATTTTTGACGTTTCGGTTTTTATTAGTAACCATTGCTGAAGACATAGAGAAATCGACTTTAAACCAAAAATAGCGATTGATTCTCATCTAGTATTTGAGGAATAATCATTCTATATTGGATTTTTGACGTTTCGGTTTTTATTAGTAACCATTGCTGAAGACATAGAGAAATCGACTTTAAACCAAAAATAGCGATTGATTCTCATCTAGTATTTGAGGAATAATCATTCTATATTGGATTTTTGACGTTTCGGTTTTTATTAGTAACCATTGCTGAAGACATAGAGAAATCGACTTTAAACCAAAAATAGCGATTGATTCTCATCTAGTACTTGAGGAATAATCATTCTATATTGGATTTTTGACGTTTCGGTTTTTATTAGTAACCATTGCTGAAGACATAGAGAAATCGACTTTAAACCAAAAATAGCGATTGATTCTCATCTAGTATTTGAGGAATAATCATTCTATATTGGATTTTTGACGTTTCGGTTTTTATTAGTAACCATTGCTGAAAACATAGAGAAATCGACTTTAAACCAAAAATAGCGATTGATTCTCATCTAGTATTTGAGGAATAATCATTCTATATTGGATTTTTGACGTTTCGGTTTTTATTAGTAACCATTGCTGAAGACATAGAGAAATCGACTTTAAACCAAAAATAGCGATTGATTCTCATCTAGTACTTGAGGAATAATCATTCTATATTGGATTTTTGACGTTTCGGTTTTTATTAGTAACCATTGCTGAAGACATAGAGAAATCGACTTTAAACCAAAAATAGCGATTGATTCTCATCTAGTACTTGAGGAATAATCATTCTATATTGGATTTTTGACATTTCGGTTTTTATTGGTAACCATTGCTGAAGACATGGAGGAATCGACTTAAAATCAAAAATAGCCATCGATTCTCATCTAATACTTGAGGAATAACAATTCTACATTAGGTTTTTGACGTTTCGATTATTATTGGTAACCATTGCTGAAGACATGGAGGAATCGACATAAAATCAAAAATAACGATCGATTCTTATCTAATACTAGAGGAATAACCTTATTACATTCCATTTTCGATGTTTTGACCATTAATGGCAACCTCTATTGAAAACGTGGAAGAATCGACTTAAAATCAAAAAGACTAAATTCTTTTTTGGTAAACAACTCAAGTTTGAGTTGTTTGCCATAAAAGAATTTAGTCTTTTTGATTTTAAGTCGATTCTTCCACGTTTTCAATAGAGGTTGCCATTAATGGTCAAAACATCGAAAATGGAATGTAATAAGGTTATTCCTCTAGTATTAGATAAGAATCGATCGTTATTTTTGATTTTATGTCGATTCCTCCATGTCTTCAGCAATGGTTACCAATAATAACCGAAATGTCAAAAATCCAATGTGGAATGGTTATTCCTCGACTATTAAATTTATTATTATTTTTGAATTAATGTCAATATGAACTACAAATTGCAAGTGATATCTGATTAATAATAAAGGAACAAACATATTAATATTTCAAATGAATTTGGATAAAGTTTAGCAACGATCCGTTGCAGTTTATTTTGATTTGAAAAAGTATACCTACCTATTGATTCTCGAAATGAAATAAAATTAATGCATAGTTTCAAGAGGGAATTAAAATGAATGATTTTACAAAAAGGGTGCTGATAGAATGTAGTCCATGCCTGGTATATCTTCTAGTTCAAGCATGTCAAAGACAAGTTCATAAGAGTTTTAGTCAAATACAAATTATTCTCACTGAGGAACTATTAAATTAGTAAGTAAAAATACAAAAAAAGGAATAAATAAATATGATTCGGGAACTTTTGGATTAAGCCATTTTTAAGAACTCTCAATATATAAGATCGTAAATAACTAAGAGTACTATAGACAAGTCTATATAAATTGCTCGTTTAATATAATAAGATAAATTGAGAAATTTTTTGGATTATTGATGTATTGGTTCGAGATAGTGGACACAATTTGTATTTTTTGCACTGACTACATGGATTCATCTTTTGTTTTGCTAAATGTATATTTTGGTATATTAATATAATATTAATTTGCGATTATTGGAATCCAAAATAAATAATCTAAACTACGATAAATTTATCTCAATGTATAATAATTCCTTTAGTGCCCATGCTATTTCTAGGTGTTCCTACCTACAGATGACGTCACGTTCTCTAGGTGATGTTGGCCTCACCAAATCGCCACCAGGGCGAGTCTATAGCCTTTTTTTTAATGATACTGATGTGAGAGGGAGATACACCAGAAGGTCCATCCCCTAAAAGCTTGTATGGGCTGGCCCCTCCATCATGAAAAGAACAGAGTAGAAGGAAAGAAGCCGGGATCACGAGCCAAATCTCAGAAAGTTAGATACAATCTAATATCCAATTTACTAAATTTTAAGGGCTTCGAGCAGTGGTAAATTCTCCGTTCGATAAATTAAGTTAAATTTATCTCCCACTTAGGTTTTATGGTCTAAGATTTAAATGCTATTTTATACTTAATTTGACTAGAAGTAAATTGTATCGATGAATTGAATCTTTTAGAAAAGTCATTAGGAGAGATCTTTTTCGAATAAAATCAAGCCAGGTAAAATTCAACTAAAAAATCCCTAACGTGAATTGAGTTGGCACCCCTGGTGTTTTTAGTTAGCTATTTGCGTCCATCTTGGGGGATTCGTACGCGTCACGAGGTGGTATTGATTTTATGCCTCCTCTTCTGGAAGCTCAGAGCAAAATCAATGACGCATGGGCAGAAAACCATGATCAATCGGGCTCACCACGGCAGAATCTTCAACACGAAAGAAATTTCTCGGGTATTTTTATCAACTTATACAAAGAGAGGTGATGAATCAGAGAATTAAGAAATTTAGATTTGTTTCCTAATATTCATATTACCATAAGGCAGATGATAATTTCATTTAAATAAAAGATAAGTTTTCAAAATACATACATAATATAAAAATGTAATATTTTTAAATTTAAATTTGTCTGATCTGAACAGAAATGATTTCTTTAATAAACTGGCTTAGCTTACTCAATTATCTTTAAAGAATTAAATAACAACCTAATATTTAATGAGTAGGGTTCGGATCGATATGCACTAAAAAAACAGCAAAATATGCATTTAAAAAGGCCGAAAAATGCACTAAAAATAAGCATTTTAAAAGGAAATATGCATTATAAACCCATAAAAAAATTAACTACACTATTTATGAGTTAAGATCACATAGAAATATTTGATAAAGACCTACCTCTTTTTTGCATACATATTTTTATCAAAATATTATTTTACCATCAGTCGTGAATGAAGCATCATCCATAACCCACACTTACGAAACGTAGAACTTTTAGAGGAATTATTTTTTGCCATTATTCAAGAAAAACAGTTTAAAATTAATGTTAACGAAAATAAATTTAAAGAAATTCAGGTTTTTTTTATATTGTTTTAGCTTAATAGAATTTGATTTATTTCTCTTTAAAAATTTAAGAAAATTTTAAGAACAAAACTGCAAATTATTTAATATAAAACTAATGTTTTCAAAGTTTATTTTTTAAAGAAATTTAATATTTATTTTTATTTTTTTAGAATAATTTTCATAAAAATATTATTTTAATTATTTCCTTAAATAAAGTGACAGGGGGTGGGTGTGGGGGTCAAAAAAAGGCTTGAAACCTGTGGCCTACCCTCTCTGTCTATAAAATTTTCTGATTTGCCAACAAACGAGGGACAAAAATCACACAAATATGCAAAATATAGCTTAAATCGCTAAATATGCAAAATATGCACTTAAACTTCAAAATATGCATTTATATGCATAATAAGATTTCTCTGGGTGGGTCCTGATACCCTAAAACGCCCAGATAGAAAAGATTAGAAGGATAGTAATCAAGGAAAAAAACATGCATTATATGCAAAATCGGAACCCTATAGTAATGAGGTTGCTAGATTTATCGAAATACATACATAGGCATAGATAAAATTTAATTTAGAAAAAGTCATTATATATGTGCATAAATAATAGTTATTTTTATTAAAGTTAATTATACCAAGATCATATATGTGAAAATATGGGATAGTAATAAAAAGCGAAGTTAAAAAATCGATGAGAAATATTTTAAATGATTAATACGATTACTCCTGATTATATCACCAAACGAGAAGCTGAAAATAATAAGTTAAAATAATGAGAATAATGAGAATAAACCGAAAATTTTAATAGATTTAGAGATCTAGAAAACATTGAAAAAATGAAATAATACGTGAAAACGATCTCAGATGAAGTAATAGAAATGTCGTGAAGTTTTAATAATATTTATGTTTGTTATAAATATAATTAATAATGCATTATGTGGTTTCTATCAAACAACTCGAATACGTTGTTCAAACACAAAAGTCTTAATCAATTTTATAAAGTTAGATAAAAGTATTAAAATCAAATAAAAAATTTGAGAAGGGCAAGATATTTACTTTAATATAGTGCATCATGGAAGGTGAAAACAGGAAAGAGAAGATGAAGAATTAAGAAATGAGGTGTTCTGGAAGAATATACTAAAGCCATAGAGTAATGTTGAGTGGAAGGCTCCATAAGGAGCCAATGTATTTTACCGTATATAAGTTACAGTGCTCTCTGGCGGTTCGGAATGGGCAATAAAATGGCGGGGACCACTCTCTTTAGCTCTATAATTAAATTAATAAAGAATTAACATATAAAAATCAAAGAAATAAATTACTAGTTAATTTTAAATAGGATACTACATTTCAGGATTTTTAGGTCGTTTAAAAAAAGTATGTTCTTTATCTGATTTTGTGCCGCGAAAGCAACCTTTCACAAAACATTGACGTCGAGAACTAGGCATATTTAATAATATTTTAATCTATAAATTAGTACGTTGGAAAATTTTCTAAATGAACGTTTAACACAAAGCTTGTATATGGATCTTTTATCTATGACAAAGGCTTTGAATGTCCTATGACTATGAGATCTTTAAATAGCTCTTAAGATCTAACAATAATGTTGTCCGAGCCGCTAGAGAGCGCTTTTCGATATTCGGTAGCCTTCCACTCCATATTAACCTATGAGTAAAGAATTAAGAATGGACAATGAGTCTTTAGATTTCCTAAAAGGAGAAGAAAAGAAGACGAATGAGGAAGAGGGAGAGAATTATTATTTCTTGTAAATTTTTGTTAATAAAAAACGGAGTGATTATAAAATTATAGGTGATGCCCTCCACATGAATTTAACATAACCTCGAAGCCCTTCGTAAGTTTATACAAGGTGTCCCGTACAGTGTCGTAGCTAGAAAATTTTTATGGGGGGGGGGGGTCAATCCACAAAGCAAAATATCTAATGGGAATTTTTTTTAATTAAAACAAATAGTCCAGTTAAATTGTGTTTTTACCAGGAAAGTTTTGGAGTAGTTTTAATTTCTTCGACTCTTATGTTTTTGTGTGTGCTGAATCCAAATCTGTGGTTTTCTAGCAAAATTTCGTGACGGAACATTGTCAAAAATGCAAAGAAAGGTAAACGATCTCATTTTTTGGCGGTTTCCATGACACTTTTGCGGATTCGGATCATATCCTGTCATGGAAAATGCTAGATATCTATAAATCTAAGAGTTTTATCAAAAAAGTGGCCTAAGTAAACATTCAAGTCATTAAAGTTTCCTAGAGAATGAGATAGAAGGCAAGTTTATAGGATGGGTGGTTTTCATTTTAAGTAGGAAAAACTGCGATTTTTTGTAAAAAATTGCAGTTTTTCAAAACTTCAACCTCATTGCGGCAAAGGTTATCATTATCGACATAAGATGAAACTTTGTTTAAATCGTAGCAAATTTAATCTAGTTTAAAAATATATAGAGTGGTCTTTGTCGAAAACGTGCTCCTTCATGGTAAAAATGGGAAAAAATCGAAAAAAGTGCGAGTTTTTGGGATTAACGGAAACAGAAAAAAATACGCCAATTTTCAACAAGTACTTGCATCCAAACGGTTGGTCGGTAAAAAAACTCAGCAATGAAATTTGTAGGAAATTTTATGAACTTTCATTTTGAAAAGGAAGGCTATTTATGAAAAGTTGAGAGTTTTTCGAGTTATAAGCAAAAAAACCGCCAGAAAATGAGATTGATTATCATTTTTTGCATTTTTGACAATGTTCCGTCACGAAATTTTGTTAGCAAACCTCAGATTCTGATTCAGCACACCAAAAACATATAGGATTAATAAATCAAAACTACTCAGAAACTTTCCCCGCGAGGGGCCATTTAGAGAACATTTTAACTGGACTAAAAAGGTACTTCAAGAAATTAAAAAAGGACATAATTCTTGATTAAACATATGAAAAATTTCTTCCAGAACTTAAGTGACTTGATTTAAATTTTTCGTTAAATTGAAGGGTTGGTTTTGTCACAAATATAATAAAACAATAATTTTAATAACTATTTGAATTATTTAATTGATAACTATACAGTTTCGGTCACCACTGGTCGACCATCCTCAGTAGTTCTAAAATTGAAATGAAACATTTATTTACATTTTTTCCTTTTATAGAGAATTATATAACACAAAATTTCTTTACAATAATTTGAAATCATACATACATCTCGTTCAAGAACCGAATTGATGTTCATTTGATGTACGAAGCCTATTTCCAAGTATTCCGGTTGATCTTGTTTATAGGATCATGAAAGAAAGATGGATTGAAATTGAGAAATATACATATCTGACGGAAAAGCAGTTCATTGAAGCTATAGGTCTGTGTCTCGACAATTGTTTTTTCAGACATGATAATAACATTTACAAACAATTAAAAGGAGTTCCAATAGGAGGATGTCTCAGTCCCATTATTGCGGACTTAGTGATGGATGAAATATATGTTGAGGTAATAAAACCAATGAAGTTGAAACTATTTATACAATATGTTGATGATAGCCTGGCTATTGTTAAGAAGAACAGCGTAGAACTTTGTATAGAGGCGCTTAATAGTTTCAATGATAATTTAGTCTTCACATATGAAAAAGAAATAAACAATAACATCAGTTTTTTGGATATTAAAATTGTCAGAGTTGAGGAACGGTTGAGGACGGACCTGTATGTGAAAGATTCAAAAACAAATATAATGTTGAACTTTAAATCAATACAGCCACTTCAGCATAAGATTAGTTTAATATATGGAGAAATAGGTAGATTGGATAGAATATGTGATGAGAGCTACAGAGACATAAGATTGATTGATTTGCAAAAGAAATGTGAAAGCAATGGATATTCGAAACAATTTTTCAATAAAGTTCTAACTAAATATAGAAAAAATAAATTAGTAACGGAAGTGATTAAAAAAGAAGATAAAATTATTAAAGGCTCCATCCCATATATTCATGATTTATCTGCGAAAATCTTGAGAATTCTGAATAATAATGACATAAAATTAGTACACAGTGTTGGCAGGCCACTCATGAACATATTCAATAATAAGACTCATCTTGAAAAACTTGATAAAATGGGGGTTATTTATGAGATGGTCTGTGATACATGTAAAAAAGATAAAAAAACACACAAATATATAGGTGAGACTTCAAGACATTTGAGACAAAGAATTAAAGAACATATTTCATCGATTAATGGAAATAAATTGGTCTCCGCGTTATTCATTCATGCTATTGACAACGAACATAGTTTCGATTTTGAAGGAGTAAAGATACTAGATTATGAGAAAAATTGGACCAAGAGGAAAATAAAAGAATCTCTTTATATATTGAAGGATATCGATAATTGTGTAAATTTCAAAATGGATTCGGAAAACATAGAATCAGAATGCTACAGTCTCATTGTGTCATTGTTGTGAGAGTATTGATTTGATTTAGTATGTTGATTAAACAGGTATTGATTTTATAAGAAAAATGTAATAGGGAGATGTGTATTTTGATATTTCATTAATAAAAAATAAAAAATAAAGAATGAATTAACTTATAATGTGTTTCTAGAATGAATTATTTATAATGGGTTTTTTTAATTGTATAATAATTGACTATGCAATGAGATAATTAGAAAAAAATAAAATTGAAAATACTATTTAATATAATCATTAATTCAAAATAGTTTCTAGTTCAGTGATAAACTTTTTTATAAATTGTTGCTATATATATATATATGTATGTGTGTGATTGTAATGAATTGTGTGATGTATTTATATTGAAGATTTAAGAATGAATGTTTCATGTGAAATGACAAATTCCGGTTCTTGAACGAGATGTATGTATGATTTCAAATTATTGTAAAAAAATTTTGTGTTATATAATTCTCTATAAAAAGAAAAAATGTAAATAAATCTTTCATTTCAATTTTAGAACTACTGAGGATGGTCGACCAGTGGTGACCGAAACTGTATAGTTATCAATTAAATAATTCAAATAGTTATTAAAATTATTGTTTTATTATATTTGTGACAAAACCAACCCTTCAATTTAACGATAAACATATGAAATATATTTAATTATCTACGACTAGTTTGCCATAAGAAACGGTTTGTCGTTACCGTTACTCATCCCATGATCTCTGTCCTTGGGGGGGGGGGGTTCTGTTATTGACCAAAATTAAAAATAAAACCATAAGTACTATACTATTGGAGAAAAAAATATTTTTGCGGGACTTGTGTTTTAAAAAAATTTTATCAGCAACCTTTTTTTACATTAAAGATGATTCAAAGGTTGCTGATAAAAAATCTTAATTATATTTGTACGAAATATATCCATTAGTTTTTATCCATCTAAATATTCGGTTATCTTATTTTACCATACAGGGTATATGGTCAAGTATTGTAATTGTGCATGAAAAAAGTGGGTTTTTTTTGCTTAATTTTTTCCAAATATCTCAAAAACGGCTGAAACTATCTTGATATAAAAAATTGGGCGAAACTATGGCGTTTTGGTCTACAATAAAGTTCTAATGAGTGAACATATAATATATATTTTTTGAGATATTAATTATTTTGTCAAAATGTCTGTTAGTAGGTACTTTAGTACGTTACAAAATTTTGTGAACGTTCTAGCTCAAAAACTAGTGTGAATATCAATACCAAATTTGACATATAGATTCTTTATATATTGAAATTAAGAGCTGATTAGATTTTTGTTGAAATCGAACAAAAAATTAAGAGAGGGGGTCTTAAAAAATTTTCAAACAAAATAAAAAACAGGAAAAATGGAATTTACTATAAAAGAGACCTATAATAAAAAAGAGAATCATTATTTTTTTCGGGGCCCAGAGTTGTGATGGGGGGGGGGGGGGGGGTGCTTAAAATAGTTCTATCAATATAACTTCAAGACCCTTTGATCGATTTGTACGGAATTTCGCATATGCATTAGGGTGATCCTTATTTTGGGCATTTTCGAATTTTTAAACTGACAAGGACTCACATGGTTCGAAATAAATAAAAAAATATATCCCACAAGATTCAAGTCTCATCTCAATTATAACCTGTGCCCCCAGTGACTTGTAAGTTTCTCATCTAAATAACATGGGGGTTTTGGCATTGAAATATCAATTTTTTATTCCGGCCAAAGTAATGGTTCAAAAAATTTGAAACTCTCTAGACTTTATCCTTATAATAGTAGCTATCCATCAGAATTATTACAGATTTTTAGCTATTATGATTTTGGAGTTACAGCTAGATAAAATACTGCTATATCTTAGTGTTACTAAGTTATAGACCCCAAAATTATAATAGCTAAAAATCTGTAAAGATTCTGAGGGATAGCTACTATTATAAGAATAGAGTCTACGGAGTTTCAAATTTTTTGAACCATTACTTTGGCCGGAATAAAAAATTGATCTTTCAATGGCAAAAACGCCATGTTATTAGGATGAGAAACTTGCATCACTGTTCGGCATAGGCTAAAATTGAGATAGAGCCTTGAAACATGGGGGATATTTTTATTTATTTATTTCGAACTATATGAGCTCTTGTCAACGTAAAAATTCGAAAATACCCAAAATAAGGACCACCCTAATATGCACCCTATATGACCTAATGAAAATGACTCTATATGTGAAATTGATAGTGAGCCAAAAAGAGGGTAACAAACAATTTAATATAATACAATTTCCAAATAAAAATCGAAGAAAGCCAAATGATTTTAATGAAGCCAAAATTCTGAAGGGGGTGGGGGGGATTTGTCGTAAATAATTGTATATTATTTTATTAAATATTAAATACCTGCTTTTCCTCAACTTTGAGAAGTGCTCACCATTAGTTTTTCGAGATCCACTAACCACATTGTTTTTAATTATTTACTCAAAACTAACACTTGATGTGGAAGAGTCGACTCTATTTAAGGATCTGGGAGTGATTTTCGATTCTAAACTCAAATTTAATGAACATTTAGATCACGTTATAGGTAGAGCAAATCGAGAATCAATAAAATACTTGTACATAACTTTGATCAAATCTGTATTAATGTATGCATCAACAATTTGGAGGCCTATCGGAAAGATTAACATGGACAGACTAGAGAGAATTCAGCACAAAGTTATAAGACAATTGGCATTCCTTTCCGGCAATCCTATGTCGAGGTTTGACCATGATTATGCTTCTTTCTACTGCTGAAACTTTCCATCTGCCTTCTGTTTCTTCTTCTATGATTGCTTCTGATGTTTTGTTTTTGTATAAGATTAAGTCCAACCAGGTGAAATGTTCAGAACTTCAAAACCTGTTTACTATACACAGTTCAAATTATATATTAAGAAACAGATTACCATTTTATCCAGAGATGCCTTGCAGTAGGCACTCTGAAGCAAATCCTGTATTCAGATTAGCTCAATGTTACAATAATTTGTCACAACGACTGGATAATCCTCTGAATTTTTCATTAAGTATTAACAGAGCTACAATTTTGCTCAAAAAGCTAACATTAATCTATGAGTGAACATTATATTGTATATTGTTATTATGACGTTATTAATATTGTTAGATTTTATGAGTTATTTTAATGTGATACTTTGTTTTTGTTATTGTTATTACCTTATTTTATAACCTATTATAATGTATGTATTATTAGGCATTAGCCGTTGAAATAAATAAATATAAGAGAGGGGCTGGTGGTATAGTAGTCATGTAGACGGCCACATCAGTTTATTTCAGTTTGATGCAATAATTTCTCTATAAAATAAATTTATAATATATTCCTAAAAAGATCGATCATTTTCCCAAAAAGTAATTTGTCATAGTAAAAAATTCATTCCAGGGGGAGGGTTCTTTTGTGGTGAAAATCCGGCTTGAATACGTGTATTTGTGTGATAGGGAGAGAGAGAGTTTCGGTTTATTTGCCTTTTCCTCTTCCTAAGACTCTGATTATTTAAATATAATCCCTAATTTATACCTATAGCTATATTTTCTAGAAGATAACAAGTTATATGAATGAACTTAAATTATAGTTAGATATTTTTCTGCCCTTCCATAAAAGATAATTGTTGATTAATAAGTAGCAAGAAGACCCACCTAACCGGAGGGATGGGCTTCGGCTCACTGGACGCCCCCAGCTGTTGTTAGGGCGAGAAGAATACACCGAAAAATCTCTTTCTCTCTCTCTCTCCCTAGCACACAAATACAAGTATTTAAGCCGGACTTTCAGCACAAAAGAACCCTCCATTATACTCAATCATTGCAAGGTAATAGAAAATATCGAGGATTTGCTTCTTTGATCAATTCGTATATGAGCATTTTTAAAAATGGGGATCTTGTAGATCAAACCTCAAAAAAAAAACTTTCAAATCCTTTATCTACATAATGATTTTACTTAATAATTGTTTTAAAAGTGAAAACTTTTCAACAGTTGATAAGCTTTTTGCAAATTTTTACAATTTGGCAATTTTTTTTCAGCTAAGGATTTGACCTATAAAGTTGAAATTTCAGCTCAATAGCTATACTACAGTTTGTAAGAGCTCTCCATTTTTTTTCTAATTTTCGGAATTTTCGTTTTGGAAATTCTAAGCTAGAAACTCCAAAATATAATCAGCTCTTTGATTTAGAAATTCAAACATCATCAGAACGAATTTTATTTCAATTTTTTGAATTATCTTCTTGTCAGACATTTCTAACTCGATAACAAATGGGTTGTTGGTCGTCTCTGTCGCATCTGACCTGTCTTGGAACGAACACATCTCTTCTGTGGCGAAATCTGCAGCAAGGAAGATTGGCCACTTATTCAAGGTCCAAGCGATTTTACAAGCCCCCTCTCACTATCTACAAGGCCCAAATCTGGCCCTGTCTCGAATACGGCTCTCATCTATGGAGAGAAGCCTCTAACTATTCTCTTGCTACCCTGGATGCAATTCAGAAACGAGCCATCAGGCTAATTGACGATTCTACTCTCACCGACTCCCCCAACTCGCTAGCTCATCGAAGAAATGTCTCTTCCCTTTCCCTTTTCTATAGATACTACCACGGCAGGTGCTCTGATGAGATAAAATCAGTAATTCCCCCTAAAGCATGCTTTGCGCGTAACACGCGTTTTGGCGACTCCCAACATTCTTTCGCTGTCAAATTAGAAAATATAATATAATATATCCCCATGACTTTAAGGAACTGGAACTCTCTCCCAGCCTCCATCTTTCCCAGGACTTATAATCTTCAAACCTTCAAAACTCGAGTGCATAAACACCTACGTCTCCACCGTCTCACTTAATCAACTTTGCCTTCTCTTCGATAATGCAAGGGTCTTTCGAGATCCATAGGGGCTGCATCTTTACTGGTGCGCCCCTTCTTGCATTCGATTGTATTAAAAAAAAAAAAAAAAAACAGGCAGGCGATCGCAATACTTCCCCATTATAGTCTAAAGAATATAATTGTGAAAGTAAAAAATTTGGTAACCCACAGACATTTTGGCAAAACAGTTATTATCTCGAAAAATATAATTTTTTTGATGTTCACTTATTAGGGTTTTTTGTAGATCGAAATGCCATGGTTTTGCCCAATTTTTTTAATCAAAATAGTTTCAGACGTTTTTGAGATACCTATTTCAAAAAAACGAAGCAAAAAAAAAACACTTTTTTCATACACGATTACAATACTTGACCATACGCTGTATGGTAAAGTAAAAATAAAAAAATATTTCATATAATATTTCTTTTGAATGATTAAGAGATACTACAACATTTTAAAAGGATCTGGTCTTTCTCGGAATCTGTAGCCAATTCTGACGACCCAAGGAAACTTCTTTATTCTATACATTACCAAACGCCATTTTACGTCCTATCAACTTCTCACATTATAAATAATTATAAAAACGGTTCAAGTTTTGTAGAGAGAGATGAGGGAAAGTATGGAGAATATTCTCTACATCTAGATTACTTAATTGACAACATACATCCCAACAATAATGGACAGATTAAATTATGACGAGTCCTAGCTCAGTCAAGCAATGGGTATCATTGACTGTATCTATACATTTTATCACGGGATTTTTCATCATTTTTCCAGATCATCATAATAATTACTAGATATAATAAGATTGGAGTAATTTTTGGAGACCGGCTGATAGGTGAATTAAGTGGATATTGATGAGGCAAAAAAGAAGAAGCTAATTTACACTATCTTTTTATTCATAAAACTGACGTTTCGGAGGCTATTCCCTCCTTCTTCACTGACTTTTAAAAACCCTGAAGAAGGAATAGCCTCCGAAACGTCGGTTTTATGAATAAAAAGATAGTGTAAATTATCTTCTTCTTTTTTGGACTGCCTCATCAATATCCACTTAACTAGATATAATATTTAATCATATAGGCTCATTATGAATATATTAAAATAAACTGCAACGGATCGTTGCTAAACTTTATCCAAATTCATTTGAAATATTAATATGTTTGTTCCTTTATTATTAATCAGATATCACTTGCAATTTGTAGTTCATATTGAAATTAATTCAAAAATAATTCTCATTTAAGAGTCGAGGAATAACCATTCTACATTGGATTTTTGACGTTTCGGTTTTTATTGGTAACCATTGCTGAAGACATAGAGGAATCGACTTAAAATCAAAAATAGCCATCGATTCTCATCTAATACTTGAGGAATAACAATTCTACATTAGGTTTTTGACGTTTCGATTATTATTGGTAACCATTGCTGAAGACATGGAGGAAACGACTTAAAATCAAAAATAACGATCGATTCTTATCTAATACTAGAGGAATAACCTTATTGCATTCCATTTTTGATGTTTTGACTATTAATGGAAACCTCTACTGAAAATGTAGAAGAATCGACTTAAAATCAAAAAGACTAAATTCTTTTTTGGTAAACAACTCAAGAAACGTCAAAAATCCAATATAGAATGATTATTCCTCAAGTACTAGATGAGAATCAATCGCTATTTTTGGTTTAAAGTCGATTCCTCCATGTCTTCAGGAATGGTTACTAATAAAAACCGAAACGTCAAAAATCCAATATAGAATGGATATTTCTCAAGTATTAGATGAGAATCAATCGCTATTTTTTATTTTAAGTCGATTCCTGCATGTCTTCAGCAATGGTTACTAATAAAAACCGAAACGTCAAAAATCCAATATAGAATGATTATTCCTCAAGTACTAGATGAGAATCAATCGCTATTTTTGGTTTAAAGTCGATTTCTCTATGTCTTCAGCAATGGTTACTAATAAAAACCGAAACGTCAAAAATCCAATATAGAATGATTATTCCTCAAGTACTAGATGAGAATCAATCGCTATTTTTGGTTTAAAGTCGATTCCTCTATGTCTTCTGCAAAGGTAACGGATTAGAAAACAACGCAGTTGCTATGGTTACTCATAAAAATTCCTCCCAAATTTTTAGCATTTCACAGAGAGAAGCCTATCCATTCTTACTTAAGCAAGCCTAAATGAGCTATATTAAAACTTTCAAATGAATAAATTTTAAAGAATTTAAAAAATTAAAAAAGTACCATCTTACTCTAGAGTAAAGTACTTTAAAATATAATTTTACTAAAAACTT
>JALMQS010000846.1:130047-447262 GCA_024734495.1 Forficula auricularia | reverse complement strand
AGGGTGCTCCGTTTAAGCGCTACAATATGTAACTTTATATTTCTTAATCGGAACACCCTATATATATTTATTCATTTTGATAGTAAATTAGATTCCCTTTTTTAAAAAGTATTAAATTATAGCAGTTATTTACCTTTATTCGTTGCATGATATTTTTTTATAATGTTATTATTAAACGAATAAAGGTAAATAACTTAATTTATAATTTTAGGCCCCTTATTACTAAATACTTTTTTAAAGGGAATCTAATTTACCATCAAAATAAATAAATATATATATATATAGGGTGTTCCATTAAGAAATATAAAGTTACATATTGTTGCGCTTAAACGGATCACCCTGTATACAAATGCATATGGTAGGTAAATAGACAGTAATAAATCATATAAATTATATTTGAAGAGTTTTTCTCTCTGACTTTAAAATACAAGAGAGTTATAATTGAGTGTTATGGAAGTGAAGACAGACCGATGAATCACTCCTGTATATGTCTCGTTATATATTATAGTTACATATATTTATTGATATAACTATAATGCACAAGAGAGATAGGAATAATAATACATCAGGGAGATTCTTTTGGGTGTACCATGTATGGTGAAATAAGATAAAAAAATCCTATCATTACATAATATAGTGAATATATACGTGTAAGTAAAATTTATATTTAAAGTGACGTTAAATATATATATATATATATATATATAGGGGGGCAGTCCAGTCCAAAATCGGACAGTTTTAAAAATTTTTGAATTTGATTGATTTTTCCATGTTTTTTTTTTTTTTTTTTTTAATTTATTTTAAAGGCTTCTTAGGTGAATTTTCAAACTTTTTTCGACAAACCGTTCAGGAGAACAGTTTTTTTTTTGTTTTTGACCTCATAACTTCTTGAAAAATGGATAAAATTAGACCGTTTTTTTTTTATATATCATAGCTAAATAATTTTAAAAATTAAAAAAAAAATAAAATGAATTGTACCAGGATCTAAGATCAAACCTGTCTTAAAAATTGTTAAATAGTTAGAAGTTTGAAAAAAAAAATTTTCAAAAGAATAAAAAAGATACCTAGCAAATTATTTAAATTTTCAAATGAAAATTGAGTGTAACAACACTTATAAATTGTTTCCCATATATTTTTCTTAAAAGTACACACACAAAAAAGGGTCTAATTTGGTAGATTTTTCAAGAAGTTATGGGCAAAAAACCGTTCTCTTGAACGGTTTGTGAAAAAAGTTGAGCTCTTTTTCATAAAGTACGAAAAAATGTCAAAAAATCAAAAATTTTCAAATTGTGCGATTTGGTGTGGAATACCCCCCATATAAAGAAAGAATCAAATATTTATTAATAGATTATTTGAATATACTCTTGCCTACTACAAATCTAATGAAAAAAAAAGAAAGATTTTTCAATTAATTCTCTGATTTCACCATGAATGGAGGGAGCTAAAAGAATATTCCAAATGGTCAGACTTACCCGTGAAGCCTTATCAAGAATTTTGTTAAGGGAGAATGGTGTAGTTTCCTGGTGAAATATATTAAATAAAGTAAAGAAATTTTTTGACAAAGTGTCCTTTGTGAACTGAAGATGGGCTTATAGCCCGAAATATACATAGAGTCGTGGTAAACAAGCATCTGATCTTTTATTAATGTGAAACCTACCTAGTATTTTATATTTTAAATTTTCAAAAGTTTCTAAAAAAAATTTCAATAATTTTCTTTACCTTATCAAAAAGTTGTAGCTAAAAAGATTCTCTATCGTTAGTCCAGTCAAAATAGACATTCAACATAGCCAAAATTCCCATAGAGCTAAAAATTTGCACAGACCTTTGAATAGTCATTTTAAATGAAATGTGAAAAGTCCCCATCGATCCGACATGTGCTAAAAATTTTATTCAGGGTCAAAGGTCATGAAAATCAGTTTTTCGCGAATATCTCTTAAACGGTTAATTATATTGTAAAAATAGTAATTATCAAATTTATAGAGCATGCGATTTTCGACAAAAAAGGTCCTTACACTTTTTATGCTACAAATTATTGTTCGCTAGTTATGGCAAATTAGAAAACTGCAAACTTGTTATTCTCACGAATATATGCACTCTTTTCCACACCATCTTGTCGGTAGAGTGCTTGGCACATTTTTTTTATGTGGAAAACATTTATTCAATTTAACATTTTGAAAGGGGTAGGGCATGAGGGGGAAGGTTTGGTGGGAGGGGAGGTCAGTGTTCACAATGTGTTTAAAGTTTTGAAAAACTGCAATTTTTTGCAAAAAATCGCAGTTTTTCCTTCATAAAACAAAAATCACTCATCCTAGAAACTTGATTCTTATCTCATTTTCTAGGAAATTTTGTTGACTTGAACGTTTACTTGGACCACTTTTTTTGATTAAAACTCTTAGATTTATAGATATCTAGCATTTTCCATGACAGGACTTAATCCAAATCTTCAAAAGTGTCATGGAAAATGCTGAATATCTATAAATCTAAGAGTTTTAACAAAAAGTAGTACGAGTAAATGTTCAAGTCAACACAATTTCCTAGAGAATGAGATAGGAATCAAGTTTATAGGATGAGTGGTTTTATTTTATGAATGAAAAACTGCGATTTTTTGCAAAAAATTGCAAGTTTTCAAAACCTCAACCACATTCAGGCACGGGTTACCATTATCCAATTAAGATGAAAGTTTGAAATTTAAATCATTTTACGCGGAATTTCAAGGGCTTTAATTTATCTAAAAGATATCTTTTTGATTGGATAAGTCGTTTTAGAGTTATTCAAAAAAACTGAAAAAAAACGAAATTTGCTCATTTTGAGGCGCCCACAATTCAGATATGGGGGAAAACTTAGGGTAGTAATATTGGGCCACCATAAGGTAATCCAGCAATAAAACCTTTACCGGGAGATAAATCGTGTTAAAATCGTAATTTGGCTGGACTATAAAAAATTTTGTATTTCAATTTTTTTTTTCAGTCTGGTTGTGAACAGTTACCTCCCCTAAAAAAAAAAAAAAAAAAAATGTAAAGGCTACGAAGAAACTGGAAGAGGCCAAAATAAGGAAAATGGAACTGGAATTCATCCGGAAGACTTGCGATATACACTCTGGAATGTCTCAGAACAGTGTCGAAAAATGATTTAATTATTTATTTAATCATTATTATTTGATAATTAAGTTAAATAATTGTTAGAAATAATTATTAAGATTTTTTTTTGAGGTCTAATTGATTCATGTTTGTTTTATTTGATGTATAAAAAATAGTTCTTATGTAAGTTGTTCAACATATTCCATTTTGAATTCTTAATATGAAAAAATTAATTCTAGTCAATAAATTCAATTCTAAATTACAAATATTTATCTTTTAAAAGAAAGCTAACATATTTAATTTTATTTATATAAACTATCATAAGTTTATTTTCATAACTAGAAAGATGTCAATGTTGATTTATTGATATTTTCCTTATTTATATATATGATTTACCTTCACACTCTACTGGCTAATGTATTTATTAATTTTGTGTTGTATGATTAAAATAATAAAGTAAAGTAAATTTCAAAATGGATTCGGAAAACATATCAGAATGCTACAGTCTCATTGTGTCATTGTTGTGAAAGTGTTTATTTGGTTGAGGGTATTGATTGAACAGGTATTAAGTTTATAAGAAAAAGTAATAAAGAGATGTATATATTGATATTTCATTAATAAAAAATAAAGAATAAATTAACTTATAATGTATTTCTGGAATAGATTATTTATAATGGGTTTTTTAATTGATTGATAATTAACTACGCAATGAGATAATTAGGGAAAAAAATATATATATCCGCGAATTTTTTTAACGGATGACTCCGCATATCGCATCCCGCTTTCCCACCTCTCTCTATCATTTCAATCTCCCTCGTGCTTAGCCCCCGGGAAAAAAAATAAAATTGAAAATAATATTTAATATTTTAATGATGGAATTTTTTGAAGTCTTTTGGACACGGTTGTCTGCCTGGCGGATGGTAATACAGGATTTTAGCATGAAAATTTCTTTTCAAACTTTAGTGGATAACGATGTATTTGTTGTACTGTCAGTACAAGTTGTTTACCAGGCTCGTGCGATAGGCCTTCTCGCAACCTGCGTACAAGAACCGAGTTAGTTTTACACCTTGAGACAATTTATAGTGATTTTGTGATTTTGTTGATATAATAAAATTTCAACATTTGTTGTTGTTGTTTTATTATACCAACAAAATCACAAAATCACTATAAATTGTCTCAAGGTGTAAAATTAACTCAGTTCTTGTACGCAGGTTGCTGAGGAAGGCCTATCATATGAGCCAGAAACAACTTGTACGGTTGTACAACAAATACATCATTATACATTAAAGTTTGAAAAAAAATTTCATGCTAAAATCCTATATTACCACCAGGTAAACAACCATGTCCAAAAGACCTCAAAAAATTCCATCATTAAAGTATAAATTTCTGGATACACTGGCATATTAGCAAGATGATCGCCATCTAAGTGCTCAAAACTTAAATAATATTTAATGTGATCATCAGTTCAAAATAGTTTCTGGTTCAGTGATAAATGTTTTTATAAATTGTTGCTATATACATGTGATTGTAATGAATTGTGTGATGTATCTGTATTGAAGATTTGGGAATGAATGTTTCATGTGAAATGACAAATTCCGGTTCTTGAACGAGATGTATGTATGATTTCAAACTATTGTATATTTTATTGTGTTATATAATTCTCTATAAAAAGAAAAAAATGTAAATAAAATGTTTCATTTCAATTTTAGAACTACTGAGGATGGTCAACCAGTGGTGACCGAAACTGTATAGTTTATCAATTAAATAAATCAAATAGTTATTGAAATTATTGTTTTATTATATTTGTGACAAAAACAACCCTTCAATTTAATAAGAAAATTTAAATCAAGTCACTTAAGTTCTGGAAGAATTTTTAATAAAATAATAAAAAGTTCTAATATAAATATTCTGATTTTTCTCACAAAATTATGAAATTATTCCAAATACGAGATCAATGAGAAGCAAGGGCGGATCCAGGGGGGGTCGGAGGGGCGACCGCCCCTCCATACAGGCCCGTGACTGCCGGGAGTGCAACACGTGCGTCGCACGCAGAGGCCAAAAACGGCGGCCAAATCGACAGGGAATTTATAACAATTTTTTTTTTTATTTTTAATGAACTTAAAATATGAGATATGAAATTGTAAAAAAATTAAAAAAAAAACATTTATTTTTTTAAAAAATTTTAAAATTGAAAATAAAGTTCTATGTGTGTGTGGGGAGGGGGCGTCTCCTGACCCCCCTCCATAAAAAATTCCTGGATCCGCCCTTGGTGAGAAGTGAGTGGGTTTGCACATTGGTAAATTATGTAATAAGTCCTGTGGGGGTCAATCCACAAAGCAAAAATATTTAGTGGGATTTTTTTTTACTTTATCCAATGTAAAGCATGGGTAAAGTATTGTAATCGCTCTCGGGGCAAGCGTGGCTTCAAAGGGTCCTCAGGTAAAGACTACGGAACCCATGGACTCAATTAAAGTCACAAATTGTAGTATTCAATTAGGTTGAATTTTAGCACGTGACGGTTTTGCCAAAAATTACATGGGGTCTCGTCGAGAGGCCAAAAAGTGCGATTTTTTCATTTAGTGCGTGCGGATGTGATGTATGGATGTATGTATGTATGTATGTTATCGTTTTTTGGCCCACGATTTTTTCCACACCGTTACACCGATTGAAATGAAATTGAAAACCTACCATTAGTTTAACAAAATGAAGCGCTGATTAGTTTTTGGTACATATCGGCCCACAAACATTAGTACTTTATTTCAGTACTTTTTTAGTTTTTTCTAAATATCTTGAAAATGACTTAACCAATTTTGATGAAATTTAATATCCTAATTAAGTACCTTGGGGACCACAAAAAAGGTTAAATAAAGTTTTTAGTAAAATTATATTTTAAAAGTACTTTACTCTAGAGTAAGAGAGTACTTTTTTTAATTTTTAAATTCTTTAAAATTTATTCATTTGAAAGTTTTAATATAGCTCATTTAGCCTTGCTTAAGTAAGAATGGATAGGCTTCTTTCTGTGAAATGCTAAAAATTTGGGAGGAATTTTTATAAGTAACCATAGCAACTGCGTTGTTTTCTTATCCGTTACCTTTGCTGAAGACATAGAGAAATCGATTTTAAACCAAAAATAGCGATTGATTCTCATCTAGAACTTAAGGAATAATCATTCTATATTGGATTTTTGACGTTTCGGTTTTTATTAGTAACCATTGCTGAAGACATGGAGGAATCGACTTAAAATAAAAAATAGCGATTTATTCTCTTCTAATACTTGAGAAATATCCATTCTATATTGGATTTTTGACGTTTCGGTTTTTATTAGTAACCATTCCTGAAGACATAGAGAAATCAACTTTAAACCAAAAATAGCGATTGATTCTCATCTAGTACTTGAGGAATAATCATTCTATATTGGATTTTTGACGTTTCGGTTTTTATTAGTAACCATTGCTGAAGACATAGAGAAATCGATTTTAAACCAAAAATAGCGATTGATTCTCATCTAGTACTTGAGGAATAATCATTCTATATTGGATTTTTGACGTTTCGGTTTATATTAGTAACCATTGCTGAAGACATAGGGAAATCGATTTTAAACCAAAAATAGCGATTGATTCTCATCTAATACTTGAGAAATAATCATTCTATATTGGATTTTTGACGTTTCGGTTTTTATTAGTAACCATTGCTGAAGACATAGAGAAATCGATTTTAAACCAAAAATAGCGATTGATTCTCATCTAGAACTTGAGGAATAATCATTCTATATTGGATTTTTGACGTTTCGGTTTTTATTAGTAAACATTGCTGAAGACATAGATAAATCGACTTTAAACCAAAAATAGCGATTGATTCTCATCTAGTACTTGAGGAATAATCATTCTATATTGGATTTTTGACGTTTCGGTTTTTATTAGTAAACATTGCTGAAGACATAGATAAATCGACTTTAAACCAAAAATAGCGATTGATTCTCATCTAGTACTTGAGGAATAATCATTCTATATTGGATTTTTGAAATTTCGGTTTTTATTGGTAACCATTGCTGAAGACATAGAGGAATCGACTTAAAATCAAAAATAGCGATTGATTCTCATCTAATACTTGAGGAATAACAATTCTACATTAGGTATTTGACGTTTCGATTATTATTGGTAACCATTGCTGAAGACATGGAGGAATCGACTTAAAATAAAAAATAGCGATTTATTCTCTTCTAATACTTGAGAAATATCCATTCTATATTGGATTTTTGACGTTTCGGTTTTTATTAGTAACCATTCCTGAAGACATAGAGAAATCAACTTTAAACCAAAAATAGCGATTGATTCTCATCTAGTACTTGAGGAATAATCATTCTATATTGGATTTTTGACGTTTCGGTTTTTATTAGTAACCATTGCTGAAGACATAGAGAAATCGATTTTAAACCAAAAATAGCGATTGATTCTCATCTAGTACTTGAGGAATAATCATTCTATATTGGATTTTTGACGTTTCGGTTTTTATTAGTAACCATTGCTGAAGACATAGGGAAATCGATTTTAAACCAAAAATAGCGATTGATTCTCATCTAATACTTGAGAAATAATCATTCTATATTGGATTTTTGACGTTTCGGTTTTTATTAGTAACCATTGCTGAAGACATAGAGAAATCGATTTTAAACCAAAAATAGAGATTGATTCTCATCTAGAACTTGAGGAATAATCATTCTATATTGGATTTTTGACGTTTCGGTTTTTATTAGTAAACATTGCTGAAGACATAGATAAATCGACTTTAAACCAAAAATAGCGATTGATTCTCATCTAGTACTTGAGGAATAATCATTCTATATTGGATTTTTGACGTTTCGGTTTTTATTAGTAAACATTGCTGAAGACATAGAGAAATCGACTTTAAACCAAAAATAGCGATTGATTCTCATCTAGTACTTGAGGAATAATCATTCTATATTGGATTTTTGAAATTTCGGTTTTTATTGGTAACCATTGCTGAAGACATGGAGGAATCGACTTAAAATCAAAAATAACGATCGATTCTTATCTAATACTTGAGGAATAACCTTATTGCATTCCATTTTTGATTATATTTTGACTATAAATGGAAACCTCTACTGAAAATGTAGAAGAAACGACTTAAAATCAAAAAGACTAAATTATTTTTTGGTAAACAACTCAAGCTTGAGTTGTTTACCAAAAAATAATTTAGTCTTTTTGATTTTAAGTCGATTCCTCTATGTCTTCAGCAATGGTTACAATAATAACCGAAATGTCAAAAATCCAATGTAGAATGGTTATTCCTCGACTCTTAAATGAGAATTATTTTTGAATTAATGTCAATATGAACTACAAATTGCAAGTGATATCTGATTAATAATAAAGGAACAAACATATTAATATTTCAAATGAATTTGGATAAAGTTTAGCAACGATCCGTTGCAGTTTATTTATTAAAACAAATAGTCCAGTTAAATTGTGTTTTTATCCGGAAAGTTTTGGGGTAGTGGTAATTTCTTAGGCCCTTTATGTTTTTGGGTGTGCTGAATCCGAATCTGAAGTTTCCTAAGAAAATTTCGTCACGGGACATTGTCAAAAATGCAAAAAAATCTCATTTTTTTTGGCGGTTTTTTGCTTATAACTCGAAAACTATCAACTATTCGTAAATACCATATTTATTCAAAATGAAAGTTCATAAAATTTCCTACATATTTCATCATTTAGGTTTTTTCTCCGACCAACTGTTCGGTTTCAAGCGCTAGTTGAAAATTGGCGTATTTTTTTTGTTTCTGCAAATCCCAAAAACTCGCATTTTTCGATTTTTTCCCATTTTGACCATGAAAGACTACTAAATACATTTTTAAACTAGATTAAATTTGATACAATTCAAACAAATTTTAATCTTAATTGGATAATGGTAACCCGTGCCGCATTGAGTTTAAATTTTTGAAAAACTGCATTTTTTCAAAAAATCGCAGTTTTTCCTTCATAAAATGAAAACCACTCATCTTAGAAATTTGATTTCTGTCTCATTCTCTAGGAAATTTTGTTACTTGAACGTTTACTTGGACCACTTTTTTGATAAAACTCTCAGATTTATAGATTCCATGACACTTTTGAGGATTCAAATCATATCCTTTGTAGGAAATTTTATTAACTTTCATTTTGAAAAGGAAGGTTATTTACGAAAAGTTGATAGTTTTCGAGTTATAAGCAAAAAAACCGCCCAAAAATGAGATTTTTTAACTTTTTTTGCTTTTTTAATAATGTTCCGTCACGAAATTTTCTTAGGAAACCTCAGATTCGGATTCAGCACACCCAAAAACATATAGGATCAAGAAATCAAAACTACCCCAAAACTTTCCCGCGAGGGGCCCTTTAGAGAACAATTTAACTGGACTAAAAAGGTATTTCAAGAAATTAAAAAAGAACATAATTTTTGATTAAACATTTGAAATATCTTTAATTACGGTTAGTTTGCCATAAGAAACGGTTTGTCGTTGCCATTACTCATCCCGTAAACCCTGCCCCCCCCTGTGTCTGAGCCTCTGATTAAGTCTAATTTTTTTTTTAATGCAATCGAATGCAAGAAGGGGTGCATCAGTAAAAATGCAGCCCCTATGGATCTCGAAAGACCCTTGCGTTACCGAAGAGAAGAGAAAGTTGATTAGGTGAGAGGGTGTAGACGTAGGTGTCTATGCACTCCGGTTTTGAAGGTTTGAAGATTATAGGTGCTGGGAAAGATAGAGGCTGGAAGAGAGTTCCAGTTCCTTGAAGTCATGGGGATATATGTATTCGCGAATGAAGTGGTCCGGCACTTT
The DNA here is from genome assembly GCA_024734495.1 of Forficula auricularia. Lineage (NCBI taxonomy): Eukaryota > Metazoa > Arthropoda > Insecta > Dermaptera > Forficulidae > Forficula > Forficula auricularia. The sequence continues at coordinate 437,359 of JALMQS010000846.1, read as the reverse complement.
TCCAATTTGACCGCGAGAGAGTGTTGGGAGTCGGCAAAACGCGTGCTACGTGCAAAGCATGCTTTGGGGGGAATTATTGATTTTATCTCATCAGAGCACCTGCCGTGATAGTATCTATAGAAAAGGGAAAGGGCAGAGACATCTCTTCGATGAGCCAGCGAGTCGAGGGAGTCGGTGAGGGTAGAATCGTCAATTAGCCTGACGGCTCGTTTCTGAATTGCATCCAGGGTAGCAAGAGAGTATTTTGAGGCTCCTCTCCATAGATGAGAGCCGTATTCGAGACAGGGGCGGATTTGGGCCTTGTAGATGGTGAGAAGTTGTGGGGGTTTGTAAAATCGCTTGGACCTGAATAAGAAGCCAATCTTCCTTGCTGCAGATTTCGCCACAGAGGAGATGTGTTCATTCCAAGACAGGTCAGATGCGACAGAGACTCCCAACATGGATAGGCTGTCACACATTTTTAGGGTATTCGAATCGAAGTGAATATCAGGGAAATCTTTATTTTCGCGCCTAGAAATTAGACAACATTGAGTCTTGTTTGAATTGAAGTTAACTAAATTTTGTGAGCCCCATTTATTCAGTTTGTCTAGGTCGAGAGTAATTGAGGAGGTAACATTGATTCGATTATTCGGGAGTGAGGGTTTGCCGTGTAGAGTGCTATCGTCGGCGTAACAATGAGTGGGGTTTGCCGTTTGATCGAAAAGGTCGTTTATATAAATTAGGAAGAGTGTGGAGGAGATTACGGAGCCTTGGGGAACACCAGAGTTTGTGGAGAACGATTCAGATGATGTTCCATCCACCACAACTTTTATACTTCGGTTTGTCAGAAAGCTTTCTATCCATAAATATACATATACAATAATGTAATATTTCAAGTGTGTATAGATAAAAATGTTGTTCTAATAAATTAATTATTTAATTAATAATCATTTCAAACAATAAAGCTTTAACGTAAAGACATATGGTAATTTTTCTAAAATTTGTATATATATATATACTGTATTTCTCTAATATCTATTTGAAATAAAAAAAAAAATATTAATTACTATTTTTTTTCCTATTTAAATAAAATTTCCAGCCCGATCCTTTTGTCAACGTATAAATGTAGAATCTAATCATTGTGTTTAATTAAAAACAACTCATAATTAATTTAATTTGGCAAGGTATAATATGTGAAGCTTAAAGATTTTAAACTAATTATTGTCACTAATATATCATATCGTCGCCTTAGAGTGTAAACCTGCTAACTCACAACAAGGAAATTTTACAGGGCAGAGAAAAAACAAACACAATTTAATATTGTTGTTATGGAAAAAAATATTTTTCACATTTTTTTTCTACAACTTACGATCGTAATTTTAGGTAGCAGTTTTATGTCATGTATGATAAAAAATGGAGTTAGCAGGTTTACACTCTAAGGCGACGATATTCAAAAATCTCTCTATTTATCAATGAATCTAATGGCGTAGCTACGGAGGGGGGGGTCTAAGGCGACTGAAGTCCCCCCCCCCCCCAGAAGAAGGAAAAAATAAAAGCAAAAATGAAAAAATTAACAAATGGAAATGAAAATTACAATACTTTCCCCATGCTTCGCATTGGATAAAGTAAAAATATTGGATAAATTTTATAGCCCAGGCAAATTAAACTTCTGCTGGCCAATAAATATGCACAAGCTGGAAATAATTATAATCTATGTTAGGCATCCCAAATAAGAATTATTTGAGTTTGTGAGGGTTTCTGGCTGGTGCTAAATTTTTGAGAGCCTAAAAACGACGAAAATTTTCGACTTTTTTCAGATTTTAGCTTATAACTCGAAAACCATGCGTCCTACAGAAGATTTTATCCTTAGCCAAATGAAAGAACACAAAGTTTCGCGTCGAATAACGTACATAAAAGTTAAAATCGGTTCTGCTGTTTAGCCACAATCGATCGTCAAAGATAGCCCATTTTTACTAACTTGACGGAAAAGTGAATTATGTTTATTAGTTGGTCACAAAAAGCCACTCTTCGAATTTTGATGCTGACCTCCATAATAATTGCCAATTGGCTAAAAAGTGATATTGGCAAAGTTTCATCTTAATTGGACAACGGTAACCCGTGCTGTAATGAGGTCAGATCATGTCCTGTCTTGGAAAATGCTGGATATCTTCAAATATGAGTTTTAACAAAAAAAGTGGCTCAAGTAGAACTTCAAGTAAACAAAATTTCCTAGAAAATGAGATAAGAATCAAGTTTCTAGGATGAGTGGTTTTCATTTTATGAATGAAAAATTGCAATCTTATTTTTTATCCAATTGGCAACTATTTTGGGGATCAGCACCACAAAAATTCGAAGAGTGGTTTCTTGGAGCGAATTTTTTCTTTTTTGAATTTTTTTTTACATACTTTTTAGAAAAAAATACAAAAAAAATTATTTAAAGTGTTTTTATATGCGATTTTTGTGTTTGAAAATTTTAATCTTGTTTTTAAAACTATTAGTCCAGACAAATTGTCCTCAAATGGGCCCCTATGGGGAAAGTTTTGGGGTAGTTCTGATTTTTTGCATATTTATGTTTTTTGGGGTGCTGAATCCAAATCTGAAGTCTCGCATCAAAATTTCGTGGCGCAAAATAAAAGCTTATAATATTTACTACAAGATTGCTTCTATTTTATTTCTCTATTCCTTATGGTTTTTGAGATATTTGCCCTCGAATATCGTTTATAAATGAAAAAGATAAAATTTCCTATATTGTTCCTCAAACTTTTGTCTCTATCACCTCAACCAATCATTTTACAATAAAAGTCCTCAGAAAAGAAGTTGTAGAGAATATAATTTCCTTTAAAATGATATAAACATTTATGATTTTATTTTCAAATCGTCTGTAGTTATAGCAATTTAAAAATTTCAGGTCGATTTATACATTTTGTTAGAAAACCCAGCAATAGCCCAGTATAAAGGAGGGTTTCAGCTTACATTAATTGAGGGAAAATATTTTTTTCTAGGATCGTTTGGTATGTTGTGGGTATGCCAAATCTAAGTTTGCGACCTCGAAAGTGTGGGGGACAACGTTTGGTGCCCGAAAAGAAAAACCTCGAAATTTTCGGAATTTAACCCAAAAACTCGAACTTTTTTCGATTTTTTCCCATTTCGATCATGATGGAGGACGTTTTCGACAAATACCATCCTATAGATTTTTAAACTAGATTAAATTTGCTATAATCTAAACAAAGTTTCATCTTAATTGGATAATGGTAACCCGTGCCGCAATTATGCTGAAGTTTTGAAAAACTGCAATTTTTTGCAAAAAATCTGTTTTTTCTTGATAAAATGAAAAGTACTCATCTTAGAAATTTGATTTCTATCTCATTCTCTAGTAAATCTTATTGACTTGAACGTTTACTTGAACCACTTTTTTGATAAAACTCTTAGATTTATAGATATCCAGAATTTTTCAGACAGGACCCATTCCGAATCCTCAAAGGTGTCATGCAAAATGCTGGATACCTTTAAATCTAAGAATTTTATCAACAAAGTAGTCCAAGTAAACGTACAAGTCAACAAAATCTCCTAGAGAATGAGACAGAAATCGAGTTTCTAGGATGAGTGGTTTTCATTTTATGAAAGAAAAACTGAGATTTTTAGAAAAAATGGATCATTTCCTGTCCGGAAAATTCTGGAGCGGGTAGCTAGGACTGGGGACTTTTAGTTTTTATCCCTCCTAACTAGCCCAAACACATTCCATAAGAAAAAAATTCTACCCTCTTCAATGTTTTCTATAACCCATTCGTTGACTGGACTATTTATTAAGCTATCTATTTATTTGTTAATTTTAGTCTAGTCTTGCCCTTTGGATGGCCCCTTTACAGTCATTCAGGGTGATTAGTGATAAATAACTGTGACTAAGAATGAATGATATAGTATGTAAGTCTATTTTATATTTATTTATTTATACTTAATTTTAGTCTTCCTCCCTGTATGGCCCCTTTACAACCACACAGGAAGGTTTGTAGTAATTCGAGGTGTATTATATAGACATATATATTAAAATAAAATGAATTAATGTATAATAATATTGAAATTCATAATTATTTATCTTACCTTTGTGATGGGCCTCGAGAATAAAATCCAGTTGATCCATATGTTGTTGAGCTAACTTTCCTATTTTAATTGCACCGATGATTTTTCATAAAGATAAATGCCGATCAATTTCTAAATATGATTAATGATCAGGTAATTCTGAATTAAATAATTATTTATTTGTCTTAGCTTTCAGCGATTAGATATTGCCTTGGTCAGGAAAATAAAGAAATAAAAATAACATTTCTTCAAAAATATAATGTTATACATAATAAAAATTGGTTATTTATACAATAAAAATAGTCCAAAAAAAATATTAATTAAATTGTAATGCAATAATAATTACCAAAAGCTAGGAAAAATAAAATAATTTAATTGAAACAATACTGCGTGATTCTGAATCATATATTATTATTTTGGATATAAATAAACACATGTTAGGGCTAATGTGTTCACACAACACTAATACACTATAGAGAATAATTAATTAATAACTTTAAAAAATATAATTATAAATAAATAAATCTAATGTCACTGCAACAAGATGGCGGAAGGAGTTGCAATGAGTGAACCCGAATGATTCCGAGCAGCTCCGAATACTTCCGGAAAAAATGTAAAAATTTAAACTTAAAGGCTCTGAAGGCTGCGAATAATGAACGGGGAGAGGATTACAAAAGAAATTCCAGTTAAATTCAGTGGTGTGCGACAAAAGGTATCAGGTTTGGGATCAGGGATCGGGGCAGCTTAGTGGATATTATGGGAGTTAAACTCTTATGACAAAGCATTGCAGTACACATGGCAAAGATCCCGGGTTCGAGCCCCGGCCGATCCTTTTGTCTGTAATGAAAATAAACTTTTCGTTCGTTCCCTAAATTTAAATTTAAATTTAAAATTTCAAAATAAAAACTTTGCTTTTCTAAAATTCCTATCCCGTTAGACAAAATCTACAATTATATGAGGAATAATATTCATACTTTTTTTCCGAACTTTCTTTGTTGTTAAATTATTTCAATATACAGGTAAAGATTTGTCCATGTTGCCTGGTTCTCTAAAAAAACTAAATGAACTTGAAGATTAGAATTTTTACCTAAAATAAATAAATAACATATACATTTGTGCCTCCTCTACATCAAATCCAATAGCGAGAAAACAAAACCTATTAGCATCTTCAGTGGAGTAAGACAGGGAGATTCATTAAAGCCTATTCGTTTTGGATGCCTTGGGCGCCCTTATGTCAGCCTCAAGTCACTAACCCATATTCGTTTAGGAAAACGAAGGGGGAGAATAGGGAAACGAATAGGGCTGGGGCACACTCAAGTCGGTTGGTATTCCTAAACGAATATGGGTTAGTGACTTGAGGCTGACATAAGGGCGCCCAAGGCATCCAAAACGAATAAAGCTATTGAGTCCTATGCTCTTCAACGTGATAATGGACGATATTATCAAAAATCTACGCGAACACCTTGGCTACAAATTGGGGGAGACCACTTTGCCAGTGGTGTGCTATGCTGACGACGCGGTCCTGATGGCGGAGTGTGAAAAGGACCTTCAAATTCTCCTGGACAAATTCTCTGAAAATTCCGATCGGCTTAACATGCAAGTCTCTACCACCAAGACAAAATGCATGGCGATTGCAAAAGTTTCCCTTAGGTGTAACTTAGTCATCAACAACAGTCCAATAGAACAAGTCCCAAGCTTTAACTATCTGGGAGTTCAGATTTCTAGCAGACTTAACCTTAAGGAAGAAGTAACTTCGCAAGTCATCAAAGGAGCAAAAATTTCGGCCTGTCTATTCAATCTAGTTTGGAAAAATAAGTTTATGTCTGCGGAAAGTAAAAATTAGGATATATAAGACCTGTGTTCGCCCGATAATAACATATGGGGAGTCCAGGGCAGACACAACCGTTAGAAAGCAGCTTCTCCGGACAACTGAGATGAGAGTTCTAAGAGCCATCCATCTCGAAGACCCTGCATGATAAAATCCGCAGCGAATACCTTAGGCAAATAATCTTCAGGATATGATCGATTGGGTTCATGTAAGAAGATGCTGGGCTGCCCATGTAGACAGAATGCAAGACGACCGTCACCCGAAAATATTGGCAAAAAACCTTCCCGGGGGGTCAGAAGCCGTGGAAGACCAAAAAATCGATGGAAAGAGAGTTATGACCCTGATGACTGATTGTAAATGTTGGAGAAACAGGTGTTCGCACCTATACAGAAGAATAAGAAGAAAAAAATATGTTAATGTCTTGGGCAACCAAGACAAAATATTCTAATAAAAAAGTTTATGTTAAAAATATATTTTTAAAAAATTAAAATCTGAGAGAAGGATATAAGACTATTTTCAGAATAATTAAAACACAATTAATATTTTTAAAAAAGTTATATTTTCATGTCTTTAAATTAGGGTTGTTTTTTATAAATTATTCATATTTTCAATATAAACAAACAAATTACATATATTTAGAAATATTTCCTCTATATTAATTTAAGTTCACAATATTTATAAATATATCAATTCACAAGGATATACCAAATAATAATCACAAATGTTTTTGATGATTTAGTTTTTGTTCTTGTTGTTTATTTATTTTTTTTCGATAATATTTAAGGCAAACATCTTTTTTAATGATAAATGTTCTGTTTTATGTTTGAAAAGATAATGTAAACATCATGAAATGTGCTCTAGTATTCAGAATTAAGGCTTGCTCTTTTTTGATTCTTCCTTTGGTTTGTAACTTAACGATTATATTATCTTGAAAATAACATGAAAAAAATTAACAAGTTTTATAAAATACTTTGGTTTAAGGTGTCTTATCATCCATTCTATTAAATTTATTATTTAATTCTCATTATAAATAACAAACACCCCTACTTTAAAGATTAAAAAAATATTTAATAAAAAATTAGCCACGATTAAGTGATTATTAAAAGTGTGATAAAATTAATCACTAAATAAATCAAGTAAATTTAATAAAAGACCAGTTTATAGTGTAAAAAAATTAAGAAATATAATTTGAACAAGGCCAAACGTACTAATGTTATATATTATATATATATAATTCTCCCTCTTTTAAAATCGATACACATTCTAAAACCATCAATTATCTTATCACAAGACGACTCTACGAGGACCATGGCACTAGATTTCTAACTTCATTCAGATAGTCCGAGAGCTAGCAACGTTTTCGAGAATGAATTTTCAACCGGCTAATTTTTCGATATTCCCTTTCTTATTGAAGCTAGATAGGGATGCTGTACATCTGGCATCTGGGAGCGGTTGCATTTACTACGGTGCATTTAGTTTATGGAGGTAAAAAATGGATATTTTAGATTCATTTTCAATCGATTAATTTTTTTTATAATTTTCTATGTCTTTTTAGCATTATAAATTTCTAGTTGCCAGACACCCCTCTGGTTGCTAACATTGCGCCAGATCTAATTAAAGTAATTAAAAAATAATAATTTTAAATCCATCTTCAACCGTCTGTAATTTTAATATAGATATAGTTTTGCACTCAAATAATACAAAATTAATTTGACAGACGTAAATTCGGTTGTTTAATTAAGAACCAGACCAATTCAAGTCCCGAGAACAGGTGAGTTAGAAGAGCATACCGGGTGAGTTTTTTACGCGCGTAAAGGAAAGAGACACGGGTTCGAATCCCGTCGGATGCTCAATTTATTTTTCCTTTTCAAAAAAAATAATAAAATAATTTTCTAATTAACATAAGAAATTGATTATAATATTTAACTTTCGCTGTTAAAATTGGTTTAAGAAAAAATTAAAACTAACGTTTAAAAGTTAATTTGTCTGGAGGAGAGGGGAGGTGGGATAATATGGAATTGGAATAATTATCGGAAAAGAGGTTTTTTCCTTTAATTAGTTTTTTCTTCTTATTAAAAACAAGGACTAAAAGATGATCAAGGACAGTCGATGGTGGAGAAGTAATCTCCGGAATCGAAGCTCAAAAACAATGTATGCATAAATTCATGTAAAATAATTGGTTAATTTGTCTAAAATTATTATTTGCATTTTTTTGAGATCTAATTGATTTAATATTTTTTTTATTTGATGTATAAATAAAATAGTTCTTATGAAAGATGTTCAGTTTTTTTTGTAGATCTAGGCTATGTAAAAAAAATAAGGATTTCCATTTAAAAAACAGAACTTGACCTTGAAGTACCCTTGAAAGCTTGTTCTATGTCAACAAACAATAGTGTAGTTTAGTTTTCCCCTTGATATAAATAAACTTTTATTTGAAACTTTTTTTCAAATAATGCACTGTTTTTGAGTTATAAGACTGTCTCAAGATAAAAAACTCACCCGGCATGCTCTTCCAACTCAGCCATTCTCGGGACTTGAATTGGTCTGGTTCTTAATTAAACAACCGAATTTATGTCTGTCAAATTAATTTTGTATTCTTTGAGTGCAAAACTATATATATATTAAAATTACAGACGGTTGAAAATGGATTTAAAATTATTATTTTTTAATTACTTTAATTAGATTTTTTTTAAAGATATTGATGTGAGAAGGAGATACACCAGAAGGTGCATCCCCTAAAGGCCTGTAAGGGATGGCCCCTCCATCGTGAAAAGAACAGAGTAGAAGGAAAGAAGCCGGGATCACGAGCCAAATCTCAGAAAGTTAGAAACAATCTAATATCCAATTTACTAAGTAAATCTGGCGCAATGTTAGCAATCAGAAAAGTGTCTGTCAACTAGAAATTTATAATGCTAAAAAGACATAGAAAATTATAAAAAAATTAATCGGTTGAAAATTAATCTAAAATATCCATTTTTTACTTCTACAAACCACATGCGCAGTAGTAAACGCAACCGCTCCCAGGTGCCAGACGTATCTAGCTTCAATAAGAAAGGGAAATATCGAAAAATTAGCCGGTTGAAAATAAACTTTTTCGCGACTCTGCTAACTCTTAGACTAAGAGTGTTACAACATTCGAATATACATATTAATTTAATTCTCATACGAATCAAGAATATATATATAAGTATTCTTATCAATAATACAATAGAGATTCAACGATTTGTTTTTAAAACACCGCTCAGAGAATGATAAACTCCATAATCATCAACTACACCTGTTATATAAAAAATAAATAAAATTTTAAAAAGAGGATGCAACATGAATAGGAAATTTATATTGTGAAAGACACCTGAGCTATATAAATTAACTATAATTAAAATAATTTGAATATATATAATAAATATAATCCATTTCATTTAATAAAATTTCATCCATTTCAATGAACTTATTTGGCATAAATTATAATTATAATAGGTTTATTTGTTATTTTGTCTTTATTTGTTTTTTTATTTTATATAAAAATATATTTTAACATCGCGATTATTATTTAAAAATGAGTGATCTACCTGATTTTTCATTTATTTGTATTAATTAATAAAGAGAGCCGGCTCAAGATCTGGTGCCCCCCCCCCAAAAAAAAAAAAAATAATAATAATTTTTATACTGTAAAAACATTTATATTTTAGTATAAATACTATCTATCCAATAATTTATCGTAAGTAACAGCACTAGAACTTAGATTTGGCTGATATTTACATGCCAGTTTGGAGAGGCTGACTAGGCAATTATACTCTTAGTAGATTGCCATTGCTTTCCAAGAGGCGGTGACTGCAAATATCTGCCGAGACTCAGTCACTTTAAGTGCCATATCAGGTCTCCCTGACGTTTCGGCTCCTCTCCACATATACCTGTGCTGAGTGTGTTTAGCTGTTTTTACACAAATATACGGGACCTACTTTTTAACGCCGATTCCGAACGACTAGTTTGGAGAGGTTACTAGGCAATTATACTCTTGGTAGGTTGCCATTGCTTTCCAAGAGGAGGCTACTGAAAATATCTCCCGAGACTCGATCTCGAATCAGCGTATTTCAGGCCAGCGGTCCGACACTCTAACCACTGACCCACAGTCGCCTCACACACATACCTATATACGGTTGTTAAATAATTTGGACGAGAAAAAAAAACTTGTTTCAAGAAAAAATTTAAAACAAGAAAATGAAAATTTACTTTCCGGGTTTTTTTATTTGTAAAAAGGCCATAGTTTATGCCGAGGGGTGAACCGCGACCTAAAATTGTGTACACTTACTTCCACTTCCACTTTCATTTCCAAGTAGAAGACAATAGATGACAATAGATTATCTAATGAATTCCAAAGTAATTCCAAAAACGGTGTACACCTAATTCAAATCGCGGTTCACCCCTCGGTTTATGCTATGTCATTTTCAATAGGTAAATGGGTCAAATTTACTTGAGACATCAATGATTGTAGACGTTTTAATTAATTTTAATTTCGAGAAGCTTCTTTCCCCATTGGCTACATAAACTTATGTAGTGGATTTCTTGAAGCAACTTATCCATTAGATTTTAGATTATGTAACTTCATTTATTTCATAAAACTTTAAAAAATCACAGCATGGCAAGTTCATACCTTGAGCCGGCCCTGTTAAGTAGCTCTGTGCATTAGCATTAGTACAATATTAAGAGACAAAATATTCTAAATTATTTTTAATTTCAAATGAAAAATGCGGTAGAATTAAATTTTTTGTTTTAAATCATACAAAAATGTTTTTTATATATGTATATATATATTCTCTAGAAAGACAATTTTTATCAAGTTTGAAAGAAAGTAACAAAAGAACAAATAAACCTATTTAAATCATATATAGAATATCAAATATATATAACTTTTATATATTTATAACTTTTTAATTGTGAAAAAATATTTGACGATTCACTAAATATTGGAAACATCAATTTATGAAATATATATTTATCGTAAGATTTCAATCTTATAAGGGCTTTCATTATGATTAATCCAATTCTAAAGGCCGACATGTTCGAATAGAAGCACAATGATTTGCAATTAAGCAATATGAATTGGTGAATTAAGTGTAAAGTGAATGTGTGCTCATAAATTTGTTTTTGATAAATGTAGTTCATGTTTTAATCAATAAAAAAAAGACCGTCAAAGGCTATCTTCGCTGCAATTGTCAAGTCTTCAATTCACGAATTTTCTAAAATTATTTTCCGTGGACAGTGAAGTGGATGATCTTATTAAGTCGGTTCATTATAAAGTGAAATGGTGTTAGTGAAGTTGTAGGTTGTCCCGAGTTGAAAACCATTTCAAAGAATTTCGCAACAACGGCAATACCTTTGCCTTGAAGCGCCAGCAGTAGGAGGAGGAGTCACTGGTGCAAAATAAGCGTGGACTTTGATATTCGGCAAATGATTCTGAAAAAGTAAATTTTATTAAACTCAATCGCAATCTTTAATAAATTTGTAACAGGAATAGGAGAGAATTAGACAAAAATTAAAACACAGAGTTTTTATTAAATGGGCCAGGCGTTTCGTGAATTTTGACTTCCTCAGTGGCCCATTTAGGGCGAGTTGTATGTCGGTTGGTAAAGTATTTGTAAAAGTTGATAAAGGGTAAAAAAACATTAGAATTCACCTTGCGTCCCAGCCGGATGGCAAATCAGATGACATGCACTTTCATCTGATTGGCCATCCCACCGGGCACAAGGTGAATTCTAAGGTTTTACCCTCTGTCAACATTTACAAAGACTTTACCAACCGTCATACAACTGGCCCTTAATCACTCCTTGTCAAAAATCAATTTCACTATACGACAAAACATCAATCATCTTTTTTTATTTTTTATTTTTTTTAATATCATTAATCTCTTTTTAAATACATTTCTGGCTCCAATTAATAAATAATCTTGGACTTTGAAAGACGAAGAAAAATTCTTTAAGACGATATATCATGTCCATATACCTAAAACATCAAGTTTTCTTAATAAAGGAGCTTTTTCGTGAAAAATTACTTTTTAATGAATTTAATATTAACTAACCATGGCAATATCAAGCTTATGACAGTTTGTTGACTATTTATAAGTAACTTATAAACAGTTTTTTGAAGGTGTTCAAAAAAATCTCCCAAAATGATCGCAAATATTGATTATTCAAACAAAGTTCTTATAAATTAATTTAGAATTCCGCGGAGTAAATTCGCGAGCAAATCCACTCAACGGAATTTTCAACAAATTATAAGTAAATTTGTTTTTCTAGTATATTTATACAAATATAGAAATTATCTCTTGGTTCAGGATGGAGAATCAGCTGGACCTCAAAGGTTCTTATAAAACGGTAGTCTGGCTAAGTATTCTCTAAAATTTCGCTTTATAAAAACATCTTTGAATTTCTTAAAGATTAATTTAATTAAAGTTCTTATAGTACAAAATAAATAATTTCATAAGAACTTAGTTTTGAATAATCAATATTTGAGGTCATTTTGGGGGATTTTTTTGAACACCGTCAAAAAACACTTTATAAGTAAATATAAGTACTTATAAATAGTTAACAAACTGTCATAAGCTTGATATTTCCATGGTTAGTCAAAATTAAATCCATTAAAAAGCAATTTTTCACGAAAAAGAGCCTTTATTAAGAAAACTTGATGTTTTAAGTATAGGGAGATGATATATCTATCGTCTTAAAGCATTTTTCTTCGTCTTTCAATTTATTGAATAATATATGGGGGGTCTCATTTGAAAAAACGAACATTTGTCCCCTTTTATGAATAACGGAAATAATAGTAATCTTAACACGGCCTGTATAATATGGAGTCGATTTTTCGGCGTAAATTAAATACTTCTGGTGTGTCTAAACTACCACCAAAATTTCAACTTTTCATGAATTGAGACCACTAATTTATTTAAGTTTAATTAGGGCCATGTTTTGGACCATATTTAACATAAATTATTTTTTATCTCGAAAACCGATAGAGATAGGTATAGGACAATATTAGCAAAAAAGTATTTTAATTAAAGGGCGGTTCTAAAAACGTGTTAATATACGGGGTGTTCGATTTAAAAAAATAAAGTTGCTACGACTTTTCGATGGAAGCCGAAACGTCGCAATGCTGAAAATATTAGATCGATAGAACAGGTAAGAAAATGTAAAGTGCTAAATTTTCAGAAAAATCCTGCTTTCCGTTTTCCATAAATGTTTAACGTGCCATAGACCGTGAATCACCCTGAATATATATTTCTATCAAGCAGAACACTGTTTAATTTATTTATTTTTGAATTCAACAACTATGCTACTATAAGAAAAAAAAAACTTTTTGGTTTTATATTATAGAATTCAATGTGATAGACAAATTTCTTTTCAATATTTATCGATTTCTAAAATTATGAACTGAAATTTGTCATATCAGATTAGATATGATTAAGTTCTAATATTTACTAAAGAATTGAATTATAAATTAGATATGATATAATCAATCAACTAAATCAATATTTTTCATATAATACGTTATACATCACTGCGTCATGTGCTATCCAAATATGATTTTGCCCTTGTCTCGCCAGAGAGCTCTGTAACTCGTATACCCTAAAATACATGGGCTCTTTATGGAGCCTTTCACTCTATATTACTCTATGCTTTTGGCTTACACGGGCGGCATTTGAAGAAAAAACAAATGCCTCGGGCTGCATATAAAATATACTAATTTTATTGATATTTGTTAATAAAAAAATATAGTTAATAATGTAGAATAATGATATACACCATGACAAAGAGGCAAAAATGTAACAGAATAATAATCTTTGAGTTTTTTCCCTTCAGAATTTTCATTTTAAATCATTTAGCATTTCAAAAAGTTTTCATTACTGAACTAAATAAATATTTTAAAAAATAGAAATATGAGATGAAGAATAATTTTTAAATATTCGAAACTTCTTTATTTTTTTAGCTTGTAATTTTGCTTTTAGTGAATTTTATTCTTGAAAATAGCTTCACGTATATGAAATTTCATATTTTCAAAAAATGAATATCTACATATTGTGAAGCCAGGAATATTTTTTTCTGGGTAGATAATTTTTATAAAATACTAATAGAGAGACGTTAAATTTTCCCTTCAGTTCAATGTCTGATTGCAATTCCAATCAGATAGTTTGGAGATTAAATATTTATATCTAATAAAAATGAAGTCAAAATATAATTAATAGAGATTGTGGTGTTGGTGCAAGGTGAAACATATTTAATAAAAATAAAAGTAAATAAATATTCATTTACTATGAGTTAGGTTTTCTAGATCCCTTGTTTCACGTTAAACCTAACTCATAGTAAATGAATATTATCATAAAATATTTATTTACTTTTATCTTTAAGGAGGTTCCACACAAAAAGTTTTAGCCTCGTAACCACTCTATAAATATGAACGGAACTAAAATTTTAGGTTATGTTTTTTAACGTGACTGTCCACTCACACTACGAAATCTCTATATGGATAAACACATACTTGCCGGATCGTTTCCAAGCCATTGTGCTTATATCCCCTCCACTAAAAATAATCGCCCAAATAGGTTTTTTTTTTGTTTTTTATCAAAACTACGTGGTAAATAATTTCAATTTTTTTTTAAGTTACTACAAATAAATTATTCTAACAAATTATAGTTTTTCATCAAGATGGTGAAAGTCCTTCAATGAAAAAAAAAATAATGATTATATCACCTCCCTTTCCTTATCTACCCTAACTAGAAGTTTATAATTTTATGTCTGGCCGTATACATTGCTGTACTGGGCCGCATGTGGCCCGCCGGCCGAAGGTTAGACAGCCCTGGTTTAGAGGGAAAGCCAATAATTTTATTTAAACCATGTAACCTGTGTACTGGGCTTCTAGTTTGGATCTTGGAAACAATCTGAGCCAATTAATAATGTAGATAATTGTAGATAATGATTCTTCTTGGTCTCTTCTAGTTGAAAATAAAATTCTACATTATTATTTAACTCACATAGTTTCGAAGATCCAAACAAACAACTCTGAGTTATGTGGTTTAAATTAAATCATGTTTCGAATGAAATAATGTATCTAAATATATATTTAAGAAGTCAAGCTTTTATATCGATATGAATTGAAAGAAATTAAATATTCATTAAAAAAAATTAAATATATTCAATAAATAAATAGTAGGTAGTAATAAATCTCAATTTGCGCGGTTCATATACTTAATAAATCTCAAGGTTTATAATTGAACGTAATGGAAGGCAGCCCAGAGGTAGTGAGGAAAGAAAAAATTAACACATATAAAATAAGGTGTAATTTATTGGAATCCTTCCTCCTTTCCTTTCAAACCTATTCCAATAAATTACACCTTATTTTATATGTGTTAATTTTTTCTTTCCTCACTACCTCTGGGCTGCCTTCCATTACGTTCAATTAAAATTTCTACCAGTCCGTCTCTCTCCAGAGAAAATTTCGTTGCAAAAAAACTCAAGGTTTATTTTTAAATAATATTTTAATTTCATTAATGTGTAAATATTTATTAGCTACTTAAGGAGAACCTCTTATCCAACTACGAAAAAATCTTTTGTATTTCTGCAGAGTGACAACTTCTGGCAACTAAATTTTTTAATAAAAAAATTGTTAATAAAGAGGTTAATTTCCAATAAAAACTTTGTTTTGATAATATTAATAAAAAGAATATTGAGATAAATTTTTTCTCATTATAAAAACATTTATTTAACACAAAAACGATTTCAAGAAATAGAGTTGGAATTTTACACTAGTGCTGTTGTTATATTCTGTTGTCTGCAAATAACTTTTTATTTTTTACATTTTTTTTTTTTTTTTTTTCTACCCCTTGGCCTCGGGAACTTGATGCCCATTTAGCCAGTCGTCACAGATTCACGTCGAATAGGTGTATAAGCAAATAAAATAAAACTAAATAAAACAAAACTAATTAAAACAAAATATACTAACAAAACAAATAACTAAAGTCGTTGGATTATAGTTGGAAATTTTTTACATATATGGATAACTAATTAACTAGACTGTCAAATCTATTGAAAAATGTATCATTCCATTCATAAATGTTGAATTATTGATCTGTATAAATTTGTTGAAAATGGTATAATTTGTATAGAAGTTATAGCCCTTTTAAAAGCTCGGTCCATTTACTTCCATGTTAAAAGGACAGTTTTCAATAGTTTATTTATCGTTAATGGGACAGACGATCAACTTCAAATTTCGGGAATAAATATTTAATACAACAATGATTCGATGGTAAAAATTTGAGAATTTTCTTACAAAAATTATAAACAGTCCCGAACCCCCTTAAGCAATTTACTTTCTCAAAATCATTATTAAAGTTAATTTAAAATGAAAAAATATTCAACCAAGGTGGTTTGAAATATTTTTTGAGATTTATCATACATATTTACAAAATATTAATTGTTTTTCAAACTAATTTCTAAAAATAATTATGAATATTTAAGAAATATGAAAAAATTTTATCATACCCTTAATCTTCGAATGCCGATTCTCGTTATTAATTGGCAATCGTAAAGTTCAACTCGTTGCAAATTATGACAACATGTGAGATGTTCAAGAGATGAATCTGTTATGAGAGGACAATTATCTAATTCAAGTACGGTTAAGTTTTCGGCAGCGCAGGGAGACGTAGAAAGATGTCGAATACCTTCATCGGTCATTAATTCACAATGGGAAAGACTCTGCAGCAAAAGAGAAGTTTCAATTTAAGATTAGAAAAATAGTTATAATTATTAATAATATATAATAGATAAAGACAAATTGGGAAATTTTGAACAAATCTTGTTAAATTCAGAGGTATATGAAAAATAGGTTGATGTGTGGATAAAAATTTTGATTATAATGTGTTTGTTGTTAAGGAGGTCCTAGACCAGAGTTTCTTAAATTTTTTTGACCGCGGGGCCCGGTACGAGGTTTTAAAATTAAACCTTATGAAAAAAATAACATTTATTTAGAAAACAAATTTTATTTTTTAATAAAAATCAAGTTATTTGTTTGTTTATTTCATACACAAAAATTGCAAAATAATTATATAAGAAAATTATAAGTAATTAAAAAATTTACAATTATATTCATTTAAAACTTTAGTAAATGAAGTAAATTTTGTTTCCACATATTTTGTCCTTAGTGCGAAGGATGATGTTGTTTGTCATCACATAACAATTTCAAATTAGGAGGTAATTATGTTAATTTTATTCTCAAATTAGGTTCGACATCGAATCTGTTTCGATATTTATTTTTTAAGGACATCAAGGCTTTGCCACTATTCCTAGTGTCTATATGATGTAAAAAAAAATATATAAAAATTTTTTGTTGTGTTTTTACAATTTTTTTTCGCGACCATGCAAAATTTTTCTACGACCCGGTGCCGGGTCGCGACCCACACTTTGGGAAACGCTGTCCTAGATGATCAATCTTTTGATCAAAATGATTGAGCCAAACATGATTGACCGTCTAGGAACCCATTTGATGCTTGAGTCAATCATTAAACGGATACTGACTGAGCGAGCAGCCTATTTTTTTGATGAATGGTGTGTTTAATAATTTACAATTTTGCTTTACTGAATTTAAATTTGGTACTGTGTTATTGAAAAGCCATTATTTCTAGGAAAAATAAAATAATTTATATAATATAATATAATTATTTGCAATTTATTAAATATACCGAATTAAGTATATTAGCAGGTAATTGGACAGGAAAGTAGAAAATCAAACAATTTTCATCGATTTGCTCAATGTTTCGCCAATTTTATTTAGGCTTAATCAGGCCTCTCAATGATTATAATTTAATTATAGGATATAAACAATGTGCATACTAGGGTGGGTCAAAAAAATCCATTATTTTTTTTTGACAAGTGACAGGGAAAAATGGGTTGCTAGACACCTTAAAAAAATTCTTTCTAATATATGAGCTCTTAATTTTAATAAGAAGATCCTCCGCATCGCAGTTTTTTATTTTTTTCTCAGTCCAATAGAAAAAAATTCATACCTCATCATTAATTGATTGTACAGAAAAATGTTCTTGAAAAATTTCGTAGGAAATTTAATGCTCTACAAAAAAGGTATCTTATATTTTTTCCGTAAACCCCGCCATTTGAAAGATATTGAAGATTTAACTTTGATTATTTTAAGACAAATTTCATTTTTGTTTATGAATTTTATAACTCGACAATAAATGGCTATTATAAAATTCGCAATACAAATTTTTGTAAGAAATTAACTGCTCTATAAAAAGGGTGTCTTATGTTTTGGCGATTAAATTAAGCGTTCAAAAGATATTCATCATCAAACTTTTATGTGTAAAGATTTTAAGAGTTTTTGATTAGATATTCGAAAAATTTCAATGGCAATTTCACAAGGCAAAGGTGTCTAGCAGCCCATTTTTCCGTGTCACTTGTAAAAAAAAATAATAGATTTTTTTGACCCACCCTAGTGCACACATATTTCCAAATTATATCAATGATTCACTTCACAGTACATTCGACTAATTATTTTGTCTTTAGCTCTCTATATGGTCTGAATAATTATATAATTTAAAAAAACAAAACATTTATATCTTCTTCTTTAAGTGCCATATCAGGTCTCCCTGACGTTTTGGCTCCTCTCCACATATACCTGTGCTGAGTGTGTTTAGCTGTTTTTACACAGATATACGGGACCTACTTTTTAACGCCGGTTCCGAACGGCTAGTTTGGAGAGGTTACTAAGCAATAATACTCTTGGTAGGTTGTCATTGCTTTTTAAGAGAAGACGACTGAAAATATCTGCCGAGACTCGTTCTCGAACCAACGTATTTCAGGCCATCGCCCGACACTCCAACCACTGATCCACAGTCGCCTCTAACATTTATATGACTGGATTATTATTGATATTTAAATATCAATAAATTATAATCATTGAGACGCCCGATGAAGCCTAAATAAAATTGGCAAAAAGTTGAGAAAATCGATGAGAATTGTTAGATGCGATTGAATATAATATAATAATTAAATATACCTTAGTTTTAGGGAATTATTTCTAATCTTAAACTCTTATGATCACTGATAAAAACGCAGTAATACAACAAATCGCCTCAGGGGTCAATTTCTGTTGCACCGGCCCTGATGGCACATTATATACAGCCTAATTGTGACAAATATACTTTCAGAAAATTTAACAATAATATTTTTTCAAAATTAATAAAAAGTAGAATATATGTCAATTGCTAGTATACCAGTTTTTCGAGACGAGGGCAACCCATTGCAAGATGTATCAAAGTTGTGTCGGTAATTAGCATACATTCTTCTAAGTCCATTTTTTCAAGTAAATGACAACTCTGAAAAAATAAAAAGTAATGTTAATTTAACAGGAAAAAATAAAAAACATAAAGACTGAATCTCGGATGGAAAGATTTGTTTAATTATATTTTGAAGGGGGAATCGCTCTCGCCAAGGGAATCGAATTCAAGTATCGTCAAATTCGCTTGCCAGTCGTAGGACCAAAACTTTTCAACATGTAAATTTATTGTAGAGGAATTTCATTCAAGGGACTTGACCACTCGTTAGTAAAAACTCTCTGTACGTCTGTATTAAAATTCGAATACAAAACCTTGTTTATTTAAGATAAGAGTGCCTGGAGCATTGAGCGATGCTCGGTAACTTTTTGCCTTTAAATAGCTTAAGTTTCAAATTTCAAGGCTCTGCGACTTACCGAAGACGATAATGAATGATTAAAATATTTATTTTACGACACTCCTAATTTACAGTCCCTTCCTTTATTTCAATCGGATTAAAATCAATACACGACTAATAACTCATGACACTTGATAAGTATACCAATTTAAAAAAAAATCGTTAGTGCCGTTTTTGAGAAAATCAAAAAAAAACGAAAAATCTTTCATGTAAATGTCCACTTCCGGTGTTCCGATTTCAAGCAAAAGTTTGCTGTATCCCTTCTAGTAAGAAATTCCTATTAACATAGCTAGAAAATTGAACGAATCCACCTCCACGCGGTGTACACGGGCAATGCCTTTGGGGATTAATTAATCGTCAAAAGTAGCTAACGTGATTCTTAATAACCCTCCAATGTTAGTTAAATTCAATTCAGGGACAGGGGTAGTGATGAGCCTTTGGGCTCCTTAAGCTATCACATAGAAAGTAAAATAGAGTGAGTGAGTGTATCCCTTCTAGCCTAATCGAGCTTAAGTTTCGAATTTCGTAGCTCTGAGATTTATGGTTGCGAAACGCAGGGGGGTACATTATTACGTACGTAAACATCAACTTCCGGTACTTCTATTTTAGCCAAAATCTTGTGGTACTTCTTGTAGCCTCTAGATAGCTTAAGTTTCAAATTTCAAGACTCTGCGACTTTCCGAAGGCGAGATATGAACGATTAAAATATTTATTTTGTGACATGACTAATTTACACCCCCTTCCTTTATTTCAATCGAATTAAAATTTATACACGACTAATAACTCATGAGACTTGATAAGTACACCAATTTTTAGCGAAATCATTTTCGGAGCCGTTTTCGAGAAACTGATTCTATATATATATCCTCAAACACAATTTCAATATATATATGATATATATAATTGCTTTCCTTCATAAGGCTAGGAAAAGCAATTTAACAAAAATCCTTTAATATATCCTCAAACACAATTTCAATCTGTATTTATATAATAAGTAGTATGTCGAATTTGAAAAAAAGCTAATCTTTTCTATACACTAACTTAATCTTGTATGAGAAAATTTTCAGAACTATAAAACTATAAACTAGACCTAATAAAAGATAAGAAAGCTTGGGAATATATTATTATGGAGTAGAGTGGGAATCAATGCTGAACCAGATAGCATTGCATTTAAATTAACAATTAGGGGAAAAAGTGAAAACATTTCCAAGACTTGGTATACTCTCCGTAAATTTTAGTTATTTGGCAATTTTTTTTGAGTGAAATTTGAGCAAAAAAGTTAAATTTGGCAATTTTTTTCCTTTAAGTGCCATATCAGGTCTCCCTGACGTTTCGGCACCTCTCCACATATACATGTGATGAGTGTGTTTAGCTGTTTTACACAGATATACGGGACCTACTTTTTATCGCCGGTTCTGAATGAGTAGTTTGGAGAGGTTGACTAGGCAATTATACTCTTGATAATTTGCCATTGCTTTCCAAGAGGAGGCGACTGCAAATATCTGCCGAGACTCAGTCTCGAACTAGCATACTTCAGGACAGCCTCTTGGCATAGTACCTTTTTTTAGGCTAATCTTGCTATGAATATTTTCACTATTAAAATAATTTGAGGGAATTCAATACTTGCTTGCCTCTCGAGCATACCATGTAATAATGATTAGGATTATTTACCCTTGCAAGTGCTTGGAAGCCAGTATCTGTGAATTGCGAACAGCCGGCCACTTCGAGTGTGCTTAATTGATGACAATGTTGCGCAAGAAGTAACAATGAAGTATCGGTTAGTTGCGAGCAACCAGAAAGACAGAGATAGTGAAGTTTCGGACAGTTGACTGCCAACTGCTGAACAGCTTCATCTTGAAGATTCTATTAATAAATATGAATATTAGAATCAATCATTTCTAAATATTAATCATTTGAGTGTGATTTATAGAATATATCAAATTTTTCCTATAACTCTCCAACCGCCTTAGATTTTTTTTCTAAATACTCCTCGTGTACTTATGAAAATAAGAACAAATTCATTCCAAACTAATCAATAAATAAAAAAAATATATATATATGCTCACTCGGCTTACTGAAATTTACAAATATACAAAAAAATAAGAGAAAATTTTGGATATAGCTTATCTTGAAAGTAGGTTCCATGTATAAGCCATTACAATCCTCGCCCCAAGGTCGCGTTTTTCATATTTTCTTCCCATAATCTTTCATTTTTGGAGTATCCAACTGCGAGGATTGGGAGGAATGTATGAGATGAAATACCGGGGTATCAATCGTGCCGGACTAGGAGTCCTCGAATTTGTCGCAAAGCTGTTTAAAAATATAAATATAAAGAACTTATAAATATGTGTTCTTGCTATTAAGGTAGTTGTTTCACCATATGGGTTTTCTTAGGAATTTTTTGAAATTTAGCCAGATTATTATTTAAATACTTCTGCATCGATTGGTGGAAAAACGAAATTTATGAACAATATAGTTCCGGAGATATTAAATTCCAAAGATAGAGTTTTTCAGACTCTTATACATTGCCCTATACGGGATATCGGAAAATTTACATACATATTTAATTATAATTAAGAAACTCTTTCTTACCATTTTTATAAAAAACTAAACCAACATTAAACAATAACTAATACATTTTTTAAGAAAATTTTAATTCATAGTTACAACACAGTTTCTGAGATAATAATGAATAAATAATGAAAAATCTACACTATAAACAAGCTGGCAACAACGCATTTATTTAAGCTAAAAAGTGGGTTAACTTTAGTAATTTTTTTACGTTTTTTCGCTTCAGCCATTGTCCGAACAGCTTTCAATCGGTTTATTAAGAACTTTTTATTTTATAAATCTTCCTCTATAATGTTCTTTATGTGACACAATATATACAAGCTCAGACAGTGTTGCCAGATTTGTCTAACGAGCACGGGATTGGTACATAAACAGCAAAAAGTTTTAGGCATATGAATTATGAATCGAATAAAAGATTTCACTGTCGATGGTAACAGAATTGTTTTTATTTTAGGTTAAAAATAAAATGAGAGAAACGTTTTCTAGAATAAAATAATTTTTTTTATTTTCTAGAGACTATAGTTTGATGATCATTGTTTTCATCATCAGTCTATCAGCAATATATTTTCGTAAAATTAAAGATAAATTTTGGCAACCTATATGTCTTTTTTCAGTAGCTTTTCAGAGATTTTAGTCATGTAATATTCTAATCTCCCAAGAGAACATGAAGAAAAAGACATTACATATTTGTCAAAATTTTCAATGTATAAATCTTAATTTGTAACTAATTTGAAATATTTGTGATAGACTTAGATGATGAAGGCAACGCCTTCGAAATCTATAGTTTGTAGAAATAATTATAAATTATTTTATTTAAAAAAACAGAAGACTTCCTCTCATTTTATTTTTAACCTAGTAATTATGAATCCTTATTGTCTGTTCTATATACTCTAGCATTAACTTTTGCTAGTATTGTCGCGAAACAACTACCTTAAACACACATTAAAATGCGAATTTTGCTTCTATAAAAAAAGAAATAAGTTTCTCTTGTAAAAAATTTCAAATTAGAAGATTAATTAATCTGTATAAAAATCTTATTTGGAGGATGGAGAGCTTAAGAGAAATAATTGAAGTGAAATTAGATTTATTCTCAACTTCTGATAATAAAATATTCATTGTGAAAAAAAAAATGATTTTTTTTAATGAAACATGATGATAATTTAGTTATATAATACCGAGCATCCATGAAGATTAACGACTTCAAGTTTCGGACAAAATTGTGCTAAACACGTAACAGCTCGATCGTTGATTTGCAAACAGCCTTTAGAGATAAATGATCTCAGCTTAGGACATCCTCTGGCAAGAGCTTCCACTCCTAAGGAAAAGGGATTAAAATCAATTGATGATTCAATATATTTCGAGAAATATCGAGGCAAAAAGACAATTTCCAGTTAATATTATTTCATTAAGGACGTTCCCTAATATAGCTCAGATCCAGTTCGCTCTTTCCCCTACTCTCGCATGCACAGAAAGGGAAAAATATTTTCACTGCGTCGTTTCTTGGATTTGGCAACATTGCATTCTTACCGACGCTAAAAGACAAAGAATAAAAAAAACACTTGATGAAACAGCTCAACGCAAAATTCCAGATGAGAACAGTATAGTTAGGTTGAGAGAATTAGCTAAAAATCTCAAATGCACCAGTTATTTTGAATATGGAAAAATTGAGTGATTTTAGTGCGACGTTGCCAAGTCGTCATCTCTCACTTGCCATGCCATGAGAGAAAAAATGAAAACCATCAAAAGTACCTAACTTTTAACATTTTTCATACAAAACGAATACCGCTTGATACAATTATTTTAACAGGAAAATATAGGTTATATCTTCTGTTAATGATTCTCAGTTTTTCAAAATAATATTAAGAAAATTACGATAGTTATTTAATGAAACAGTCGCTTTAACATCAATGGGGATAGGGTTCGTGTGTTAAATATGGAAATTCCAATGGTCAATATTTACAAATTTAGTGCCGCAAGGACTATTGAAAAAAATTTCTACGTATAAAGGACACTTATAAATATGTGTATTCAAAGTTTTAAAAGGATTGCAAGAAAATTGATTTATTAGGGAACGTCCTTAAAGAAATGTTTTTGTCATCATAAGCCTAATTTTTGTCTAAAAAAGAAAAGTATACATAAATACAATTTTTTTTTTGGGGGGGGGATAAAATTTGTTTCCTTTTCAAAGATCTATCCAACGATACCCCACTGGAGAAATATTCCTATTTGAAATTTTCAAGTTGTGTCTAAATGGACACACTTCTGGTTTGTTCCGGAAATCAGAAATGTCATCAAAAGAGAGTAAGCTTTGGTGATTACATTTTTTCGCTATCTTCCAATCACGTCCCAATAAGAAAATGGAGGGGTTATACGTGTAGTGTAAATCACCCTGTATATAATAAAAGACATTATGAAATCCTAGAATTTAAAATAAAATTGTTAAAATAATGAATTATTGTCTGAAATATGTTATTTTTTAGAGAATAGGCTAAATGCCTTAGAAGAATTATAATGATGGATATTTAATGATGATGGATTTTAAAAAAAGTCAAAAATTTACCATTTTCTGTAATCAGTTCACACCAACTTATATTAAGGTGAGTCAGATGAAAACATCCATCGGAGAGAGCTTTCAGGGATAAGTCCGTTATGGCAGCGCATGATCCAAGATCCAAACGTTGAAGCTTAGAACAATGTTTCGACAGTGATTGACAAGTACTTGAAAAAAAAAAATTAATAAATATTTCATTTATTAACTTAATAATCTGGTTGTGAGATATGATATACCTATCTGTAATTTTTTTACAGCCATTTAAACAGAGATCTTCAACATTAACACAGAGTTGAGCGAGCGTTTTCATAGATCCATCAGCGATTGATTGGCAACCTCGTAAACTTAATTGTCGAAGGAAACCTCCACATCGCCGAGAGATATTTTCTATTACAGGTCCCTAGGAAAACAACCTAGTGCTAGTTTAGAAAATAATGAATAAGATAATCGTTATAATAATACTTGAGTTTGGAATTCGGATTTCTTTATGATAAAATAATTCAATGAGCAGCCAATGTATTTAGATTTTCGCGACAGTTTCGATGGTCTTTCAATTATAATGATACTGATACAAGAAGAAGTTCCGCCAAAAAGGTTCAACCTCTGTAGTCCGGGGTGGACCCTTGTATTTTAGAAATAAGAAGAGATTTTTGGATTGCGTCGGAGTTGAATGTATTCGTGGATGCGTAAATACATACGTGTCCTGAAAGATTGAAGGTTATAGGGAAGTTGCTGGGAAGACGGTCGGAGGAAGAGAGTTCCAGTTATAGGGATAAACGAGTTTCAGAATGCGAATGTTCGGTTAGTATCCAATTTAAGCGCATAGGGGTGCTGAGTCTTAGAAAATCGTGTATTTCGCGCAAATGAAGATGTATTTATTTATTTTTATCGATTTAAAAAAATGAGGCTTGCAATATCTAGGGTTCCGCGTACCTTTAGCTTGAATGAAGATCAATTAAAGTAAGTGACCCAAAAGTGGACATACCTCTTAAAGCGAACACCTTAAAACATTTGTGTTTAAAATAAGGTCAAATAGGCCCCAAATTCTTTATGTTATGTTGGCCACTCCTTACAATACTGTTCAGAAGGCGATGAAATTGCAGAAGACAGAATTTGCGTGTACCTTTAGCTTGAATGAAGATCAATTAAAGTAAGTGACCCAAAAGTGGACATACCCCTTAAACCGAACACCCTAAAACATTTGTGTTTAAAATAAGGGCAAATAGGCCCCAAATTGTTTATGTTATGTTGGCCACTCTTTGCAATACTGTTCAGAAGGCGATGAAATTGTAGTAGACAGAATTTGGGGCCTATTGGCCCTTATTTTAAACACAAATGTTTTAAGGTGTCCGCTTTAAGGTGTATGTCCACTTTTGGGTCACTTACTTTATTGCATTTTTTAAAAACTGCTATTTTCGGTAAAACAAATATAATATTTTAATTAGTATTTAAGTAATAAAAAAGAAAAAAAATGGGAAATATTTAATTTATCAAATTTTTGAAATATTATATAGTGGAAAAATCGAGGGGTGAACCGCGAATTGGAATTAAGTGTACACGTCTTTGGAATTAGGTGGAATTATTTTGGAATTCATTAGATAATGTCCCTTCATCTATTGTCTTCTACTTGATAATGAAATTGGAAGTGGAAGTAGGTGTACACGATATTTGGTCGCGGTTCACCCCTCGGGAAAAACTATCCTTCCTAAGGATCTTATGTACCAAACAATAATAATGTTTATTGGTCCTGAGGATGATTGGAATAAGCCATTGAAACTATCGACAAAAAGTAAAAATATATTGGCTAAATTGAATCATTCGATTATAATAATAAGTATTTTTAGCTACAGTGGATCTAAAATTTATAAAATCTAAGTTTAAATACTAATGAGAAAAAAGTTATTATTTGTAAATAATTTTTCTAGTTTTTACATCCTATATTTTTGTAATTTTTTGGTTGGTCTTGGAAGGTTTAACTAAAGACATTTTTTAAGGGAAATTATAAGGAAAAATAAATTGGTTAAAGAATACCTCTACATCTCGCTGGAAATCGAAAAGGTCAATTCTTTGCCAATTACTTCCATCTAAGGCAAGAATATTCCATGATCGAGATACTTGGGCACAACGACAAAGGGATACAACATCCAAATATGAAAATATTCTATAAATGAAAAAAAATCCATTATAATACTATAAAGCTTTAAAAAGATATAAACCATTAATTAATTTTATTTCTTTTTTAAATATAGATGCAACCTACCGTAATATAAGTTCTTTAGGTAATTTTTTGTTGATTTGGGCATCATCATCTGAGAATACTCTAGAAAGCTGTTAAAAGAGAACAATTTGATAATAAGTTTAAAAATAATTAGTACAATAATATTTTAAATGAATAAACTTAAAAAAAATTTTTAATGGAATATTAATGAAAGAAAGTAACATAAATAAATAATATTGAGATTAATACAGTAGAGTCCCGAAAACTCGGCCTAATGTAGACCGAAGGGTGGCCGAGTTTGTAAAAATGCCGGATTATCGGGAATGGAATTCAAAAAGTATAAGTACGAGTGTTTCCTCAGAAAATACAGTACTGTACTTGTATATATTGTTTGCTTGAGAATAGAACAGAGAATAAACTGCCCAAACAAAGGAAAAGTAGGTACTTTATGAAGGCATAGAGCCTTTCTTCTTTTTTAAGTGTCATATCAGGTCTCCCTGACGTTTCGGCACCTCTCCATATATACCTGTGCTGAGTGTGTTTAGCTGTTTTACACAGATATACGGGACCTACTTTTTAACACCGGTTCCGAACGGCTTGTTTGGAGAGGTTGACTAGGCAATTATACTCTTGGTTGATTGCCATTGCTTTCCAAGAGGAGGTGACTGCAAATATCTGCCGAGACTCAGTCACTTTAAGTGCCATATCAGGTCTCCCTGACGTTTCGGCACCTCTTCACATATACCTGTGATGAGTGTGTTTAGCTGTTTTACACAGATATACGGGACCTACTTTTTAACGCCGGTTCCAAACGGCTAGTTTGGAGAGGTTGACTAGGCAATTATACTCTTTCCCCTTTCCAAGAGGAGGCGACTGTAAATAGCTGCCGAGACTCAGTCCCGAGCCAGCATACTTCAGGACAGCGGCCCGACACTCTGACCACTGACCCACAGTCGCCTTTACTAAATGAAAAGGGTTTTTTTCGCTCTGCCAGGGTGTGGCCGAGTTATCCGGACTGCCTGGTTATCGAGTGCCGAGTTTTCGGGACTCTACTATAGAAAGAAATTAAAAAGGTATAATTAACATAAAAATGGTGATTTTAAGAAGGATACAAGAAGATTAATGAAAAAGGTGAAAAAGATAGAGAGAAATAGAGACAGATTAATTTTAGGACTTAAAATTCAATATAGGTTTATTGGTTAGATAGAAACAGGGGAGTGACAGCATACCTTCTCACTCAATGGACACATTCTGCCTCTTTTATTAAGATTAATTCTTAAACCTGGATTACCTAACGGATGAAAATAAAAAAGCATTGCATTTTCGGTTGAGCATGGAATATTAAAATGACAGAAGGTACAAGAGATGTATTCTGACATAATCTTAAATAATCTTAAAAATATTTGGTTGAATTATTCTTTTAATTATTTTGATACAAATGATATTTTTCACTATTTCCAACAAAATATAAAAATTTAAATTTAAACCCATTCGAAAAATTCATTATTATAAATAAAAACAAGAACAAATTATTAATACTATATCTAATTTATGTTAGAAATATATTTAAGATTTTGTTTTGGGGAGAGTAGGATAGTTGTTGATTCATAAAGAGAAATCAATGAGGTTGTCTTCCGCTTGATGCAAATAAACATATACCTACATACCAAATATAAATTTGTATCTATATATATAATTTATTTGTTAGACTATAGTTTCGAAGGTGTGATCTTCATCACTTTTCTTTTTTAATTATAAATATTTCTTGTTATTTCTCATGGGTTCAGATACCCGACTGGATGTATGTAAAATCACAAAGAGAAACAAAGAGGTTGTCCTCTGCTTGATGCAAATAAAATACACACATATATATCAAAAATATATATCAGTATATATATTATTTATTTGTTTGAGACTATGGTTCCGAAGGCTTGGCCCTCATCATCAGTCTTTTTTAATTATAAATATTATTTTTCATGAGGTCAGTATCGCATGGATATTGAAATTTTTTTGATCTTTTCTTGTTTTTTAATTTTAACTGGCTCTTGGCTACGTAAAGATCAAAAATTTTTCAATATTCCTGCGATACTGACCCCATGAAAAATAATATTTATAATTGAAAAAGACTGATGATGAGGGCCAAGCCTTCGCAACTATAGTCTCAAACAAATAAATAAATATATATATATATATATATATATTTTGATATATAGGTATGTGTGTATGTTTATTTGCATCAAGCAGAGGACAACGTCTTTGTTTCTCTTTATGAATCAACTCTCCTACTCTCGGCAAAATAAAAACTTTTCAAGTATGTAAAATCGTTTTGTTGTAATAGCAAGTTGGTCACATAATAAACGAATTCGCTACGACTGTTGATGATGAAAGTCAAACCTTCGAAACTATAGTCTTTATCAAATATATATATATATATATATATATATATATATATATATATATATATATATATATATATATTCGTTATATATATGTAATGTTTATTTGCATCAAGCAGAGGACAACCTCATTGATTTCTCTTGATTTAGTTTTACATTGATAGTATATATAAATTATTTTACGTAGAGAGAATAGATGGTGTGAAAATAATTATTTTAGTATGATTCTTCGCTGGACAAATTGATGATCTGTGAGATTTTTTCAGATTCGACCGCCTATGGTGAAATTAGAAAAATAATTTAATGTTTCTAATAAATAGGTAAATGGTCGCCCCCATCCCCCTGATCCGCGCATGCTACAGTGTAAGGTAATTAGAGAGATTATGTTTTGAGTCTGTATTTCAAACATAAGTAGAATACGAGTAATAATTTTAGAGTTCGAGAGTGAAAACATTAGTTCCTAATAATTAGAGTAATTTCGATGACTTTCGGAGTAGTTCACTACCAGGCTATTCTCTAAAAACAGACGTTAAAATTGAACATCTTAAATTGGGTGTTAAAAAGTAAAGTAATAACACTAGCGTTAAAAAATGCTATTCTCTAAACCAAGTTTTAACAGCAACGTTAACATTTTACTTTTAAACACTAGGTGTTAAAGATCCATAATGAAGATAGCTACGTTTTCTGCTTGTTCCAGTTTTTACCATGTGTTCTGCTTACAGAATAGTTAATTTTAGGCAAGGAGGTGCTAAAATGAATTAACGCTCTATTCGGATGTTGAAAGTTAACGTTTTTGTTTATAGAATAGACCTGTATTTGTTACATTTGAAGATGTCTCTGGAATTAGGATTCGAAACGACGTCGACGTGTGATTAATAAAAAATTAAAAAAAAATTACTTTACACCATCTATAGTCTAAAACAAAAAAAAAGGCATCAAAATAGATCAATTTGAATGTGAGTTTTATTTTATATTTTAATTAAAATTATCTGTATATTTAATTATTTTTCCATTAAATTTTTACCATTTTCATAATACGTAAAAATAAAACAAAGAAAAAAAAAATGTTTTTTGTTGTTAAGTTAAAATGAAATAAAATATTAAAAATTAAGATGATTTAAGATAAAAATACTTGAATAGTTTCAAATAGATTTGAAAGGACGTGTACAACTATTATGATCAAGGATACCTGCATGTAGCTTTGCTTGACTGAGCTAGAACACATTTTGCTATTAGGATTGAATTTCTTGCGAGAACTTGATCGGGTCGACCATGGTCTTGAATTTTTTGCCTGAATATAACATGAAAGAATCGGAATAAGAAATGGTTAAAAGAAAAAATAAATTAAAATTAAAATAAAACATGATTTTAAAAGATTTGAATAAAAACAATAAAAAAAATATATTGGTCAATCTTCAATGATTTTTGTCCCAACAGGGAAATAAAATTTAATAATTAAGATAAATTTCTATTTATTTATTTATTAATTCACTATATAGTAAGACAAACATCTCATAATTCGATCATAATAGTCAACATAATAGATAAGACTAATAAGAGAATAACAAATTTTTCAAATAGAATTTATTATCTTAGATAAGCGCCCAGACAGAAGGGGCAAGTTGAGGCGCTCATCCTAGATTTGATATTATTTATTTATTTATTATGAATTTTGTTCAGCACGTTTCAATTTATAAGTCTGTCTACTTTTAACAATACCTGGAACACCGAGTGATGCTCGGTAATTTTTTGATTCAGTTAAGGTAGTTGTTCCGCCAAATGGGTTTTCTTAGAATTTTTTTGAAATTTAGAAAGATTATTATTTAAATACTTCTGCATCGATTGGTGGCAAAACGAAATTTATGAACAATATAGTTCCGGAGATATTAAATTTCAAAAATAGAGTTTTTCAGAATCTTATACATTGCACTATACGGGATATCGGAAAATTTACATACATATTTAATTATAATTAAGAAACCCTTCTTACCACTTTTATAAAAAACTAAACCAACATTAAACAATAACCAATACATATTTTAAGACAATTTTGATTCATAGTTACAACACAGTTTCTGAGATAATAATGAATAAATAATGAAAAATGTATAAAAAAAATTACACTAAAAACAATTTGGCAACAGCGCATTTATTTAACCAGTGAAAGATGAATAAAAGCGTGCATGAGCTAGATTTTTTCAAAATTATAATTTTCATAAGGTGTAACTTAGGCATTGATTACATTTGTTAAAAAATAACAAAACGATTTTTATAGAAATAAATCGACCTTTAAAATGTATTTTATCTGTCATTTTAATATAAAAATATTCAATCTCTTACAATGGTGCCAGATTTGTCAAACGAGGACGGGATTGGCTAGAATCGGTACATAAACAGCAAAAAGTTTTGGGCTTATGAATTATGAATCCTTATTGTCTGTTCTATATACTCTAGCATTAACTTTTTGCTAGTATTGTCGCGAAACAACTACCTTAAAGCTTTAAAAATAATAGTAACTAAACCGAGTTATACTCACCCATCAATAACTATTCAATAGCCTGAAGAAGGAGAGAAAAAAGTCTCCGAAACGTCGGAAATTGAATAAAATTTAAATAATTTATGGACTGCCTTTCATTATAACCTACTTATTTATAACTAAATCTGAATGTTTAAAAAATGATTTGTTAATGGTTTCATTTATTATTTGTAGTATTTGTACATATACGAAAATGATGAGGGATGAAGGAAAAGTATAAAGTTAAGAAAGGGGTCGAGAAATTTAGTTTTTTTGCTTTTCTGAATGTAGGGGTAACATCGACCTACTCAAAAATATTTTGGAGTAATGGCTAAAAAAGTTCCCCGACCTCTGTTTTAGAGGAAGCAACTTTTTTTTTCTTTTTCTTTACAAATTTCTATTGAAAAAGGGAGAAATTCTCCCGAAACGTTTGGCTTTTAAATAAACGTGTTTTGGATTGTTTTTTATAAAAGATTTGTATTTTTTCATTGAAATTAATATAGGGTGACCCAGCCAGTAGTTGATCAAATAACGCCGATGCTACGCTATTATCACCCAGCTTTCATTTTAAATCTTAATAGAAAACTCACACCATAATAACAATCCCTTATATGTGTCCAATCATAGGAGAATATAAAATTCGGGCCTTATTAAAGAGCATAAACAATAGAATTTAAAAAAAAAAATATTTTGTTCCAGTAGTTGATCGGGCGAATCCAATTTTTGATCAAAGTCAAATCCAATGATTTCAAAGGAGGTAAAATAACACAGTTTGATAATTTTATTTATATTTTATTTTATTATTAAATATTTTTTTATTATTTTTTAAGAGACACAATGGAAATTAAAAAATTACATTTTTTAAAAGCATTGCAACTCATGAACCGAAAAAAGATTTCTTGTTTGCTGGTTTTAGTTGGTTCTTCGATATGTGAAACAACCTGAGTTGACAACATTTAAATCATAAATAACTAAATATATTTTTCAATGGGCCCAGAGAAAATAGTTGTTTCCGACTGAAAATGACACGAAAATTTGAACATTCGATCAACTACTGGCTGGGTCACCCTAGATAGACTATACAAATTTTTGAATGGATGGTTTGAAAAGTAATTCTATTCTTATTAAGATGAAAAATTCTATTAAAGAAATTTATTAATTTCTTGTGAGTCTTATTATTGTTGTGATGGAATTATGTTTGTCTTACCATTTGTTTCATGTTCCTTGTTTCTTTATGGTGAATCATTCGGTTATTATCGTATTAATATATAGAACAGAAGCTGATTGATAAATCCAATTGTCTATGTGCAAAATCTATGAAACCGAAAGAAGAATGAGATGTTTCTATTAACACCCGAGGGGTGAACCGCGAACTAATATCGTGTACACCTACTTCCACTTTCATTTCCAAGTAGAAGACAATAGATGAAGGGGCATTTTCTAATGAATTCCAAAATAATTCCAAAGATGGCGTACACCTAATTCCAATCGCGGTTCACCCCTCGCAATTCTCAAACACAAAGGGATTAATTACTAAAGAAGATGATCAACTAGTTTTAACCGAAACTAAATATATTGAATTAATATAAATAAATAAATAAAAATTGATCTATTTGTTTAGTATTCCTTTATACATATTTCATAAAGCAACACTTAAGAAATATATATTTAATTTTTTTTAATTTCATTGATAAAGGGAGAAATTCTCTCGAAACGTTTGACGTTCATTTTTTATAAAAGATTTGTATTTATTTATATAATAAAAACAATCAATAACATTTTTTCATTATTATGTCTATTTGCGTCAAGCAGATGACAACCTCAACTCTTTATAAAAAATTTGTATTTATTTATTTATATACTCAGAATCAATAAATTTTTTTCAATATATTTGAAAATTTATCTAAATTTATTAATTTCATTGGTGTGAGAAAAAAAAACATTCGAAGATTGACAAATATAAAAACAAAGAATATTAAAATATTGAAACAAATAAAAATATATTTATTAAATGTAAACAATTGAAAAATGTTTATTTATTCATTGGAAATCATAAATAATAGTTGTAAAGTAATATTTTTTAAAAATATACCTTCTGTCTGAACAAAGAACCTTCATTTTTAGAATTGATTTATTATTAAATTATTACTCAACTTGAACAAATTTTTTTTAAACTTTTTTTTTTTACCTTTTTCCGAAACTGCAACGCTTAAGGAAAAAGATAATCCAGAATTTAAAAATTTGTTATTTAAAAAAATCAAAGAATAAAGAAAAATTGAACGAGCAGCCGAGGGAAGTAAATTGATGCGCATAAGGCAACCTTGGCCGAAACCTTTCTTTCAAACAAATCAGCTGTTCGTTTTGATTGAGTCCAAGAACTGCAGCGAATATAGAATGGAATGGCGACATCCAAATCAACAACTCTTGAAATGAGCAACAATCGCGAAAATAAATTCACAAACCTCTAATTTCGTCCTGTTGTTATGGTTCATAATTATTCGCCCTCGCACGGCGAATCACAAACAATAGAAGAACGATATTTAAACAAGTAGAAATTTATTAAAAATCATTGAAGTAAGGCTCCCGAATCCAATCACGAATAAACAAAGAACAATATTTAATAAGAAATTAAATTAATTTCAAATAGATTGTAAAGAGACACAAGGAAAAAATAAAATCCATCTTAAATAAATAATAAATAAGGGTTCTTGGCACTGAGTTGGTGACAGCTTAGAAATGACAACTGGAGTTTGGACCAATAGCCAGAGGGTTCGAGCGAGCATTCTGATTGGTCAGCCAGTCCAAACAAAAACAAGCCCCTCCCCCTTGTCAGAACCCGTATGACGTCACTATACTTACCATAATGATTTTACACGCGGTTTCTCCTCTCGCATTTGATAATATTAAAAAACTACTTCCAATTAGGGATTCAATTTTAGTTCTATCTTTAAAAACAACAATCAGAAAGACAAATCTTATCAACATTGAATGATTTTTCTGTTTACTTACGGCATAAATAAACAAGAGCTTAATATATTGATTATTTTATAGTAGTAGCAAATATACTTAGAATTGGCCAATGCGACAACCTCGTAGAAAATAATACTTCTAGATTTAAATTTGTAAACTGAAAACTTTATTAATTTTAGGAATATTCGTGTCCATGATGATTATTTTTAATTTCTATATTCGTAGGGATGTGGGCAATGGTTTCAAAAAAACAAATTTCAATCCCCGTTGAACGTTTCGTTGTTTAATTACAACATCCTCAGCAAGTTAGATTTTTTGTTTTCAGGTGATTGATTTTAGGAGAGGACCTTAATATCACAAATACAAGTTATGAACTTTTCTTAAGGGGGTCGGGTTAGGATAGGGGTTAGCGTGCCAGCATGCTAACCAAGTGGACCCGGGTTCGAATCCGACTCGAGGCATCCGGCTAAAATCTGATCCCTGGGTAGAGACAAATTTTAAAAATAATAATAATAAGTATCGTAAATTGGCTTATGGCTAGAAAGGCCGAAAAGCCAAAAAAAAAAACTTATCAAATTAAAGGACAAAGAAGAGTTTGAAGAAAGATAAAGAGATTTATTGGTTGTAAAAAGCGCTTTTTTCCCATCCGATAATCTGATAGATGAGAATTTCGTTCTTGAGTGAATATTTAAAAAATTTTAAAAATTCTAAAACTCGAATATTCTAAAGAAAAAGAATAAAATAAGACAATAAGAAAAAAAATATTCATCAAAAAAATTAAATTAAACCCGAACTTATCAGTTCAAAAGCTTCGAATTATTGGTTGTATTTGGCATACGAAGGCCCTCAGAAATAACGAATTTAAATTTGTTAATTAATATCAGGCGTCGATAGAGAAATGCCTATTAAGACGCTCTAAGGGCCGGTTGTATGTCGGTTGGTAAACTCTTTTTAAACGTTGGCAAAGTGTAAAAGGCTGATCAGATGAAAGTGCCAGTCATCTATCTGATTGGCAGGCACTTTCATCTGATTAGCCATCCCAGCCTTTTACCCTTTGCCAACGTTTAAAAAGAGTTTAAGACCAGTTGTATGTCGGCTGGTAAACTCTTTTTAAACGTTGGCAAAGGGTAAAGCCTTAAAATTCACCTTGTGCCGGCTGGGATGACCAATCAGATGACAGGCACTTTCATCTGATTGGCCATCCCAGTCCCTCCATTTACCATCTACCCTTTGTTAGTTTTAAAAAGCATTTACTTTGCGACATACAACTGGCCCTTAGAAGTCGGATCGAACTTACTCGGGATCGAATCTCGCCTTATCCAGAACAATTCTCATCTTTGTCAAAAATTCGAGGCGCCTCAGGGGAAGGAAATGAGAAACCACCCATGTGAATCATTACCCCAGAAAAATTACAATGGAGAGGATACTCTCCACAGTAGAGTGCTCCTTATTTTGGATATTTTCGAATAATTACGCAGACAGGGCTCATATGGTTCTAAATAAATAAAAAAATATCCCCCAAGTTTCAAGTCTCTCTCTCAATTTTAACCTAGTGCTACACAGCAATTAAGTTTCCCATCTAAATAACATGGGGTTTTTGCCATTGACAGATCAATTTTTTATTCCGGCCAAAGTATGGTTCAAAAAATTTGAAACTCTGTAGACTTTATCCTTATAATAGTAGCTATCCCTCAGAATTTTTACAGATTTTTAGCTAATATAATTTTGGAGTCTATAACTTACTAATACTAAGATATGGCAGTATTTTATCTAGATGTAACTCCAAAATTGTAATAGCTAGAAATCTGTAAAAATTCTGAAAGATAGCTACTATTATAAGGATAAAGTCTACAGAGTTTCAAATTTTTTGAACCATTACTTTGGCCGGAATAAAAAATTGATCGTTCAATGCCAAAAACCCCATGTTATTTCGATGGGAAACTTAATCGCTGTGTAGCACTAGGTTAAAATTGAGATAGAGACTTGAAACTTGGGGGATATTTTTTTTTATTTATTTAGAACCATATGAGCCCCTGTCCGCGTAAATATTCGAAAATATCCAAAATAAGGGGCATCCTACTCCACAGTAATCGCTGACGCTCGGAATGGAGAATTAATATATCAATGACATAAAAAATCTACGATGCTGAAAAAGTTGTAATTAAACAACGAAACGTTCAAAGAGGTTTAAGATTTGTTTTTTGAAACCATTGTTTCACATCCCTACGAATTTAGTATCTGAAAATTAAATTAATTAATTAAAATTTATTTTGTTTTATAATCTTATTATATTCCATGAGAGCTGTTCTCTTTTAAAAATCAATCGCGAATTTGAGAGCGCAACTTGACCCTAGAAAGATAAGAGGAGCGAGAGTGCGCCGTATCTTTCTTCAGGGGTCCCAATGAATAGATAGAAGATTCAGCCCAATGGCTGGCTGCCTTTGCCTGGTGCCTAGCTTAACTAGCATCGAGGGGTGAACCGTGACCTAATATAGTGTACACCCATTTCCACTTCCACTTTCATTTCCAAGTAGAAGACAATAGAAGAAGGGGCATTATCTAATGAATTCCAAAATAATTCCACATAATTCCAAAGACGGTGAACACCTAATTCCAATCGCGGTTTACCTCTCGACTAGCACCTTTGCAAACTGTTCTTACTGCCAGCCAATGCAACAATAGCATCACGAGTCAATGTACCAATGTGGAATTGTGGTATTTACTTAGTTTAAGCATTAAATCCGGAAAGTCCTGCAGGCGAGCTTAGTATTAAATTTACGCATTGTATTGAAAAATATCTGGAACATGGAGAAAAATCATTTTCAACCATGATTTTTTTTTTCTCTCTGCGTGGATTCAGATACTCACGATAACTTAAGAAAGAATAGTTGTAGAAAGTTTGTTCTTATTTTACTAAAATGTTTGTATTTTAATTTTGGGATTTCTAACTTTAGAACTTCTGTTTCAAAAATGCAGACTGGAGATTGTTAATCTCGTCCTAAGCCTCTCGGCCTTCAGAATTGGTCCAAACTAAAAATTATGAGAAAATCTCAGAATTTCACTCTTCTTCTTAGAGTGACATACCCGAAACAGGCGTCGGCCCCTCTCCACAATTTGTCACTCAATTTGTTCTTATCTAAGAATAACGAATTTGATATTTCAAGTATTTTTGAATATATAAGGTACGGAAGGCTTGCTATGCGAGTCCGACTTGTAGTTGGTTAGTTTTAACCAATGTTTAGGAAGATCTTCCCTTCATTCATCAGGGTTTAAAAGAGTCAATGAAGGATAGAAAAACGATCGAACAAGACGAAAAACACTGATAGAAGGTTATGGTTGTATGCCTCCTCCATTAACCCTTTTAAACCCTGAATATGGATGGAAGATCTTAGAAACATTAGTTAAAATAAAAACAGGTTGAGGTGACATATAAGGTTTGGGCTACCACGCCATCAGATTCCATCTATTTTAATTTTTGGTGAAAAAAAATAAATAGAAAAATATTTTCTAAATATTCGAGAGATCTTTTAAAATTAAAGTTCAAGTTATTAAAGAATTAGTTAGTTCTAGGTAAGTAAGCATGCTTCGTAAAACAACACTCGAGAAATGTAGAAACAGGAGAGGTTCAATTAATGGAAGAATTTTATTATTTTGTTATTAATTTTCTATAACTGATGTATACGAAAAAAAATTCCAAATTATCTTTGATCTTTAATATAATCATAAATAAATATTTTCAACATATTAGAAATACCTAATGATGAAATTGTCTGTAAGTTGTGGAGTGTGCAAATCAAAATAAAAAATATTTATTTTAATAAAAATTTAATCCGAAAATGAATATTCTATTATATATTAAATTAAATTGGGGAACAAAGAAAATATTTTTTTATATTATAGATAAAAGAATCAGCCGGGGTTCGAACCCGGGATCTTCGCATGTGTACTGCGATGCTTTGTCATAAGAGCCTTAGCTCCTATATCTTCTTAGCCACTGATCCCCGAATTCAAACTAATACCTAATGTCTATATGAATTATGGAATTTCTTTAATCTCTTCATAGTTCATTTTTATCAGCTCTGGAGTGGCCTGACTATTTTTAAACTATATTCAAACGCCTCCCAATCGATCACAGGCCACTACAAAGCTGATAAAAATGAACGAGGAGGATATTAAAGAAATTCCATAATTCATATAGACATTAAGTATTAGCTGAGTTCGGGGGATCAGTGGCTAGAGGAGATAGGAGCTAAGGCTCTTATGACAAAGCATCGCAGTACACATGCGAAGATCCAGGGTTCGAACCCCGGCTGATCGTTTTATCTATAATATAAAAAAATCTTTTCTTCGTTCCCCAATTTAATTTAATTTATAATTGTCTTTCGACGAGGCCTCGTTGTGATTGAGCACCGGGGTAAAGAAAAAATTATTTTCGACCCTTGTGTTTGTGATCGATTGGGAGGCGTTTGAATATATTCTATTACATACTAGAAAACAAACTATTACTTTAATAAAAAAGCTATATGATTTTTATTCCATTTTTTCACAACTTATAATTATTAATAAAAATGATAATTATATTTTTATGATTTAATTTGTAAAGCTTTTCCTTGATTCACCGTGGCAAGTAATGGCCAATGCGAGCCAACATGACACGACTCGGTACAATACATATTGGGGGGCGATAGATTTTCCCAAGGAGAAGCTTTTGGAATTGGTGGAAATGATTGAATATCTCTCGTTTTTGCGATTAGATCATTTGTTGGTGAGATATATTTAGCTTGAAATTCGGTTTCCATTCCACTAAAAAAAAAAGCAAAATTTAGGCAAGTTTAATATAAGGAAAATAATTGATTATGATCTCAAAATAATCTAACAAATTAACTACGAAGATTAAGGGCCAGTTGTTTGTCGGTTGGTGAAATCTTTGTAAAAGTTGACAAAGGGTAAATCCTTACAATTCACCCTATAGCCCGGCGGGATAGCCAATCAGATGAAAGTGTGTGTTCATCTGATTGGCCATCCGGCCGGGAATAAGGTGAATTCTAATGTTTTACCCTTTGTCCACTTTTTACAAAGACTTTACAAACCGGCATACAACTGGCCCTAAGATAGCTACCGTCGAGGAACGATGCGAGTATAAGTTCTTTGAATACGATTCAAAACTGGAAAATTGAACATTGTTTTATCATAAATGTGAAGAGATCTTTGACTTAGAGGTGATCCTATGAAAATTTTTTCTTTGGGCCCGTGACCAAAAACCTGAATATTCAAAAAATTACAGGAAGAACATATAAAGAGATTGCGTCTCTGATAAAATAAAGGTTAATATACTTACAATTGGAAAGGCTTCAGGGTTCGTATCATAAAATGTAATAATATTTTTTCCACCCACATAATCTAATTGTTGCTTAGGTGAGTAATGAGCAAATTGAAGTTGAGTTTCGCTTAAATATGGATCAACAAGTCTCATAACGCTGGGAACTCCAGGAGGAACTGGAGATTGTTCATCTCGTCCTAATCCACGACTCTGTTAAAGTATTTTTATTAAAAGTTTAAATATTAAAATAGATATTTATTTTTTTTCAATTTTGCCAAACTTAAATCTAAAATTGCTCAGGCTAAATTGGGGTTTAATTCCAAACGAACAAAAATTATGCTGGTCCTCAATTATCCAGACAGAAGGGAATATTGCAGAAATATTACATTCCAATATTAAACCTTACAGCAACATTGCAGCAATATTGTCACTTCAAAGTTGCCACTGCAATGTTGCCAATATTGTGCAAGGTTCGCAATATTGCTGGAATATTCTCTTCTGTCTGGGTAGTTTAGAAAATAGGAAGATGTTGTTTAAGACAAGTATGGAGCATCGCCATGTAATTAAGTGAAACCTGGACGATTGAAGAAATAGAAAGAGACTGGAAGCCTTTAAAATGTCATGCTGGAAAAGAATGTTAAAAATCAAATAGGTGAAAAGAATCACAAATAAAGAAATTCTTGATAAAATTAAAGAAAAGAGAACATTGTGGTAGAATCTGTGGAAGAGAAGAGTTCAGATGATAGGACAAAGTTTAAGACAAAGAGAATTGTTTAGGGATATTTTAGAGGTGGAGATGAGAAAGAGAGGAAGAGCTAGATTAATAATATTTTCTTCTGATAATAAAATATACGGGATGAGGAACACTTAGAGAAGTGAAAGAGTTGGCTTCCCAGACAGACTGGAATATTGCAAACCTTGCACAATATTGGCAATATTGCAGCAACATTGCAGTGGCAACAATGAAGTGGCAATGTTGCTGCAATGTTCCTGCAAGTTTAATATTGCAATGTAATATTGCTGCAATATTCCCTTCTGTCTGAGTTGAGATAAAGTCGAGTAGAGGTGGGTGTGGTTGCTTCAAACCATTCGAAGAACTGTATAAATGTATAGATGTATTTATACTAGGGTGATGACTTTTTTACAATCTCATTTCCCTATATCATAATTTGATGATCTTTCATTAAAGATTAGATAAAATATTACTTTCAAAGAGATTTGATAAAAAAACCTCACGAACAAAATTGAAAATTTTTATTTATCAGTTTTTTGAGCATTTTTTGAAGTCATTGTAAGCAGATATAAAATTGAACCCAAGCTTTAGAGTCACATATATACAA
The DNA here is from genome assembly GCA_024734495.1 of Forficula auricularia. NCBI lineage: Eukaryota > Metazoa > Arthropoda > Insecta > Dermaptera > Forficulidae > Forficula > Forficula auricularia. Next base: position 395,864 of record JALMQS010000846.1, on the reverse strand, counting down.
CATTATATTGTGTCATCAAACACACAAGGAAGTCAATTATTCACGATAATGTCATTGGATAGGATGAATCCCAGTGGGAGGGTGTCCATGTTGCGGCAGAAGTCGTGCAAGTCTTGCATAACTTTGATCGTACGCTCACATCTCTGGTTGCTTCAGGCAATGTTGATTGGAGATTTATTTGTTTTCCAGTGGGTTTTCAGGTATTTGAGATATCGTCACCCATCGCAAGAACTAGGTAACTCCAAAAAATTATTTTTTGAGATACCTGGCTATTTCATAGATAAAAATACATATTAATTGTTATTCATAATTATAATAATAATAATCTGTAGTCATATTAAGCAGTTTATTCAGATAAGCACTTTAAACATGCCTGGTATGGAATAGGTAAAACATTTTCAGCCCATTTTTCAAGAACTTGAAAAATGGAGTTACCTAGTTCTTGTAATGGGGTGACGATATTATTATATAAACATTGTTAATACAATTGTATAAAATGTTAAACGGTATACAAAAAATTTAAAAACGGTTTGTGCGTGAGCTTTTTTAATATTTCAATAGTCAGTAGACTGAGCAAGCAGCCTCGCGAGCCTGCCTCGGGCGTTTGCCGCAGAACCGTCCTGAGTGAACGCAGGAGACGACCCGAGGCGCCTTTGAGCATTCACTAAAACCGACAACCGATGGATCGGGCCGAGGCAGCCTCGGACGAGGCAACGGGCACTTTTGCCTTGGGTGAGGCACGTATTGACCGGCAAGGCATTTGCCTCAGGGGCCTGGCCTCGCGAGGCAAATCCTCACTCAGTATCTGGCTATTGGAATATAGCTCATTTTAGTCATTAATAGGCAAAAGTTCATCCATTTGTGCTACAGGAAATAATTTTTGAAAAAAAAAATGAAAAAGTCATCAACCTAATGTATACTCTATAATTAGTTCAATTTACCTCACAAGGATAAGTATCGGCTGGGCAAAAAATTATTTCAGTTAAAAGTTTTTCTGGTTTGCCATCAAATGATCTTCTATATTCTGTATTCCCTTTTCCAATTGTCAATTCTCTTGGATATTTTTTAAGCATCTATTATAATTAAAAAAAAAAAAAATTAAAATAAATTTTAAATTTGGAAATAGAGATACAAAGGAAAATTGTAGACCCACTTTTTCTTCCAGGGTTTTTTGATATTGAGCTTTACATGATGGCGCTTTACGCATCGGCTCTTCAACTTCAAATTTAAATTTAGCATCATAATATTTTTCTTGACAGGTCAGATACCCTTCATTTTGGGTTAACGGGTCACTGAGTTTTAGAAAATTTGGTATTGGTCTTTGAAGCCTCTAAAAGTAAAAAAAGATACAATTTTATAAATTCTATTTTTACAGGATATAATAAATAAAATCTATAATCATTATACCTCATAATTTTCGCTTATTTTAGGCCGATAATTGAGACCGATTCCACTAGAAGTGGAATAATCATTTTGACTTAATTTTGATCTATAATGTATAGGTAAAACTTGCGACATTTTCTCTAATAAATTATGATTTCCATGGTAACTTGGTAACTAATAAATAGAGACCGGACTTCTATGCAATTGCATATTTTGTTTGCAGCCACGTACGATCCAGGGGATCAATTATCTATCCGAATCATGCATCTAGGATACTGTGGGTTAAATTTTATACTGCATATTTTTGCATATTTGACTAATATTGCATAAAATTGCATATTTGAAGGATTTTTTGTCAAATATTGCCTATTTCGCGCCAAATACAGATTTTTTAAAAGTAAATTTTCGGAGAAAGAATTAAAAAAACTGAAGAAATATTATATATAAAGTTGCTTTAAATTTGCCCCATTACATCTGAGGATGTGGAGCACTCTTTTTCATCGTATAAATCAATTTTAAGTGACCGTAGACATAATAATCTGAAGATAATTTAGAAAAATACTTGTAAACATAAATTATTCACAATTACAATCAAATTTTAATTATTTTTGAGGTCCTTTGTTAATTATTTCTTTATTATTATTATTTTAATGGTCTTCGGTAACTATAGTTCATTTTGGCCATTGAGTCTTCGCGCGTGTGGGTGTGTGAAAGTGTGTGTAAATTAGTGTAGTAATCAGATTATAGCCGGACAAATATTTGCATTATTTTATTAGTTTATTATTTCTACGTCAATAAGAAAAGCTTGTTAATATAAAAAAATAAAAGCAATACAATACAATCGTGTCTGTTAAATAAAAATACCCCCCGTATTTTTTATATCACAGTTTTTGAAACATTATAATATTTATTATGTTGATTTTATTCAAGAGCTTCTTTTTGAGTTTAAATATTTTTTAACATATTAAATAAAATGAGAATTTTATGAAATTTTTTACTCAATAAAAGTACATATTTGACACTTGGTGTCTATAGCTTTCTTTATCATTTTATTTATTTCATAGCACTCCTTCCAATATATAGTTTTTTTGTCTTCAATTTTAATTTTTTAGTGCATAAAAAAAAATTATTTTGCCAATTTTTACTGCATATATTTGCATATTTCAACTTATTCTGCATATTTCAGGCTTTTTAACTGCATATTTTATGGCATATTTTGGCAGTTTTTACTGCATAAAAATCCGGTCTCTACGTAATAAATAATCCGTAATTCGTATTTTCTTAAAACTTTTATTTGATATAAAAATTTATAATTCACAAAAATCAATCAAATATATTTAATAATATTATCCATTTAAATAAGTTATTTACAATAGTGTAAATCATATTTACACAAAGATAAGATAAAATTATTTTAACATTTCAAATAGGTTCAATTTAATAAATTCCTTTTAGAGAATTTGAAATTTTTTTTTCAATGGTTAAATAGTATTTGGAAGAAAGCCAATATCTATCACAGAAATACTAATACTTAAATATAAAATTTCTGTAAAAAATCTAATTTATTTAACCTAAATATAAATAAAACGATATATTCTTCAAATTAGTGTGAATAAATTAAATATATTTAAATACAAATGATAAATTATTATCAAAGAATTGTTAAATAATAAATTACAAATCTTATTTCCTAATATTTTTGGTAAAAATTTGAATCATTATTCTTCAAGATAAGTAAAAGAATTTATCTTTATTAAATAAAAAATATTTACATTTATTATTTGATTTTAGCTGTAGTTTTATGAGTAGTTTTTAATTTAAATGAATATAATATTTCTAAAAAAAGTTTATTAACATGTTGAAATATCAAAATTCAACGTTTGATTTTAACTTTTAAAAAATCCAATTAGTACCTTTTAATGAGATTTATAATTTACAATAAGTATAAAATCTGGCTTTTTTTGTTAGAATAAAATTTACTGAGTTTTATTTAATAGATGGGAGTTTTAAAAAAATGGTCATTAACTATTTGATTTTATAGGTCAAACCGTTTCTGGAACAAAAAGTTTGATTTTGGATGGATTCCAATATAAGCTTGAACAGGAGCAAACCAGTGTCCAGACATAAGGGATGAAAAAATCTTCAGGCTGATCTTCCTCAACATATTTGAATTTTAAATCAGGAAATCTCTATAAAAAAAATATAGAATATTATTAATAATAGATTCTTGTGGCTGTAACATAAAATAATGTGGGATTCCAGGACAAGGCAGTTAGAGAAATAAAAAAAAATTCTTTAATGTCAACGTTTTGGTCAGCTATCTGAGCATAATGCTTTTAGATACAATCGCAAACAAGACACATGCTGATTTGAGATAAAATTACAAAAAATATTTCTTGATCATAGTACCTAAAAGTCCTATGATTAATGTAATATTTTTTAAATCAGCAAATGATTTTTTTAGATTAATTTATCCAAAATAATGGAAATGGTTATTAAACAACACGTCCTTCGTCACTTAGAAAATAATAAAATAATTCACGATAGATAATATGGATTTAGACAAAATCCTTCCACAGGCGATATCTTAACCTGTCACCCACAACTGGAATAAAACTCTAGAGACCGGAAAAGAAACCCTCGCTGTAGCCCTAGATATCTCAAAAGCTTTTCACTAAGTTTGGCACAAAAATCTTCTTGCCAAACTGACAGCCTTTGAATTCATACCAACACTTCACAAATGGATAGAAAGCTTTCTGGCAAACCGTAGTATCAAAGTTGTGGTGGATGGAATGTCATCTGAATCTTTTTCCACAAATGCTGGTGTTCCCCAAGGCTCGGTAATCTCCCCCACACTCTTCCTAATCTATATAAACGATCTTATCGATCAAACGTCAAATCCCACTCATTGATAGCACTCTGCACGACAAGCCCTCACTCCTGAATAATCGAAACAATGTTGCCTCCTCAATCACTCTCGACCTAAACAAACTGAATAAATGGAGCTCTCAAAATTTAGTTAACTTTAATGCAAACAAGACTCAATGTTGTCTAATTTCTAGGAGCGAAAATAAAAATTTCCCTGATATTCACTTCGATTCGAATACCCTGAAAATGTGTGACAGCCTATCCATGTTGGGCGTCTCTGTCGCATCTGACCTGTCTTGGAATGAACACTGTGGCGGATTCTGCAGCCAGCAAGGAAAATTGGCCACTTATTCAGGTCCAAGCGATTTTTCACGCCCCTACATCTTTTCACCATCTACAAGGCCAAAATCCGCCCCTGTCTCGAATACGGCTCTCGTCTATGGAGAGGAGCCTCTAAATATTCTCTTGCTACCCTGGATGCAATTCAGAAACGAGCCGTCAGGCTATTGACGATTCTACCCTCACCGACTTCTTTGACTCGCTCATCGAAGAAATGTCTTTGTCCTTTCCCTTTTTTATAAGATACTATCACGGCAGGTTCTCTGATGAGATAAAATCAGTAATTCCCCCCAAAGCATGTTTTGCGCGTATCACGCGTTTTTCCGACTCCCAACACTCTTTCGCGGTCAAATTAGAAAAGTGTCGGACCACTTCATTCGCCAATACATACGTATATCCCCATGACTTCAAGGAACTGGAACTCTCTCCCAGCACTTATAATCTTCAAACCTTCAAACCCGAGTGCATAAACACCTACGTCTCCACCCTCTCATATATTCAACTTTCCCTTCTCTTCAGTAATACAAGGGTCTTTCGAGATCCATAGGGGCTGCATCTTTAATGGTGCGCCCCTTCTTGCAATCGATTGCATTAAAAAAAATGATTGACAGTATAACCCTTATCACCTAATAAAATACTGAATCGGACCGAAAGGTTGCCATGTGAGAAAAGAAAAAGTTGTATCTTTAACTACCTTATCCTGGAACTCTTCATTAGAGAATTTTGTAGAAATTTTAATAAATAATAGTAATTTGTATCAAGAACTCACACTTAATCTTTCCTTAGGCCATTGTAGAGCGCCCAATTGAATTGTCGATAAGACTTCAGTTACACCCAAATCATTTTGAAATTGGTCTAATTTATTTGAAAAATATAGAATAACCTAAAAATAAATAAGAATTTTAAAGAAAATTCTATTTTAAAGATAAAATTACTTTTAAATATCTTACAATATCAATATTCTGCATTATATCTTGAAATGCAGGATGAGATCTATAAGGTTCGAATATTTGTTTTTTATACAAAAGGGTATATACTAGATTAGGATTATGAGATAATTGGTTACTTAAACATGAATTTAAAATTTCTAAAATCATACGAAGAACTTCTTCTAAAACTGTAATATCTTCAACCTGCAAGAAATAAACGTATCAATTAAATTATATTAATTTATTTGTATTAGTAATATATACATATGTTGTAGGATAGGATGAATACAGAAATAGTATTGCACACCGTTAATCCTTTATTCGTTCAGTAAAACAATTAAGCAAAAAAATTAAGTTTTGAATATAGTATTAAGGTAGTTGACAATACTAGCAAAAAGTTAATGCTAGAGTAAATAGAACAGACAATAAGGATTCATAATTCATAAGACCAAAACTTTTTGCTGTTTATGTACCAATTCGAGCCAATCCCGTGCTCGTTTGACAAATCTGGCACCATTGTAAGAGATTGAATATTTTTATATTAAAATGACAGATAAAATACATTTTAAATTTCTATAAAAAAAAAGTTATTTAACAAATGTAATCAACGCTTAGGTTAAACCTTATGAAAATTATAATTTGGAAAAAACTAGCGCATGCGCGCTTTATACATCTTCCGCTGGTTAAATAAATACGCTGTTGCCAAATTGTTTTTAGTGTAAATTTTTTTTAAAAATTTTTCATTATTTATTCATTATTATCTCAGAATCTGTGTTGTAACTATGAATCAAAATTGTCTTAAAATATGTATTGGTTATTGTTTAATGTTGGTTTCGTTTTTTATAAAAATGGTAAGAAGGGTTTTTTAATTATAATTAAATATGTATGTAAATTTTCCGATATCCCGTATAGTGCAATGTATAAGAGTCTGAAAAACTCTATTTTTGAAATTTAATATCTCCGGAACTATATTGTTCATAAATTTCGTTTTGCCACCAATCGATGCAAAAGTATTTACATAATAATCTGTCTAAATTTCAAAAAAATCCTAAGAAAACCCATTTGGCGGAACAACTACCTTAAGTAAAAAAATTAAGTTTTGAATATTTGATTATTGGTGTGTAATATATGTATATAAAAAAAAAATCCCTCAGAACAAACTAGATAGATAAATATTACCAATATTTCAGTTTTGTTAATGGAAGACTTACAATTTCGGTGGGTTCCCCTTCTTCATTTTCTGCATTCGCTGCAGTTTCCAGTTTCACTTGTTCAGTAAGCCGAATATGTTTCTTTGATAAGGTTTCAAAGAGACTAACTAGTCTTTGACTAACATAAGGATGCAAAGCTCGAAACTGACCAGACATATTTGCTAGAGCGGCTAAACAATTTGTATGAAGATATTTATCCTAAAAAAAAGGAAGATTGTTAGCATAATAATTCTATATATAGAGAGACGAAGTGCTTCAATTAAATTCCCGAAAAGATCATGGAGTATCTGTGGTGATTTGGTAAGAGTAATAGTATTTTTCCGTTTGTACATGTTCCACTAGCAGGTGAGTAAACCTCAAACCGAAATAAACATTTGATAATGGGTCATTGTGAAGACAAGAGATCTGATTTTAGACTTTGGCATAAAAATTAGTGCTTAAAATATAGAGCAACGCCTATGAAAAAAACTTGGTGTGGAAATCGGCAGCTTGTCCCTGGTTCTTTTAGTATGACAAAACGGCAGATCATGTAGTTAAAGGGATCTTTCGCGACAATCCACACAAAAAGTTTTAGCCTCGTAAGCACTCTATACACATGAACAGTGCTAAATTTTTAGGTTATGTTTTTTTTAACGTGACTGTACTTCTCAAACTACTATATCCTCTTTATGAATGGATCGTTTCCAAGTCAGTCATTGATCTTATATCCCCTCCACTAAAAATAATCGCCCAAATATTTTTTTTTTATCAAAACTACGAGGTAAATAATTTCAATTTTTTTTTAAGTTACTCCAAATGTTTTATTCTAACAAATATTAGTTTTTCATCAAGATGGTAAAAGTCCTTCAATGAAAAAAAATAAAATAATGATCATTTCCCCACCCTTTCCCAATCTTCAGTCCGCCTCCGTGGTACAATGGTCAGAATAACTGACTGGCAACCCGGAGGTCTCGGGGTTCGATTCCCGGCTATACCCAGACATTTTTTCTGTAAGTATAGGGTCTGGTAATAAAAATTAATCGTTAAATTGAAGGGTTGGTTTTGTCACAAATATAATAAAACAAGAATTTTAGTAACTATTTGTATTATTTAATTCAATTTAACGAAAAATTTAAATCAAGTCACTTAAGTTCTGGAAGAAATTTAATAAATAAAAATTAAGTGGGAGATAAATTTAACCGAATTTATCGCGCGGAGAATTTACCACTGCTCGAAGCCCCTAAAACCTTAGTAAATTGGATATTGAATTGTATCTAAGTTTCTGAGATTGGCTCGTGATCCCGGCTTCTTTTCCTTCTACTCTGTTCTTTTCACGATGGAGGGGCCAGCCCATACAGGTCTTTAGGGGATCCACCTTCTGGTGTATCTCCTTCTCACATCAATATCATTAAAAAAAAAAAATCTACCATATATAAAAAATTTCATTTTTAATTGCAATTATGTTTGGTGTGGTAAATCGTCTTAAAATTTTAATAGTGTGTTTATTATACTTTTAATGACTTATATTCCAAGTTTCGAAGACTTCTTGAATTTTTGTATTTGAGAAAGAACTACCTTAAGAGCACGCATGTCACGTTCACAAATTGAGACCATCCGGTGTGTTTCTTCGATCTCAAAGAGATGAGAGTCGAACAAGAATTTATTGAACAGGAAAAAAGGTCAGTCAATTCTATTTATAGGTGCTGAAAAGAACGCGAGATTTTGTTGGGAGAAAAAAACCTATATTGTGGCTCAACAAGCCTGTGAGAGAGTTTCAAAAAATTTATTATTGAATTATGTCTTCGAATCTAGACCCATTGTGAATTCTCCCATAATCAAATACTGTAATAAAATTTCTTATGATTCAGTATAATATGATAATAAAACTCAGGACTTTTTCAGGAAAGTTTCAAGCCGGTTTCCAGAAATAGAAACACTCTTTTAAGGAGGTTCTTTCGCGACAATCCACACAAAAAGTTTTAGCCTCGTAACCTGACTATACATATGAACGGTGCTAAATAAAATTTTAGGTTATGTTTTTTAACGTGACTGTACTTTTCATACTACTATATTCTCTTTATGAATGGATCGTTTCCAAGCGATTGATATTATATCCCCTCCACTAAAAATAATCGCCCAAATATGTTTTTTTTTATTTTTTATCAAAACTACGAGGTAAATAATTTAAATTTTTTTAAGTTACTCCGAATATATTATTCTAACAAATATTAGTTTTTCATCAAGATGGTGAAAGTCCTTCAATGAAAAAAAATAAAATAATTAATATTTTCCCACCCTTTCCCAATCTACCATATGTAAAAATTTCATTTTTAATTGCAATTATTTCATGTTTGGTATGGTAAATCGTCTTCAAATTTTAACAGTGTGTTTATTATACTTTTAATGACTTATATTCCAAGTTTCGAAGACTTCTTGAATTTTTGCATTTGTGAAAGAACTGCCTTAACCAGTATAAAGATGCACATTTCGTTGGCAACAAGAGGTGAATTTTGGGAATAAAATTGTCGCACCTAATAAATATTCAAGGTCCTTACTCTCATTTTAAGCATATTATATTGAATAGTTCTGATAACAATCAATACAAGAAGTCCGCCAAGGGAAATTTCCGAAATTGACCGTTCAGTATACCATGTTACTCCTTTAAGCATCTGAAAATATAAATATAAATATCATTAATAAAATTAAAATTCGAATCTATATAAATAAATGGTTGAAACTCACAGTTTCATGAACAGTTTTATTAAAAAGATTATCTTCACTTAAAACTAATAAGATTATAAGTGACATATAGATATGATGACTATTACTATCTGGAGCATGATATAAAGTTTTTAATATCGGTACCACCTAGAAATAGACAAAAACAAAATGAAAATTAATTATTAGTCTAAGATCCCGACTTAGGTCCACCTTCACCTATCGAGTTTCCTAATGAAATTAATATTTTGATAATATAATGTATTAATAAAGAAAACTTGATAGGGTCGACATCCAATTTCCATACTTACCACCTGGTACTTACTTCCGATGGCCAAATCGCCCTTGTAGAGCTTGAGCCTCTCGCGTGATGCCTCTCCATATCCCTCTATCCTGGGCCAATCCCTCCCATCCTGCCCCCACGTGAAGCTCTTGCAGATCTCTGACGACATTATCCAGCCATCTTTGTCTTGGTCTGCCTGGTGGTCTTCTTCCAGGCGGGTAGCTCTCGTGGAGGTTCTTTATGTCCCTGGTTTTCGGAGCACGAGCCACATGACCGGCCCATTCTAATCTTCTTTTCCTCACTACACTTGAGATATATGGCTGCTTTGTCAAGTCTCTGACTTCTTCCTCGGATCTTCGTCTCCATTCACCAGAAGTTAGATCTTGAACAGGCCCACATATATTCCTGAGAACTTTGTTCTCGAAACTTATCAGTCTCCTCTGGTTAAGTAGCGTCATTGTCCACGACTCACAGCCATATATCACAACCGGTCTTATTAAGGTATTGTATATTTTTATTTTTATTTCTCGTGATAGAACTCTCATTCGAAGTAGTCCACTCAGACTTGCCAAAGCTCTATCACCCGCATGTATTCGAGAGATTATTTCCTGGTCTATTCTGGCATCCGACGTCACTATAGCGCCCAAATATTTAAACCTCGCTACGCCCTCAAAAACCCTGTTCCCCACTTTCATTGGTGTGCAACTTGGTATGGATCTCGACATTAGCATGTATTTGGTTTTCTCTTCACTTATAACTAAACCCACCCCATTCCCTCCCGTCTCGAGCGCACCGAACATTCTCTTCAGTCCTTCCTCACTCATGCAGACAAGATCAATGTCATCCGCATATCCGAAGGCCCTCAGTACTCTGCCCAGAGGCACGCCCGCGTCAACCCGTTTTACACTCCTCATTATCTTCTCCAAAACTAGATTGAACAGCAATGGTGACAAGGCATCACCCTGTCTCAAACCCGTTCCAATTTCAAAAGGCTGAGATAAGTTTCCACCCAGCTTCACTCTAGATTTTGATCCGCACACACATACCTTTGTCATTCTGATTAATTTCTTGGGGAATCCAAACTCTTCCATTATAGTCCATAGGCTTTCCCTATATACACTGTCGTATGCCTGTTTATAATCAATGAAGAGATGGTGTATATCCAAGGCGTATTCCCATCTCTTCTCCATTAGTTGTCGGATGTTGAACAGCTGGTCCGATGTTGATCTACCCTTACGGAAACCGCACTGATACTCCCCGAGAACTTCCTCTGAGATGGGACTTAGTCTTCTCAGCAAGATACGAGATAATATCTTATATGCAGTTATCAAAAGCGAGATTCCTCTATAATTCCCGCAGATCTTCTTATTACCTTTTTTATGTATTGGGACTATCAATGCTTCTCTCCATTCACCAGGAATCTCCTCCCTATCCCATATTCTTGTTATTAGGATATGCATCATGTCCATCAGCGAATCACCTCCCGCCTTCAACAATTCTGAGGGGATTTGATCAATACCAGGTGACTTTCTGTTTTTAAGATGATGCATTGCCTCCGCTATCTCATTCCTGGTGGGGACTTCAACATAGTTCTCTGCCGTAATATATATACTGTGCTCTAGGGGTTCTCTAGGAGGAGTAAAATTTAACAACTCTTGGAAGTAATTCATCCATCTAGCCATGATTTTATCTTTTTCTGTTATATCATTACCATTTATATCAGCAATTATGCACGACCTGGCTTTGAAACCATTTCTTTCTTGTCTTATTTCCTGGTAGAAATCTCTTATTCTACCTTGATCGTAGGCTTGCTCTAAATCTGATATCCTTCTTTTATAGAATTCTCTCTTCTTTCGTCTCAGAAGCCTACTCACCCCTCTTTGCACCCCTCTGTAATTTTCTAACGATTCTCCTCCACCCAGGTATTTCAAACGAATCTCTCTCCTCCTCTCAACAGCCTCCACACATTCCTTTTCAAACCATGGCTTCCTGTTCTTAATTCTTTCAGCCTCTCCAAAAGCTTCCTTGGCCGCTTCTTTAATAGTGCATTTCATTCCTTCCCATAGTTCATCCACTTCAGGCAACCCATCTTCCTCATAATTGCCACCATGCCTTCTGATTTCACTCTGATATTTTTCTTTCATACCTGGCATGTTGATCTTTTCTAAGTCAAATTTATAACCCTTCAATGACTCCGTGGTATGAATCACTTTCCGAATTTTTACTCCCAGCGTCATAACAACCAAGAAATGGTCAGTCCCCATTTCGGCACCTCTATAGCTACGAACATTTTTAACACTAGTTTTGTGTCTTTTGTCAACCAGGAAGTGATCTATTTGATTTCTTGTATTGCCATCAGGCGACACCCATGTTTGTTTATATATGTCTTTCCTAGGGAAATATGTACTCATCACCATTAAGTTGTTCATAGTAGCGAAGCCAACCATCTTAAGTCCATTCTCATTTGAATCATGGTGGAGGCTTTCCTTTCCGATTGTGGGTCTCAATATTTCTTCTCTACCTATTTTCGCATTTGCATCTCCAAGGATAATCTTAAGATCATACTGAGGAAGTTGATTGTATATGAATTCTAGATCTTGATAAAAGGCTTCCTTATCTTCTTCTGACTTATCTTCCGTAGGAGCATATATATTAACAAATGATATGTTATAAAATTTTCCCTTAATCCTCAACACACATATTCTTTCATTAAACGGGCGGAAGTCTATTACACTACTCAGAGTTCTGCTATTCACCACAAATCCGACCCCACCCTTATGTTCGTTAGGATGCCCACTATAGTACAACGTACTATCTTCAATCATCCAATTTCCATGCATAGCTATTTTTAATAAAAAATTAAAGTGACATCTAGAGACTGGAATTCTCTTCCCCCGACCGTCTTTCCAGCTACTTATAACCTTCAATCTTTCAAGACCAGCATCCACAGATACCTTCGACCTCTACCCAATCCCTAAATCTCCCCTTATCTTCACGTTACAAGGGTCCACCACGGACTTCAGAGGTTGTACCTTCTTGGTGCAACTTCTTCTTGTATCAATATCATTATAAAAAAAAAAAAAAGTTGTTAATTTTATTACATAAATGTAGTTATCGAGTTTTTGGATAAATATATTACCAGTCGAGAGTAAAATATGTATATAAAATGCCAAAGTTAGGTCGCCATCTTTTTTCCCTGCATAAGTCCAGGTAGAAAGGGTATCAACAGGTAACTTCGAATTAGTACTTTGTAGTTATAGAGTTTCCTTTATTGTTATATATGAAAATGTAGATAATTAAAAAATAAATAAAACAAATAAATAAATAAAAATTAATCTAATAGATAGAGTTTTTCTTTAGGAGACGGACTGGTATAAATATACAATTGGATGTTGATTGGATGAAGAAGGAGAGAGTAAATCTCCGAAACGTCGGTTATCGAATAAATGTAAAATAATAAAACCGATAGTCTTATTTTTTTACAACCACCTTGGACTGCCTTCATCAACATCCAATTGTATTAATCTAATAAATTAGATAAAATAGCTATGCATGGAATTGGATGTCGACCCTATCAAGTTTTGTTTGTTAATACATTATATTATCAAAATTTTAATTTCATTAGGAAACTCGATAGGTGAAGGTCGAACTAAGTCGGGATCTTGTACTATATGGATAATTTTTAATATAAAGAAAATAAAAAACTTACCAAATTTTCTATATCTGATCTAGACATGACAAAATTCTTAAAATGTGGATTTCGATGAAGTAATAGATAAAGAAGTAAGGTTCCATGTTCCAAAGTAGCAATTTTACACAAAGTAGTGTAAAGCTTTGCGAAATCAATTTTAAAAGTTGGACCTCCAGGTTGAGGTGCTGTTCTATCAGCAGAAGAATATGTACATGAAAACAACGCTTGCCTATACGGATTGTCCGCTGTACAATGATTAGTTAAAACTAATATAAGAAGTAATGAATGGCTAGCTAACGGAGCATCAACACACACGGGCACTTCAGTCGATTCATTTTGGTATGAATTTCTGCTTAAGCCAAGCGTTAACATATTCCATATTTCGGCTAAAAAAATATAATATTATTGTATTAGATACATATAACAATTTTTCTTTTGAAAGTGTTAAAATTTAATTGAAACTGTAGTTGAGGCAAAATAAGATAAAAATCATTTACGATAAAATTTTATTTAGAAGAATATAATTTATTCTAAGGTAAAAGACTTAAATAGTTTTATCATCAAAATTAAAAAGATTTTTTGCCGAGTGTAGCAGACTGCTCTAAGAGTAGGTGAAATGAAAAATTTCTTTAAGCTGCAACAGAATCGAGTTTCATGTCACGAATCATCGTTTCGTTTCATTTGGTTTTTTGAACAAATTAATTTAGAGAATAAAATAACGCGTACTGTGTTGACTTTGTATTGTTTTATTTTTAGTTTAATTTAAGCATATGATTGCGTGAAGTAATGTATCCCATTATCGGAATTGTATTATAGTATAGTGTTTGACTTTTGTATCTCTACTCTATGAATGAATGAAATGATATATTTTTACCAAATGATAAATGAACGAATACGTGATGAGTTGGAGTGTATTGGGGTATCATATTATGTACATATTCTGTTTGTATTGAAATATTCTGTTTGTATTATTGTTGTTTTTGCTGATGTTATTGTTTAGAGATATAACCACTTGTAATAATGTATCTTGTTCAAAAAGATACCAGTTGTAATCCAAATATTTCTTCTGTATTTTCTGCTCTCAAGACGCTCAGAGAATCATTAAGTGAATAAATAAATAAAATAAATCAAAGAGTGGGTCTTAATATTGATTTATTTCTTATAATATATAAAATTTTCAAGTTACGCACGTCGTAAGCACCTTTTCAGAAAGAAAAGAATTCTTATTAGATTATTAAATAGTCATAAACAGACCCTTTTCTATCTGAAAAGTGTGAGTTGTATGCATGTTAACTCTCTTTAATGAGCTTATGTGAGGGTCTGCGGAACTTTAATAATGAATCCTATGTATTTATATAGAAATATTTATATATTTTTTTATGACTTATTTAAATTTAGAGGTCAAACCGTCTACACACATTTAATTTTGGATAGATTGCAATATTTCAAATAAATGAATCCAGTTCATGAAGCAAAGAATTTTATTATTTGCTTGGTATTAAAATTATTATTGATTTATTTGACTTACAAGCAATGCCAAGCATAATGCTCCCTCCGCCATTACTTGGATGTAACCCAGGTGGCGCCTTTTCATAATCAGCAACATGCTGGAGCAAAACTTTCATTAATTTAGGGGCATGTATTGAATATTTACCCTGAATAAGGCTTCTGAAATTTTATATTAATATATTTAGATGGAATATATATTTTTTTTTATTCTAAGATTAGAGTATAAATCAAGTTTCATACCTATAAATGAAAGAATTTGCTGCTGGTCTTTGAGAAAATAAATGTACAGATAATAAAATAATTAGACTATTTATTGCTTCAAGATGAATTGGATAAGTGAAATCTCTGAAATGAATAAATTGAAAAAATTTAATATGATGGTAAACTTTTATTCAAAAGTTCTGGATAGTTGTTTCCTTGATTTTTTCTAGAATATTTTTGATGTTTAGATTTTGAGGGTTTGGGAAACAGATCTATGGATGTAAGAAATGTTAAACGTACTAAAACACTAATATCAGATTAATATTATTTATGTGTATACAGTTTTAGGTGGACAATTGTCAATTTGTTTCGAGAGAATCTTCGTCACCTGTTAACAAATAAAATGTAAAAATAGTAAAGATAAAAGTAACACTTGATTCACGTTAACGTAAATTAATATCTCACAAAATATTTATTTACTTTTATCTTTATTAAAGATGTTTCACCTTGCACCACAATCTCTATTAATTGTAAAAATAGTTACTGTTCTTGCAGGTTACACATTAATTAAATATTTTTTTTAATTTTTAAAATGTGTAATCAATAAAAAGCCTAACTATTTTTGCATTTTTAATTGTTAACAGGTGATGAAGATGCTATATTCTGGCGAAACAAATTGTCAATTATCCACCTAAAACTTTATACACATAAATAATACCGAGGGGTGAACCGCGATTGGAATTAGGTGTACACCAACTTTGGAATTACTTTGGAATTCATTAGATAATCTATTGTCATCTATTATCTTCCACTTGGAAATGAAAGTGGAAGTGGAAGTAGGTGTACATGATTTGAGGTCGCGGTTCACCCCTCGAATAATACTATCATAAAGAGAAACAAAGAGGTTGTCCTCTGCTTGATGCAAATAAACATACACACATAAATATATATCATTTATTTGTTTGAGACTATAGTTTCGAAGGCTTGGGCTTCATCATCAGTCTTTTTTTAATTATAAATATTATTTTTCATGGGGTCATTATCGCGTGGATATTGAAAATTTTTTGTTCTTACTTAGCCGACAAGCCAGTTAAACATAGATATTATAATAGAAATCTGATATTAGTGTTTTACTACGTTCTACATCTATAAATCTGTTTCCCAAAGCCTCAAAATCTTAATACCAAAAATATTGTTGAAAAAATTTAAATGAAAAATTAAATTTATTAAAGTTGTTATATGGAAAGAAGGACTATATCTTTTATGCAGATAATTTATATTTTATTGCCAAGTTTCCTCAACTTTGTTGACTTCTTCAAGGCTCAAATAGTTAACTTCCCTGCATATTTGTCATGTTTACTAAGAAAGAATAATTATAAACATGACAAATATGCAGGGAAGTTAACTATTTGAGCCCGTTGAAGTAGTCAACAAAGTTGAGGAAACGTTGGCAATAAAATATAAATTATCTGCATAAAAGATATAGTCCTTATTTCCCTATAACAACTTTAATAATTTAATCGATGGACATAACTAATTAAAATAATTTAATTTATATTGCATTGTAATAATATTCACTTGTTTGGAAGATCAACTAGGATATCAAATAAAGAATCAATAAATTCTTCTATTTTTTGAAGGTGATCGTTGTGTGCTTTCGTTTTGACTGAGGCAGCACCAAAATGACGAATAACATCTTCTTCTTTAATATTTTCCACAAGAAATTTAGTTATACATCGAATAATAAATAAAGAATTGTAGGTCTGCCAGCAAAACACACTACTAAAAATTTTAAACAATTTGGATTAACAATTTTATTAAAATCTAAGTATTTATAACTAAAGGATGTACCATTTTGAAGTAGGAGATTTGTTTTTTTTTAATAAAATTTGTAATATTTAGAAAATTGTAAGTTTCTTTGTTTTATCATAAAGGAAAAAAACATGAAAGGTATGTTCTAAATACTTTTTTTTGCACATCTGCAATTAGATTTCAGAAATAACTTATTAAGGAGGTTCTTTCGCGACAATCCACACAAAAAGTTTTAGCCTTGTAACCACTCTATAAATATGAAAGGGACTAAAATTTTAGGGTATTTTTTTAACGTGACTGTCCACTCACCCTACGAAATCTCTATATAGATACACACATACTAGCCAAATCGTTTCCAAGCCATTGTGCTTATATCCCCTCCACTAAAAATAATCGCCCAAATAGGTTGTTAGCATTTTATATTATAATTATGATGACATGCCTATATTTTTATTTAAATGAGTACTTTTCCATTGAATGAATATTTTTTGTCAATGAATCATCACTTAACAAAGGTATATTGGAAATATCTGAACAAGGAATGCCTTCATTTTTTTTTTTTTTTATAAAGATATTGATACAAGAAGAAGTTGCACCAAGAAGGTACAACCTCTGTAGTCCGGGGTGGACCCTTGTATCGTGAAGATAAAAAGAGATTTAGAGATTGAGTCGGAGTTGAAGGTATCTGTGGATGCTGGTCTTGAAAGATTGAACGTTATTATTTGCTGGAAAGACGAATTCCAGTCTCTAGATGTCATAGGGATAAATGAATTGGCGAATGTGTTTGTTCGATTATTATCCAGTTTAAGCGCGTAGGGATGTTGAATCTTAGAAAATCGTGTATTTTGCGCAAATGAAGCCCTTGGTGGGATTATCGATTTTATTTCGTCAGAACAAAAGCCATGGTAATATCTATAAAAAAGGGAAAGGGCGGAGACAGATCTACGATGGGCTAGGGAGTCGAGAGTGTCAGTTAATGTAGGATCGCCTATCAGTCTGATAGCTCGCCTCTGAATTGCATCTAAGGTATTAAGAGAATACTTGGAGGCCCCTCTCCACAAATGCGAGCAATATTCAAGAAAGGGCGAATTGAGCCTTGTATAATATAAGGAGTTGAGTGGGGGTGAAAAATCGTTTGGTTCGGAAAAGAAAGCCAAGCTTACATGCTGCAGCTTTTGCTACTGAGATAATATGGTCATTCCAAGAGAGGTCCGAACCTAAGGTGACACCTAACATTGATATTTTATCACGGAATTCCAATGAGATCGAATCAAAGGAAATGTCAGGAAGGTTCCTATCTATGCGCCTAGAAATTAGACAGCACTGCGTTTTTCCATCATTAAAGTTTACCAAGTTATGAGATCCCCATTTTTTAAGCCTGCTTAGATCTACATTTATCGAGGAAGCTATGTTTGCGCGATTGTTTAGTAAGGATTGAGCATTAGGAGGGTGCTATCGTCAGCGTAACAATGTATAGGATTGGAGGGTAAGTTTAAAAGGTCATTAATATAAATAATAAAGAGTGTAGGAGAAATGACTGAGCCCTGAGAGACTCCAGCATTAGTATTGAAGGACGAGGATGATTAGGGTGGCTCTTATTTTGGGTATTTTCGAATTTTTACGCGTGCAAGGGCTCATATGGTTTGAAATAAATAAAAAAAAATATCCCCCAAGTTTCAAGCTCCTAACTCAATTTTAACCTGTGCCTCAGAGCGATATAAGATTCCCATCTAAATAACATGCAGTTTTTGGCATTGAGCGATCAATTTTTTATTCGGGCCAAAGCAATGGTTTAAAAAATTTGAAACTCTGTAGATTTTACCCTTGTAATAGTAGCTACCCTTCAGAATTTTTACAAATTTGTAGCTATTATAATTTTGGAGTCTATAACTTACTAACACTAAGATATGGCAGTATTTTATCTAGCTGTAACTCCAAAATTATAATAACTAAAAATCTGAAAAAAAACTCTGAAGGATAGCATTATAAGGGTAAAGTTTACAGAGATTCAAATTTTTTGAAATATTACTTTTGGCCGGAATAAAAAAATTGATATTTCAATGCCAAAAACCCCATGTTATTTAGATGGGAAACTTGCATCGCTCTGAAGCACAGGTTAAAATTGAGATAGGGACTTGAAACTTGGGGGATATTTCTTTTTATTTATTTCAAACCATATGAGCCCTTGCACGCGTAAAAATTCGAAAATACCCAAAATAAGGACCATCCTAAGGATGATATTCCATCAACCTCGACTTTAATAGAGCGGTTTGAGAGAAAGCTCTCAAGCAACTTGCAGATACTCGATTGAATTTATCTATAATAGGGTGGCCCAGCCAGTAGTTGATACCCATCCAGTAGTTGATCGAATGTTCAAATTTTCGTTTCATTTTCAACAACTATTTTCTCTGGGCCAATTGAAAAATATATTTAGTTATTTATGATTTAAATGTTGTCAACTCAGGTTGTTTCACATATCGAAGAACCAACTAAAACCAGCAAAACAAGAAATCTTTTTTCGGTTCATGAGTTGCAATGCTTTTAAAAAATGTAATTTTTTAATTTCCATTGTGTCTCTTAAAAAATAATAATAAAATATAAATAAAATTATCAAACTGTGTTATTTTACCTCCTTTGAAATCATTGGATTTGACTTTGATCAAAAATTGGATTCGCCCGATCAACTACTGGAATAATTTTTTTTTTTTTTTTAATTCTATTGTTTATGCATTTTAATAAGGCCTGAATTTTATATTCTCCTATGATTGGACACATATAAGGGATTGTTATTATGGTGTGAGTTTTCTATTAAGATTTAAAATGAAAGCTGGGTGATAAAAATAGCGTAGCATCGGCGTTATTTGATCAACTGCTGGCTGGGTCACCCTATCTATATAATCTCGATCGAATACGAAGATTTATAGATTAGTCTTCAAATATCGAAAAGGAGGACGACGTTTTGGGGGAGGACAGACCTTATAAAAGAAGGACTGTCCTCTTTATAAAGGAGGACGATTGGTCACCTTAAGTAAAGTGGTAAAGTGAAAACAAATCAGCAGATTCAAAATGGGACATTGTTTCTATTTAGAATAATTTACTTG
Source organism: Forficula auricularia (assembly GCA_024734495.1). NCBI lineage: Eukaryota > Metazoa > Arthropoda > Insecta > Dermaptera > Forficulidae > Forficula > Forficula auricularia. Next base: position 375,840 of record JALMQS010000846.1, on the reverse strand, counting down.
TTTGATTGTGTAGAATTTACAAGTTCTGTGGATTTATTTAAATAAATTTGAAGGAGCGAACCAAAATTGCCCGATTCTAGATTATTTTCCAAGAGAGTTAAACATATTGTTTGTATTTTTTCATCCAATGTAGCATGCTCAGATCTGAAAATTAAAATAAATTAAATAGAGAATTGAAAACATATTGTAATTTTTTCTGGCATTCAAATTTGACAGATTAATTTCTTACGGTGTCGTCGGAGGTCGAAATGAAAACGAGAGAAATCTATTCCAGAAAGTATCATTCACTAAAATCGCTTCTTTTTCGACAAATTTTTTTAATAATTCATTATTTGCAATACTTGTCTGATAGCTGATGCCAGAACCCATTATTCAATTTCGAGAATAAAATGAAACGTGGAAATTTATTCCAACTTTGATTTCGTTCAAATGTCAATTTGAAACAAAATTTGGATTTCGTTTGGAAAAGTTCACGATTCAATTACAAGCATAATTTCTTTAAAATAGATTTTTAATAATTAATTTATAATAAATAAGATAAAATTAAACTTAAATACTTTCATTTATAATAAATAAATAACTTGTAAAATCGGACATGATGGAAGATAGCTACAATACAAATGGTTCTGCGTTCTGCCTCGTAGCGAGGTCCCTATCACAAGTCGAATTTCTCGAAAAGATTTCAAATACAATATAGTAAATACATTTAAAATATAAATCAGATATTAGAGTATATTGGAGACGGACTGATAAGTGAAATTGAGTGGATATCGATGAGGCAGTGCAAAAAAAGAACATAATTTACACTATATTTTTATTCATAAAACCGACGTTTCGGAGGCTATTCCCTCTTTCTTCAGGGTTTTGAAAACATTATAATTCTGCTGAGAATGAAATATCCTTGTTACTGCCACTGAAATAGGAGACAAAGGGGAATGTCGCATTGGATTTCCTTCACTGACTTTTCAAAACCCTGAAGAAGGAGAGGAATAGCCTCCGAAACGTCGGATTTATGAATAAAAAGATAGTGTAAATTATCTTCTTTTTTTGGACTGCATCATCAATATCCACTCAATTAGAGTATATTTATTATAATTTTAAAATTAATAATTAAATGAACTTGGCTTTCTTGATCTCAGCCAAGGCCTTTTAAAGCAGTGTGTTTGAAGTGGGGACCACACAACAGTTCTGCGGACCAGCTTAACTTGTTCCTTTAGAAAGCAAATTTATCATTTTTTTAAGTATATTTTAATACCAGTATTATGTATACTGGTGAAAAGATAGTTAAAATACTTTATATTCTAAATAAGCCGTGTGTTTCGCTTCGCCCTCTGGGCCCTCCTCACATTTTTTTAATGAAAATGATGATAGAAGGAGTTACACCAAAAAGGTGCATTCCCCAAAGGTTCTGGGTTGGCCCCTCCATCGTGAAAAGAAGAAGAAGAGGGGATTTTATGGGCTGGGTAGGGCTCGAAGGTATCTGTGGATACGGGTCTTAAACAGCTGAAGGTTATAAGTCGCGGGGAAGACGGTGGCTGGGAACGAGTTCCAGTCTCTAGGGATAAAAGAGTTAGTGCTGAACGTTGGAAAACCGCGTGTTTCTCGTAAAGATGGCTTTAGGGGGGATAATTGATTTGAGCTCGACTGAACAGACACCATGATAGTATCTGTAGTACAGGGAAAAGGCAGAAACGGTTCTTCTGTGAGCCAGGGAGTCGAGTGAGTTAGTTAGGGCCGGGTCTCCTAATAGTTTAATTGCTCGCTTCTGAATTGCATCCAGTGTGGCAAGAGAATGCTTGGAGGCCCCTCTCCACAGATGAGAGCCATATTCGAGACAGGGACGAATTTGAGCATTATACAGTGTAAGAAGTAGTCTGGGAGTAAAATAGCGCCTAGACATAGAGTTGATTTTTGCATTTCTAGTTCTATAAGAGCCCACAGATTATGAATACAAAATTTCATTAATTTTGGTCCAAAGGCCTAGAATTTTCATTTTTTGATTCTTCCTCCCTATTTTGAGTGGTTAGTTTTTTGCATCAATAAATAAATGTAGTTCTGGTAAAGAACACTCTTCTTCTATACATGATATAGACAAATTGGAGAATATGTGGTCTTTCGTTTGGTCGTCTATAGTGAACACAAATCTGCAGATAGACAGAAAACAGAATTTCTAACATCTTATATAGATAATTAAGCCAATAAAATCTTAATTTGCTCAAAAACATTCATGTAGTCTTCCAGAATCCAAATAATAAATATATATATATTGTATTATATTTTTTTCACAAAAGTCTCTGATGGTAAACTATTTGGGAATTTTAGTGGTCCTGAGTATAGTTAGGATCAAGAAGTTATAATAAAATTATTTTCAATTTTAAATTCAATTAAAAAGGTCGATTTTTATTTGTAGCCAGAATTAGATAAAAGTGAAATAAAATTTAATTTATTTTTTTGCCAACGATTTGACTCGCTCTGGTCATCAAGGCGTGCACACAGTTTTGAACTTAATTGCAATTAAACAATTTTAATATACACAGAGGAACCTCTCCTTCGTGGACCATTTTAAACCATGAAAAAGGAGCGAAAATATAATTTTTTCGATGTTCACTTATTAGGGCTTTTTTTGTAGAGCGAAATGCCATGGTTTAGCTCAATTTTTTTAATCAAAATAGTTTCAGCCATTTTTTAGATATTTCGAAAAAAATAAGGAAAAAACCACTTTTTTCATGCACGATTACAATACTTGACCATATCCTGTATGGTAAAGTAAAAAAATTATTAATTGTCTAGTTATGGTTTCTCTCACTATTCTAATGATAACGAATTTTAAATTATTTATTAAATAGATTCATTCATGACATTTCAAACTATAATATCTATAATTGCATTAGGTTTTTTAAGAGGATATTCATAATATACCTATAACATTCCAATAAATTATTTTAATAGGAATTTATGGTTTTTATTATACTTGGTCTGTCTTTGCATCAATTCAGTATTGAGTTTTATTTCTTCGTCTTCAATAGAAAACACCTCTAATTAATTAAATTTCCTAATTTTAATACCTATATAATATTTGTAATGAACTATTAGTAGATTTTAAAATTAAAAAAACAAAACAATTAATTAATAAAAGAATATTGAATAAAAAATTAATTATACATTTTTATTGCACATCCACCTGTGAATAATAACTTTAATTAAGAAAAAACGAATTAAATTAAAGTTACCCGAAGATTAGACCGTGACAGATCGAATTGTCGACCCAAAAAACCCCTAACCGTTTAAACCCTACAGAAGAAGGGAAGATCCTCCGAAGAGTTGGTTCAAAAGAGTAAAAAGAAAAGTTTCCAATAAATCTTCTTTTATTGGGAATCATTTTATTTATTCTTGGACTGCCTTCCATTCCAACATCATTTTTTTATCTATCAGTCCCTCTACAAGAAAAAACATTTGACATATAAAATTTCTAATTTTAATTTCTTTATATATATACGATATATCTAAATTTTTTGAGGATACAATTCTCTTTTAAATAGGTGTTAGTTTTATTCTTTTTTGACAAAAAAACACATTTTTATCTTTTATTTTTCTTTATTCTATTGTCACCCACCCAGGAAACGTTTCGACATTTACAAATATGTCATTTTCAGCCTAAAACATTTCAATACAATCCAATCATAACAAAATATATGATCACAACTTCTCATCACAAAACAACACACTCTCAAAAAATACATCAAAATGACATACCTTGGAACAATCTTAAGATGGGAAAAATTCCCTCACATCGAAATAATCACAATCTTCAAGAAAACTATTCTACACTGACACTTTGATAACTTCTTATACATGCCATTTATGTTGTATATTCAAATCATATACCTTCCAATTATAAGTTCTTAAATTTTTTTATTTTTAACCTTTGTATTATTAATTTTTTATTTATATACCAGGTGTATAAGTTTAAAACGGTGCATCGCTCATACTATGCGTTAGTGAGCGTTTTAAGCTACTTTACTGACAGGTTATAACCTCTTTTTATGACATTGATGAACATTAATCAGTGCAAATCACCAGCAATTTCATACAGCAACATACATTTTTCCTTTGGTAATCATGTCTAGTTTCTTGTCAGAAAAAAAGCATATGCAGGAAGCTCTGCTTTTCTGATTTAATTTGAAAACATTGGTTGCCGAATGATTGTGGAGGCCTATGACGACAGTGCTTTATCGGAAACAACGTGCAGAGATTGGTTTCATCGGTTCAAAAAAGGTAATTTTGAGCTGAGCGACAAGAACGTCAAAATCGACCCAGGATCATGATGAGGACCATCACTTACAGTCCCTTTTGGGCCCAATCGCAAAAAATGCTTGCCGGGCAATTGGGTGTTACTCAACCAACCATTTCCATCCGCCTATGTGCCATGGGAAAAGTTCAAAAGATCGGAAAATGGGTTCCGCATGAATTGAACGATAGGCAGATGGAGCGAAGCAAACCACATTTGAAATCTTGCTCGCCAGACAAAAATAAAGTGGTCCCTGTATCGGATTGTGACTGGGGATGAAAAGTGGATTTATTATGAGAATCCTAAACACAAGAAATCGTCGGTTGATCCCGGCCAACCATCAACATTTTCCCCAAGACCAAATCACTTCGGACGGAAGACGATGCTGTGCCTTTGGTGGGATCAGCAGAGTATCGTCTACTATGAGTTGTTAAAACCTGGTGAAAATGTCAATGCCACCCGCTACCACCAACAGCTGATCAAATTGCACCGTGCTCTGCGTGAAAAAAGACCGGATTATCAACAAAGACATGACAAGCTGATTTTCCTCCACGAGAACGCGCCATCGCACAAGTGAACAATAGTCCGAAACTACTTGGAGAGACTCAAATGGGAGGTGCTACCCCATGCCGCTTATTCACCAGACCTGGCCCCTTCTGACTACCACCTTTTTTTGTCGATGAAACAACTACCTTAAGAAAAAAAATCAAATTTTTAAGTTAGTCGTTAGGTCTTTTTATTTCTATGCTATCTGTTACGAAATCATTTTACTTATCAAAGAAATGACGTTTCTAATAAAATAATTAAAACTGAGTTGTACGTGTATTTCGTTATTAATAAATGAAAATTTAACACATAAAACAATGGTTGGAAAGGATTTAGAAAAAAAAGAATATTAAAAGGTAAAAGTGTTTTGTTTTAATTAATTAGTATTAGGTCTTCCAATACATATCAATAACAAAATGTTTTTAATTTATGGTGTCAATCGTTTGGGATCTCTTGGGAAGAGTGAGGTTTTTCGTATATTATCCAATCCAAGATAAAGCATAACTACTCGTTCTAGTCCAATCCCACCACCTGCGTGTGGAGGACATCCATAACGGAAAGAATCAATATAGGCTTTAATTTTCTCAACATCTAAAAAAGAAATAACAATTAATATAAAAAAACAAATATTTAATTTTGTTCAAATTGTTAAAATTCAAAATATATTTATTTACCAACTCCATGATGTTTGGCCCGTTCAGTTAAAAATTCAGGATCGTGTATCCTTTGAGCCCCAGATAAAATTTCTTCTCCTCGCATGAACATATCATAAGAATTTGATTTTTCCTAAAATTATTCTTTAATATTAAAAAAAAATTCATAATTAAATGTGTAATTTTAGATGAGATAATTCAGTCAACAATGTATTATTTACTCGTATATTATCAGATGTAATATCTTTTTTCAAATCAGCGCGGTCAAAATAATTCTTGTTGACGTATCAATTATTCTTTGATATATTAATGAGAAAATTAAAATTTATTGTATATTATCAGGTTTCGATGTCTTAATAGTATCATCATCGGGACAAATAAAGTTACGATAACTTATTGTTAGAGATAGATTTTCCCATAGATTAAAAAAAAATGCTCGGTCGTGGATTGTATAGGGTGGGCCACGGGAACTAGACGTTTTTGGAATAGACAGTACTCGGGAAGTAGGGGGGATAGAAAGCTGGCGAGGGTCGCATTCCAATCCTCTGATTTTACCATTCAGTGTTCACCATGGCTGTTGGAGCACCGGGTTTTTGCTTATGAAAGTTTTATGCTTAATGGAGAATCAGAGGGAGTTCAGGAGGCACGGCACCATACCTAATCGCAACACAATCTTGAGGTGGGTGAATAATACGAGAAGGAAGGTGACTTTACATAAGGTTAAGCCACCTGGCCCTGAGTGATCTTCTCAGACTCCGGAAAACGAAGAGAGAGTGGGCCCTCTGGGCCGCTACAACTGATTCTCCATTACGCACAAAACCTTCATAAGCAAAAACGCGGTGCTCCAGCTGCTAATGAGCCATGGTGAACATTGAATGGTAAAATGAGAGGATTGGAAGTAGAGGGTACTTGTCGAGTACTGTCTATTTCAAAAACGTCCGGTTCCTGTGGCCCACCCTATACTTTGTCTCGAATTTCTCATGCATTTTTGAAATGTTCAATGAAGCATTCAGCCTTGATTAATAATCGAGATTCCGCTAAAGTTGACTATTTTCTCCACTCTCCCCATCTCTTACATGAGAGAATCATCTCTTCATAAAAATCACAATCACACTCCAAACTCATTTTTAACTTACACTATCAGTTGGATCTGGCATTGTATAAAAAGGTCTTACAGCCAAAGGATATTTATCCAAAATATAAAAGTCTGTTGAGTACTAAAAAAAAAAAGAAAAATTAAGAATTTTATATTCTATTCTAATTAATGAATAATATAAAATATACCTTTGCTTTCACAAGTTTGCCAAGCAACTTTTCATCAGGAGTACTTAAATCGTCATTGTCCCCAATTTCAACTCCTGCTTCTCTTAACATAGAAACACCCTTAGAAAAGTCAAGTTTAAGTGGTGGATCTAAAAATTGAAATGGTTCAACAGGATATTGTTTTCCAATTGAATCTATTTCATCTTTATATCTTAAAAAAGAAAAAGAAAAAAACATAGAAAAAATGAAAAATAAATTTTCATAAATAAGTGAAATTTATTATAAATATATTACTTACAGATCTCTAAGGCCTTTGAAAATTTCTGTAAATGTATTTCCGATCACATCGACAACTTCATGGTAATGGTATTTAAATGCCATTTCAAGATCAAGTCCCACAAATTCGGTTAAATGTCGATGGGTATTACTATCTTCAGCTCGAAAAAACTAAAATCATTTTAATTTGATTAAGAAAATTGATTTTTAAATTCTATCTATATTAGTAAAAAGGATTTTCTGTTAAAAATGATTTCGAGAGGCTAAAATAACGTTAAAATAACTTATTTGAAAAGATTTTTCTTTATCTTTCACCCCAAGTCTTCAAATTTCCCCTCTTCTTTCTATGATACGAGAATCAAATCTGACTTGACTTAGGTGTGCACCCTGTTGATGTAACATCTTCTAACAGAATAAATTATAGAATTTAATACTCCCAACTTTGTGCGGGAAATGAGAAAGCGGTTCTTTTTAGACTGCTATACTCGATTTCGAGCGTCAATGGTGATTACTATAAAGTGATAAAGATAATTTTTCTTAGAAAATTGTTTACCGTGATGGTTTCCCATTGTGAATATTTAATGAAGAGGCCTTACATTTTTGTTGAATATAGTTACTAAAATGTATTTATCTGTTAAACTTACCTGCTCCCACAGTGTACACTTTATCGAAATCGCCAGCAATTGCCATTTGCTTATAGAGTTGAGGGCTTTGAGCAAGATAAGCAGAGCCTTTAAAATAGGAAACAGTAAAAACGTTTGCCCCTCCTTCACTAGCAGCTGAAATAATTTTTGGAGTATGGATTTCGACAAAACCCTATAAATAAGATCGATTTAGTATAAGATTTAATAATATTATTAGTTGAATACAAATTTGATTAAACAATTATTTACCTTATTGGTAAGAATATCTCTGAATAGTTTACAAACTCCAGCTTCAAGGCGAAATATTGCTTGATTTGCTGGGGTTCTTAAATCAAGAATTCGATTATCTAGTCGGGTATCTTGGTTAACTTTAATGTTTAATCCTTCCTGAAAAAAAAAACAGTGCTGTTAATGATTTTATTCAAAATAATGATGCAAGATTGAGTATTATATTTTTTTATTTATAAACATTAAAAATCTCTTCCAAGTTAGAGGTTGAATTCAATGTGAATTTAGTATTTTTTAAGGCATTTCTTAGAAAAAAAAAACAAATTAAATTATTTTCAAGAAGGTGTTAAAGTAAAAAGAGCCATAACCTCTCTACAAGTCAGAATTGTCTCTTGCATCGTGAATAAAAAGAGGAAAAAATTTCCAAAATTGTGTTGAAGTAGAAGCTATGGTTAGGATGCTGGGCTTCTATAGGATACAGGGTGGGGTGAACCGCGACCTAATATTGTGTACACCTACTTCCACTTCCAAGTAGAAGACAATAGATAAAGGGCCATTATCTAATGAATTCCAAAATAATTCCACATAATTCCAAAGACGTGTACATCTAATTCCAATCGCGGTTCACCCCTCGGGATATAGGGATATAGAGTATAGAGGGATTTTACTTATAGAAAGAAGAAATGGTAATGAAGCTTTAACCCTATATAAAACTCTGATTTTGAAGTTAGATTATCATATTCAAGAGCAAGAGTGTTGCGCCGAACGATCAAGTTTACATTTGATCAAGCTTAAGAATTATGTGTATATTAACCAAAGGGAGTTACCTCTTCATTATCTTTAATTGGACGAGCAGCATCTTCCACGAGCAAGGGTAATTGACTCTTGGCTGCACTGATCACAAAAATTTGCTTAACATGTAATTCAACATTACTCTGGGTGCAACTCTCAATTTTTTTGTCTACAGAACTTACAACTGCTTCTATATCAACGAGGGATTCTTTTGTTATTCTGAAACATAAATGATTTATTCAATAACTTGGAATTACTAGTGGAATTATTATTAGATTAATATGAATTTATGATTAACACTTAAAAATTTAAATCAATTAACAAAGTGATTTTTTTGCTGTGATCATTTTTTGGTCAATTGATTTATTTATTAATTCAAAATATAAAGGAATTTAATAATTACAAAAAATTTATTTATCTACTTTGGCTATTTTCCTTCTCATTGTATTTTCGCAAATTGTTTAAATTTTTAATTTGATAGAATTCGATTTGTACAGGAGTGATTCGATAAGGGTGACGAGGTACCGTATCTCAGGAACTAATAATCGTAGAAGTTTGGGGAAAAATCCTTCAGACAAGATCGGCCAAGAAATAATTGCTGGAAATATTTTGGGTAAGTTCATACGTCCACCGCTGCGGCATAAATTGCATTCGATCGTACAAAAATGCCGACTCTTCTCGAAAATTTTTTAATATAAGTTTAGAAATGAATACCTCTCACGTTAATGCCACCATAATAGTCCATCTTTTTGATAAATGACTTTTTATTGTAGGACGTAAAATAAAGGCGTGAGGGGGATGCTGTAAACTTTTTTATGGACTGTAGTGTCTATAACTTAAGTTTGACTTAACGGAAATTTGTTAACAGGGTCTGGTTCAAGAAAGGAAGGTTTGGTGAATAAAATAAAAAAACATCCATGCCATTCTAGTTCTCTGCCGCCCTCGCCAAGGGGCGCGTTTTACAAAGTTAACCGTTTTAGCGACCCGCTCGAAATCTTAAATGGAACCGTATAACTATTTTATTAGATTCAGAAAGTAGATCAAATTTGCAACAAAACATGTTCAAACCGCATGTCGATATCTTCATTCGTTTAACAGTTATTGCTTAAAGAATATTTTATTAACGAATTTATTAAAGAAACAAAATAGGTAATTGAGTTTTCAATTTTTTTAAGTTTCGTAGTCAAGCATGCCATGGACAAATAAAAAAAACGAGTTTAAAACTTTGTTCTTATTTTCATTTAATCACAACAATAATGATATAACATAACAAACAATAAAATAACAATTACAACATTAACATCTATTTAGCGAAAAATAGCCGTTTCCATAGAAACTGTCAACCAAGTCTTTTTAATACCTACTCACAGACGACACAGAAAAAGCATTAGGAAAAAAGCGTTATTATCATTATTGTTGTGATTAAATGAAAATAAGAACAAAGTTTTAAACTGTTTTTTTATTTGTCCATGGCATGCTTGACTACGAAACTTAAAAAAATTGAAAACTCAATTACCTATTTTGTTTCTTTAATAAATTCGTTAATAAAATATTCTTTAAGCAATAACTGTTAAACGAATGAAGATATCGACATGCGGTTTGAACATATTTTGTTGCAAATTTGATCTACTTTCTGAATCTAATAAAATAATTATACGGTTCCATTTAAGATTTCGGAGCAAAATTAATAAAACGGTTAACTTTATAAAACACGCCCCTTAGCGAGGGCGGCAAGAACTAGAATGGCATGGATGGTTTTTTAATTTATTCACCAAACCTTCCTTTCTTGAACCAGACCTTGTTAACAAAATTCCGTTAAGTCTAACTTAAGTTATAGACACTACAGTCCATAAAAGTTTAGCATCCCCTCCCGCCTTTATTTTACGCCCTACAATAAAAAGTCATTTATCAAAAAGATGGACTATTATGGTGGCATTAACGTGAGAGTATTCATTTCTAAACTTATATTGGAAAATTTTCGAGAAAATTGCATTTTTTTATACGATCGAAGCTATTTAGCCACCTAGCGGTGGACGTATGAACTTAAAAAATATTTCCAGCAATTTTTCTTGGCCGATTTTGTCTGAAGGATTTTTTTCCCAAACTTCTACGATTATTAGTTCCTGAGATACGGTACCTCGTCACCCTTATTGAATCACCCTGTACAACATATATAAGAGAATTGATATTTAATTTATTTACACTTTTTCAATATAAATAATATTTACCCAGCAGAAAATTTCACCATTTGTTTGCTAGTATTTTCTCCAACAGCAAGAAGACCTTGGACTGTGTAAGATTGTTGCCTAATCACTATAAAGCATTGTTTACCTGCAAAAATACAGATAAGTAAAATCCTCGGTAAAATCTAAAAGATTAATTAATAAGAAATAATTCACAAATACTGGAATTATGTTCCTAAATCTCGAATTCTATAATCGAGATTCACCTTAGATAAGGTCTTAGGGCCAGTTGTATGTCGGTTGGTAAAGTCTTTGTAAAATTTGACAAAGGGTAAAAACTTGGAATTCACATTGTGCCCGACCGGATGACCAATCAGATGACACACACTTTTATATGATTGGCCATCCCGCCGGGCATAAGGTGAATTCTAAGTTTTACCCTTTGTCAACTTTTACAAGAACTTTACCAACCGACATACAACTGGGCCTTAGTTGATAGAATACAAAGAAAGGAAAGCGAGAAAGTAGTAGATAAAAATAAGCGGAGAGAACTTAGAAGAGGGTAAGGAATTCCGTTATCTGGTAAGTGAAATTACATTAGACTGAAGAAGCCAAAAAGAAATTAATTCCAGAATTGCTCAAAATAAAATTGGATTTAACTTAAAAATTATTATACTCTGAGGAAATATGTATGGACCATCGCCGTGAACGAATGTGAAACCTGAACGAATGGAGAGGCAGATAGAAAGAGACAGAAAGACTTCGAAATGTGGTACTTCAGAAGTATGTCGAAGATTAATTGGTTTTATAATTTAAGAGGATAAAGGTCTTGATTTAATTAGAGCAAAGAGAACACTCTCGAAGAAACTTAGGATGCGGGTCTTGAATGACTGAATGTAACTTGTATGTAGCCAGAAAGACGGAGAGAGGAAGTGAGTTCTACTCCAGAAATCGTGAGAATAAACGAATTGGTGAATGTGTTTGTTCAGATAATATCTAATTTAATCGCGAAGGTGTGTTAAATGTTCGAAAATTGTGTATTTCGCGCAAATGAAACTTTAGGAAGGATCATTGATTTTATCTCGATCAGAACAAACAACATGGTAGTATCTATAAAGATGAGAAGGTGCGGGGATAGTTCTACGATGAGCCAGGGGGTCAAAGAGTGTCAGTTAATGCTGGATCTCCTATTATTAGTCTGATAGATCGCCTCTGAATTGCATCCAAGGTGGTAAGAGATGCTTGGAGAGTCCTCTCCACAGATGCGAGCCATATCGTCGCTGTTATATCAAAATGTCGTATGTAAAAATCAACACTTTTCAGTAGCTAAGAAAAACTTCTGTTTTCATTTATATTAACCCTAAATAAATACTTTGTTTTGTTTTTAATCTGTAACTTGAGTTCTATTACCTGATAACATACAACAATTTGAGAGCAGATGTAGCTAAAGACACGTCCACACTAATGGTGTTGATCGCCAATGTGTACGTGTCGACGGCTTTGTCGAACCATGTCGGGCCAAACCGAACGCAATCCGAATCAAGTCGGTACGGATCAAAGGAAGTCGAATCAACAACAGCAGTGTGGAAGTGTCGAAGCATGTGTTGTTCAACTTTACTGATATATTATTAGATAAAAAATGTTTCACCAAGTACCAACACCAAATTCCTTAAAAACTATTTACTGATATAAACTACAAATATTATTTCTGTTCAGTTTTGTTTTGCTATGTAGATTCTAATAAAATTGTTAAAGCCAACGTCAAACGTCAGATTTATATTCCAGATTCAACGCGTCAACCTCATCCAGCAATAAATCCTTCATAAATTCCGCCGTATTATACTTTTTTATGTCTCGATCAAGGCCGGGACGTACCCAAAAACCTCCGTGGTGGTCGACGACGATCTTGCTGGTTTCCAACAACTGCACTGATAATTGCAGAAGCCGCCACTACAGTATCTTCTGCATCACTCATTTTTTAAGTTCAATTAAATTAAAACTATTTCAATTTACTCTATGTATGTCGGTTAACTAGTACACATATACTGAGGTAATGTGGACTATTCGAAAGTCATCCGTGCCGATTGAGTTAGTGTGGAAGCGGCTTAACAAATACAAGTGCTTTTCTTCAATAAAAATTTTTTGGGGAATTTTGACATACGACATTTTGATATAACAGGGACGATATTCGAGAAGGGCCGAATTTGAGCTTTGTATAGGGTAAGTTGAGTGGGCTTGAAAAAGCGTCTTGTACCAGGTGTGTAGTTTTAAAATGCGGGTTTTTTTCCAATAGATGGCCCACAAAGCCTATAGATTCTGGCGGCATAACAAAATGTCGTTTTGTAGCTATGACAGCAAGCTTCAAAACCTCATATTTGTTTAAACCTTTAAGAGTTAGTAGCATATTTTTTCGGTGGTAAACATGTCGAGTTTTGAGGCAAACAAAGAGCATTTGCGGCAATTGCTGATTTTCTTATTCAATCTTTTTTTTTTTTTTTAATGCAATCGAATGCAAGAAGGGGTGCACCAGTAAAGATGTAGCCCCTATGGATCTCGAAAGACCCTTGCATTACCGAAGAGAAGGGAAAGTTGATTAAGTGAGAGGGTGTAGACGTAGGTGTCTATGCACCCTGGTTTTGAAGGTTTGAAGATCATAGGTGCTGGGAAAGATAGAGGCTGGGAGTGAGTTCCAGTTCCTTGAAGTCATGGGGATATATGTATTCGCGAATGAAGTGGTCCGGCACTTTTCCAATTTGACCGCGAAAGAGTGTTGGGAGTACCGGCAAAACGTGTGCTGCGTGCAAAGCATGCTTTGGGGGGAATTATTGATTTTATCTCATCAGAGCACCTGCCGTGATAGTATCTATAGAAAAGGGAAAGGGCAGAGACATCTCTTCGATGAGCCAGCGAGTCGAGGGAGTCGGTGAGGGTAGAATCGTCAATTAGCCTGACGGCTCGTTTCTGAATTGCATCAAGGGTAGCAAGAGAATATTTTGAGGCTCCTCTCCACAGATGAGAGCCGTATTCGGGACAGGGGCGGATTTGGGCCTTGTAGATGGTGAGATCAGAAGAAAAAAGCAGCGGAAACACATCGAATACTTGTGGAAACAATCGGTGCAGATACTCTATCTGTCGACACTTGCGAACGGTGGTTTAAACGATTCAGAAGCGGTGATTTCAATGTTAGTGACAAATAAAGTAAAAAACGTGAAAATCGACCGAAACAGTTTGAAGAGACCGAATTGCTGCTGAAACCTGGCGAAACAGTTAATACAGATCACTACCGACAACAAATGATTAATTTGAATCATACGTTGATCGATGGAACGTGCGTGAGTTAGCCTTAGAGAGAAAATCCGAAATGAGGAAATCAGAAAGAGAACGGGGGTCGTGGATGTGGTGGAACGAGTGCTTCGTCTTTAGTGGCAATGGGCAGGTCACATAACAAGAGACAATATAAAGTGGACTAAAATCCTTCTACAATGGTGGCCTCGACAATCCAAGAGAAGTGTTGGAAGACCACAGGCAAGATGGCGAGATGACATCCGACGCCACGCGGGGGGAAACTGGATGCAGTTAGCCCAGCAGAGATCGATGTGGAAGAGAATGGAAGAGGCCTATGTTCAGGAGTGGACGTTAACAGGCTAAAGAAGAAGAAGAAGTTGATCGAAAAACGACCAGTAAAGGTTCGAGGGCATGGGAGGGAAGGTGATTTCGCTGAATGACAATGTCAAAATGTGTAGAAAGCGAGGGCCGATACTTTGAATAAATTATATTTTTCCATTTTTTCTAAATTATTATGTATTTTTATTGAAAAAACCCGCATTTTAAAGTTACAGACCTAGTATATAGGTACTCGATGATGATGTAAATTTAAGTATCATGAAATAAGCTAACTAAAGTTAATTTGTGAATATGAAATGAATGAAAGTCAAAATAATAAAGATTATAAAATTGATTTTAAAAACCTTTTTGCTCTACTAGTATGTAATCTTGCTCTGATCCAATAAACTTTCCCGACAGCATCATTATTAAGATCTTTCACATGAATGAATTCTCTCTGCAATTTTTCCGTGGATTGAATCATCGACATTTGACCATATTGACCAACCGAAATATCTTCCGATGCTTCCTCTTGTTGGGATGCCTGAAAGTCAAAACAATGTTTTTATTTTCCGATCTAGTTATCATTTATATGAATTTTTAAAATAATACATTTAAAGACTTTTTTTCGGCTTTTTTAGCCGCCTTGGCTGCTTCTTTTTCTTGTTTTTTTAAAGCACTTTTTGTCAAAGGCTTGGTTTCGGTTTCCGATTTTTCTTCTGTCGTTCCCATTGTGGCTAACTAAAAATAAATACAATATTATACAGGCTATTAAATACAAAATTATTTCAATGATATAATTAATATTACCAAAATGTCAATTTAAGCAAAGTTTGGCTAAGTTTTAATACAATAAATATGGATAAAAATGAGTTAAAAAATTAGAAAAGAAAATATGACAAGAATTAGAAGATGGGTTGGAGATAAAGTTTCTTGACCACGTGATTGAATAAAAAGTTTGGGAAATTTGATGGAGCAAAAATTTATATTTGCTATTTTATTTTTTTACTTTTAAGGTCAGCTGAGCGCCATTGCGAGCTAGCTTGGCGAGAAATTTGAAATGACTCTTTTTGGTTGAAATCTATATACTTCGATCTTTCTAAAAATATCCTTAATTGAACTCATGAATCTATTTTTCTAGTTGAAAAGTTTTTATTTTGCCGAAAATAGCAGAGTTGTTGAATCATAAAGAGAAACAAAGAGGTTGTTCTTTGCTTGATGCAAATAAACATACATACACACATATACTTATATCAAATTTATATATATTATGTAAATAAATAAGTAAATCTTTATTACTCGACTTGCTTAGAGGCACAAGTCCTCGGTGGATAGGTCAACAAAACATCAATACAAATTAACTACAGAAATTAATAAACATAAATACAAATCAATTAAAAGAAATTAACAAACAAGAAAAAAAAATAAAAATGTATGCTCATTAACAAATAACATGATCATAGATTTCCATCAAAAGACAAAACATAATTTAAATAATTCCGCGCAAAATTCCGATACCAGGAGCAAACGACGCATTAGCCATCCCGACATTTGCCATAAGTTGTTAAGGAAACCTGGTCAAAATCTTAACAAGAATGGTATGACCTCTCTCTACCTCAGCTAATCTCTGCTTGTGAGAACTAAATAAAATTTTGCGCAACTCTAGGACATTTTAGGACTTGACAAAATTTTTATAATTGATTTAATCATAGGGGGCAGAGGACTATAATAATCCCAAGTAGTAACAGACAGACTGTTCCACAAATCAATGCCAGATCCTACAAATTAATGTAAACCGATATTTTTCAAGAATCTTTTGGCTTAGGAATCTTTTTCTATGATCAGCTCTACCTGAATTACTTATTTATTTATACAAGACTATAGATTATTTAGAGTAGCAATGGATTCAAACAGACCAACCGTACACCTTCAACTGATTCAAAAAGGATTTAAAAAAAACAAAAATAACTCTTATCAATATATTTTAATATTTAATCTAAAATTAACATATAAAATTAAACTCATTTATGTGGATTCAGCAGAATATATCAAATTCAAATTAACATCTCATTAGGTTATTTTTAAAAAACATTCATTAGATTTTCAATTGACAATCACCTGTTTCTAACACCTCCCTTCGAATCTTTTTTATTATTTTTATGGACCTTATATTTATTCAATAAATTATTATATAGCTACAGCTTAGGTTATTCCTGTCCATTCTGAACTTGATAGAGTGTCATTTAGAAATATATATGTATCATTTCACTGAGTTATTTTTTAAATAAATAATATATATTTATTGAAAGAGACAATAAAAGATTGTTATAAATAAATTAAAAATGTATAATTCCAGCAGAAGAGACACTCTTTTATTGTCTCCTTCAATTTATAAAAATTCTGCTACTCTCGGCACAAAAACTTTCAATTTAATATATATTATATATATGATGTGTATGTATATTTGCATCAAGCAGAGGACTACCTCTTTGTTTCTCTTTATGTTTCTTTCTTTTAACTTTTTTGAAGAAAAGCCACGATTAATCCCCAAGTGACGAGATTCTTCAGAAATTTGCTCGTTTCTCTGGAGCAAATCGGTAAAAATTCGCTTTGTTGCAGGAGAGTTCGTGGGGTACTTATTCAGCCCATCATTTCCATACTTTTCCGAGCTTAGTGAAACAACGAACAATGGTCGAATGGTCTACATTGAAGTCTTGGGCCAACATTCTGGTTGTCAAGCTATTTGGCAACTTTGCAATGTCTTAGCTCTAAAGAAACAGATTTTATTCTATCCGCGCCCTTTTTCGTCATTTTCCTTAGATTCTAGTGAAAGATTTGTTCACCCGCATATTTATTAAATAAAAAAGTGAAAACCTATTAACAACCAAAGTATGAAATTCACCCAAAAAGCATTTGTTGTGGAAGAGAAGATCTCCCCCCCCCCTCTCTCTCTTCAGGGTTTAAAAGGGTCAATGAGAGAACAGTGCGTATGATTGAATATTAGTGTTAAGCGGTCCCTACACGATCATTCTATCAGTCAGATTGAATCAATCAGAGTGTCATTCGTTACTTCAATCATGCAGAACCCTACACGATCATTCAGACAGACAGTCAGATTGAAGTTTTTTTGGCTCATTCTACAGTGACAAACAGCGAAGACTGATGAAAAGAATGACGGTACCAATACACGCTTCATTCAGACTGTAAATCTCCTCTCCTTTTTACATGATTGAAGCTCTGATTTCTGAAAATCCGTCAATCTCGTTCATCAGTCCATCAGTCCTACCCGAGGGGTGAAATTGTGTACACCTACTTCCACTTCCACTTTCATTTCCAAGTAGAAGACAATAGATGATTATCTAATGAATTCCAAATACGGTGTACACCTAATTCCAATCGCGGTTCACCCCTCGGTCCTACCCCTACACGCTCAATCCGAATGTCAATCTTAGACAAGACTGACAGTCAGAATAATCGTGTAGGGGCCGTTTTAGAGTTTGAAAATATTTTAATGATGCTGTTACTGGTAAATTAGAACATTAGTGAAGCACAAGCAAAGTTAAAGGAGACAATAAAGAAGGATCCTTCGTTGATCCTTTTAAGCCATGAAGAAGGAGGGAAGATCCTCCGAAACGTTGATTTTTTAAAAGAGGATAAATTGACGTTCTAATAAATTATTTTATTCTGATTTTCATTATCATCTGCTTTTTTATTAAATCACCATAATTTATTTAAATTAATAAGTTGTTGTAGGGAAATAAGGACAATAGCTTATGCAAGTATTTTTATTTTATACCAACATTTCGTCAACTTTGTTGACTTCCTTAGAGCTCAAAAACAAATTAATTTCTTTGCATATTTGTCATTTTATAAATATGTAAAGAAATTAATTTGTTTTTGAGCTCCTGAGAGTCAACAAGTTGACGAAACGTTGGCATAAAATAAAAAATACTTGCATAAGCTATTGTCCTTATTTCCCTACAACAACTTATTAATTTAATCGATGGACATAAATAATCAAAATAATTATTTATTTATTTTTATAATTTTCAACGAAATGATATGAGTGCTCTCTTCTGGAATTATTATAAACTATTCTTCGCTTAGATCAATTTATATAAATGCAATTCTTCCTTTTAAATCTGACATCATTTGCATATTTTTTATCCGTTTCAAAAGTCAACGTATTAACATGGTAAATTAAATTTCTAAATTTATCTATATGAAATTTCCTATGTATATTGTATTTTTCAGATCAATTTTTCACAAAAACTTGTTTAATTTTTTCAGGCTTCTTACACCGAAGACCAGTTGGCCGGTAAGTATTAATGCCTTGTAAAAAGAGGTCAGCTTTTCATTCTGACTCATCTGACACGCCCAGATCAACAAATCTTTACCTTATTAGGCCATATATTGAAAGTAAAATAGCGAGTTACAGAAGGTTTTTTGCTATTTGTAGTATATATTCTTGTATAGGTACATCTCTTGATGTTTCGTTCTTTTTTATTTTCTCTTCTCTAAATCGAATTTTTCCAAAATGATGTACGGGTATGAAATGACCAATAAAGTTCTTTCTTCAATTGAAGGTATTGTAAAATAGACAAGAATTAAGAAAATTAAGCTATTTTACTAATTAGATTAGTGCTCTATAATTTCAGCTGTGAGGGAGTTGGTCTGTTTTTAATGAAACACCAAAGAAACTGTTCTTTTATTCTTATCATTCTCTATCTATATTTTTAAATATATTTATTTAAATACTAGTCAAAAACTATTATCATTACAGAACGGATTTTTAGCCTCTTATTTTATAATAAATAATCCCTTAAATCGCTTACCAATTTTTGATACAGTCCCTCTTCATTTTAAAGAAGTATTTCGTCGTCTTCAATCAAAAGATATTTGTGTAATAATCTTTTATGTCTACTCAGCTCATTTTGTTAAATTTAGGACGTTATGACTGCGAATGAAAGCACACAACTAATGAAAAATCAATTAACTACAGCAAAATGGGTAACCAACGATTATCGTTCAACAATAATCGTTGAACGATCATCGTGATAGTCGCACCGAGGAAAACGTAGCTTTAAATAGTCCCCTAAATAGTCGTGAATTAAATTAAAATACATTCAAGTAGTCTGGAATCAAATGAAGTCATTTTTTCATCCCCTTGTGATAGCATTTTAGGGTTACAAAAATCGTGAAAATATTATCATCAGTTATCTGCCAAATTTCATTCTTCTAAATTCTTCCACAGTGGATATATTAAATAAAAACAATTCCCCCCCTATTTTTATAGGGCTGTAACTTGGAGGGGTAGGGGTTTTGAACAAAAAATGATATGAAAGATCCCCCTTAATTAAAGGAATCGTAGGTAGTTGGACTTGACTTTAAATTAAATACAAAGTTTTTTATTTAAATAGGCCAAATGTTTCGTTGCTGGTTCGCAACTTCTTCAGTGGCTCATTTACTAAATTTATTTGCCTGGGGTTTTGACTAAGAGAAAAACCATTTTCAAACAGTATCTTAACAAATCACTCAATTTTATCAAATAATATAAACATAAACCATTTAAAAGAATATAATTGTTTCCCTTTAAAATAATTAAAACAATCAAATTGAACAAAGAATTTCTTTGCAAATAAGTTTAATAAATGACCCACTGAAGAAGTTGCGAACCAACAACGAAACGTTTGGCCTATTTAATTTAGTCAAGTCCAACTCCCTACGATTCCTTTAATTATTAATCATGGACACTGAATAATGAAATATTCTCCTTAATTATTATCATTTCCGTCCATAATTTAATTTGAAAGTTTATATTGGGAAAATAAGGACAAGTTTTTATGTGTGACTTTTTTATTTATCCACCAACGTTTCGTCGACTTTGCCGACTTCTTCAGGTAAAGTCGACGAAACGTTGGTGGATAAATAAAAAAGTCACACATAAAAACTTGTCCTTATTTTCCCAATATAAACTTTCAAATTCTCCTTAATTTTTGCTGAAAATCGCCCTTTAAAATAGTTCGCATCAATTTAGAAACACCTTGTATAGCTATTTATATAGGATTGGTTTATAACAAACGATTCTTAATTGATCGTTTGTTATGTGGCTAGCTTGCTATAACAACAAAATGAATTTTTCTATGTCCATTGGATATTTGAGCCCATGTGAAAAACAGATAAAATAATTCTAATTAAAAGACTGGTGATGAAGGTCAAAGCTTCGAAACTATTTTTTTTTTTATTTAGAAATTATTTTATTCAATATAAAAGATACAGAGTAAATTAAATCAACTATACAGAATCATACAAACAAATGAATAAAAAACTTTTTTCGTGACCTTATGGGTTTTTGGTTTCTTGTCTTGCTTCCATTTCTTCAATCTTCCTGAGGACCCCCGTCTCTCATCTTGACTTCTCCAGTAGTCTGTTGTTTATTTGTCCCCTTAAACCCATCCACCAATCTTGCACATTCATTCCCAGGGCTGGTCCAAAGTCTGCATGTCCATCAACTCTCTCCGTGTGGCTGTGTCTCCCACATCATTACAGGCTCAGAGCGCCTTACAGGCCTGAAGCAGGATCGGTAAAAGGCGAGGTTGTTGGCGTTTAGTTGACGGGTTTCTTCTGGTTCCTCATCCCCCCCTCATCACAATTAATTGTTTACATTGAATCTGAGTGTTAGACCTGTTTAGTAAACACTATCTTCACCAAGGAACTCCCGAAACTCGCCCCGTCATCGCTTCGAAACTATAGTCACTAGCAAATAAATTACATATTGTTTCTTTGCATCAGGCAGAGGACAACCTCAGTGATTTCCCTTTCTACTTCTATCCAGCTTGTGTGGCTGTCAGACTGTCCCGTCATTTAGACGAGGTGATTGATTGGACAGTTGTTGTCATGACAGAAACTAAGACTTCCAAATAAATTTCATAATAAATAATTTTTTAAATTACTTTTATTTCTATTCTAGATTTTCAAGAAGCATTCCAGCTCTTTGACTCAAGGGGAGATGGAAAGATTCATGTTGCGCAAATTGGGGATGCTCTCCGAGCTCTTGGACAAAATCCAACAGAATCAGACGTGAAGAAATTCACTCACCAACATAAACCAGGTTAATTGATTTTTATATATTTGTATTATAAATACAAATTCTTTTATAAAACAATCTGGAAACGTTTATTAAAATTTTATTGTAAAATCTTTGTCAGTACAATTGAAATAATAATAATCAAAATAATAGGGACCGTGCGTCACGACTTTAGCACCAACTGGCGACGAAAATGTAAGCTTTTTGGGATGATTTATTAAACGTTTATATGACATTTTTAGTAAAAATAAAAAAGATAAACAACCGCTGCCCAAAGAGTCTCCAACACAAAGAGACTCGCCCAAGGCCCCCTAGGCTCCGTACACGTTACAATATGTATCTTTTGGGGGTTGGGTTAGCCGAGGGGTTAGCGTACCAGCCTGCTAATCAAGGGGACCCGGGTTTGAATCCGACTCGCGGCAACCGGCTAAAAATCTGATCCCTACATAGAAGACATAAATTAATAAGTGTATCGTAAATTGGTTGATGACTAGAAGGGCAGAAAAGCAAAAAAAAAAATGTATCTTTTATCTATGATATTATAATACATTATTTGCCCCAATTCTCCCAAATTATTTGAATAAATAAACACAAGAGAGCGCTACCTCTCTGTTTAACGAACGGTCCCTATAGGCATAAATATGATCTCCGAAACCATTTGATTAAAAAGAAGGTTTGTTTGAATTTACAATCAATTGTACGTAATTTGTTATTGATTTTCATAAGATTCTGCAAAGAAAAAATTATAAGAGATATTCATTCTTTCGTAGTCAAAGAATAAGACAATTAATTGATATAATTGTATCTCTTGGACTAGTTATAAAAGTTGTATCTAATAAAATATATATTATTTTCAGATGAGCGTATAAGTTTTGAAGTATTTTTGCCAATATTTCAAGCTATATCCAAAAGTCGAAGTTCCGATACTGCTGATGATTTTATTGAAGGACTTCGCCATTTTGATAAAGATGGAAATGGTTTTATTTCTTCTGCCGAATTACGTCATTTACTTTCAACTTTAGGTAATATATATATATATATATAGTAATTATTAAATTAGATTAAAATTGGAGTTTTTTTAATTTTAAGGTAGTTCTTTCACAAAAAGCAAAAATTCAAGAAGTCTTCGAAACTTGGAATATAAGTCATTAAAAGCATAATAAACCCAATGAAATTTTTGCATATGAGATTGTGAAAGGGTGGGAAAATGATCATTATTTTATTTTTTTTCATTGAAGGACTTTCACCATCTTGATGAAAAACTAATATTTGATAGAATAATATATTCGGAGTAACTTAAAAAAAAAATTGAAATGATTTACCACGTAGTTTTGATAAAAAATAAAAACATATTTGGGTGATTATTTTTAGTGGAGGGGATATAAGAACAATGGCTTGGAAACGATCCATTCATAAAGAGGATATAGTAGTTTGAAAAGTACAGTCACGTTAAAAAAACATAACCTAAAATTTTAGCACCGTTCATATGTATAGAGTGGTTACGAGGCTAAAAGTTTTTGTGTGGATTGTCGCGAAAGAACTACCTTAATGAAAAAATGTTAATTTTAAAATATTATCGTAATATATAGCTCTTGTTATTTTGAATCTTTATTGGTCAGTGGGTATATGGTCCCCACATTAAATTTCGGGTCTGGAACCCAAAATCGGAAGCGGGCCCCTTATTATGGAATAGTTGTGTTTCATTCCGGGACCTACAGGTGCTGTTGGTCCCCCCTTTTGGGGGCCATACTGTAAACGTGCTAAATATTTCACTTAAAACAACCCTTATTACATATAATTAAAAATAATACACTCCATCTCGGATCTAATAGATGACACCCTCTTGTAATTTTCTTGGAAAATTTAATATCTATTTCGCTAGCTAACCTGAACACTTACATATATTCAATTTGGAAAAGTCATTCCATTTTGAAGTAATTTGAAACACTTTTATTTATTTAAACTAAATGGCATGGCTATGTGTTTATATTTAGAATCACTAGACGGAAAAATTTTACAAATGAAAATTTAAATCTTTGAGTGAAATAGTTTCAAAATATTGTCTATTAAAATTAAGGGTGGTCTAGTCCGAAAATAAACTTCCAAATCATTCTTGTTCTGCTGTTTTTAAAAATTATTTTTCTTGATTTCTCTATCAAACTAATAATATAATATATTTTATGAACGTGAAATTGGGTCGTATCAAAGATTTTAATAGATATGTTTAAAGTGATGGTCTTAAAGGTCTGACTAATTGCCCGGAAAGCTTACTAGTGTTTGGGTTCGACTTCCGAGGGGAAAGACCCTCCTACATGCAATATAACATATCTATTAAAATCTTTGATACGACCTAAATTCATGTTAGTAAAAATTAATTGATTACAGATCACAAGTTGATTTTGAGAAAAAATTCAATCTTTCTTTCACAAATAGATACTCATTTCTTTACATATATTTTATGTTATCACGAATTAATAATAAATATTTTAATCACTGTAAGATAATTTTTACTTTAATTAATGAAAAGTATAATGTATATATATACACCTAAATCTTATCTTAAAGAATGTAACTTTCCATTACTAATGACGTAAAGACTAATGACTATGTTTATTATCTACAGGAGAAAAATTGCTTGATGATGAAGTTGAACAGCTTCTGAGTGGACAAGAAGATTCACAGGGAAATATCAACTATGAAGATTTTGTTCGCATGATCATGTCTGGTTAATTATTCATTTTATTAATACAATTTTAAAAAGAGACACCAGAAAAATCTATATACATTTATGCATTTATAATAGTATCTATGAAGTTAAAAATTATAATTTTAAAACAAAATTATATATATAGATATATTTATCGAATAAAAAAAATCCTTTTATCAAAATAATTTATTAAGAAATATGTATTTAGTTAATTTTTTTTTTTTTTCATTTTATCAACATTCCATGGAAATATGAATGAATAAAATAAAATAATAGAATGATTTAATTGAATTAATATTCTCATTTCTTTCTAAAATTTTTCTATTTGTATCTATTATTGTTTATAATATTTTGTACTTAAAGAAATTGGTAAATAATAAAATATTTTTACATAATGAAAATTAACTACTACTCAATTAATCTCTCCAACTCTATAGTTTTACTAAAAGTCTAGCTTCCATATCTTTCATTATCTAGGAATAACATTGGAATTTAGGATTTCCTTTTTTCTATCTAACCATCCAGCAATCTCACTATAGTAAATTAAGCCCGCTTCACACGAGACATTTTCTCCTACTTGTTCGGCTAAATGTAAATTTGGAGACATGGAGGGGTCGAAATGACGTCATTCCGGACTGTCTTACTAGCATGCTTGCTTGATTCAAAAGATAGACCATGTTTAAAAAAAAAAGTTAAGCTACTTAATCCTTATAGTAGCATCCAATCGGAAAGCATTATTTTATCACGTGGGTGACATGGGCATTGGCACAATACATCAGCTGATATTTTGTTTCTGAATGTTCAACTCTTTACTGCAATGAATAAAGAGAATATGCCTTCCAAATTCCAAAAGTGGACTCAAAAACAAATTGAAATATTAATTGAGGCCTTTAAAGATGACCAGTGTTTATATGCATTCATTGCCTGGACTGACTGACAGTTGCGCGCGCAACCTAGCCGGCCCAATATTAATTAATTTCTGAAAAAGCTCCGTGTGAAGCCAACAGGCGAAAAATCAGCCTGACTGAACTAGCTTCAAATTGTAAGTAGGGCGAACAAGAAGCAGAAAAAGCCTCATGTGCACCAGCCTTTAAATGAGATTTAAAATAAAAGTAAAATCAATTTTATAAATAAATGTTTATTATAAATATATTTTATCAGTAACAAAATGAATTACATTTGATAAACAAATCGCTTTCTTATATTATATATAAATTTTATTTATATATAATATTATGTTGACTAACAAAATAATAATAAAAAAAATGAAATTTCTCTTAATCTCAAATTATTTAAAAATTTTGGAATATTATTTTTTTTTGTACATATGCCTGAATGAAAACGAATATATTACCATAACTTGATTTGTTAAGATTTAGTTTGAAATTAGATTATATACAATAGATAGGAATTAGAGCTAGACTATTAATTATTTTCTAGATAACATATTCATTTTAATTTAAATGAAATTTAAATGAATAGGATAATGAAAATACTTACATATTTTTGAAAAAGAATTATTTATCTTTTTATTGTGAGAATAGTTATCTAGTTATCAATATATATATATAAATTTCTATTTTCTATAAGTTATGTGGTAGTTAAATAGCATAATAATTTTATAATTTAAAATGAGACCTTTTCCCAACTTTCTAACTAAAAAATTATATACATATGTGATTAATTAATGTTGGGCATTTGGGCTTCATGTCATTTTATATAATAAACTAGTAAGGGCAAAAAAATAAAATAAAAAACAAAAACAAAAAAAAAGAGATAAAATGATAAATTTTTATTTTTGAAAATAATCTATAATTCAAAAGATTGAATTAAGGATTATTTTGGAAAATAAATTTTAACATCTTATTAAATGTTAGGTATTCCTTTTGAAATTAAAAAATATCTTATATAATATATATATATATATATATGGTATATAAATATAAATATATATATATATATATATATATATATATGGTATATATATATATATATGGTATATAAATATATATATATATATATATATATACACATGCACACATATATATGTGTCAAAAAACAAAACAATTAAAATTCGTTCAATCTAACTTTGTTTAAATTATTGCTTTTTTTATAAATTTTGGTAAATACAAATTTTTATACTCTTAGATTTTTTACATATAGTACCCCCTTTTTTTAAATTTTCAAATCTCATGTCACGTATACCTATAGAAACAAATACAATTCTTTTATAAAAAAATAAAAAAAAAATAGTCGTAATTCTTTTAATTTACTTTTTGTCTTCAATTTTTATTCTTTTTATAAAAGAAAAGTACTTATTTTTTTTAAATAATAACATTCTCCTACCCATGATAATTAAATGTGAAATTTGGAGATTCTAAGTAAAAAAGAGTATGCAAAAACATCTCTAAATTTTTGTAGATTTTTATTTACTTAAAATTAATTTAATGGAAAAGTGAGATGATTTGGAAAGATTAATCAATATCAGATAAACCTTTCTCCGACGATGTTTCATCTGTTGATTTTCTTACAAGGCCTAGAATATTTAGCATACTTTGGGGACCTAAAAAACAAAAATAAAAGAAATTAATATTTAAATGATAAGAATTTGAATCAATTATAATCTATATATATAAAATTAAGGTTTTGTCTGTACATAGGTCCAAATCACGCCAAATTTTGGTTGCACACGTTTCAAGCAAAGTTATGAACGAAAACACCCTAAATAAAGTCCCTGTGTCTGTCTGTCTGTATCCGTGGGTTCCGCGAAAAGTTGCTCACGATTCACGTAAAAACAGCTGAAGGGATTATTATGAAATTTCATATTTGCATCAGATGTCTTCTAACTTACGTTTATAGCTATATAACGTTTTGATATTTTCACGCTAAAAGGGGGTTTGGGGAGGCGCACGAATGAAAATTATCAAATAGCTCCTAAACTATTAACCCTACGGCAAATTTAATTATAAGCAAAGTTGTAAGGGATGTGATTTCTGACTAATTTTGTTAAAAAAATTCACCCCAAAAGGGGAGGAGTGTGAAAAAATGTAAATTCTTGCCCTTGGAGCAAACTCATCCAAATTTTGTATACATAATCTGTGGGCCTCTAGAGAGCTAGAAATGCAAAAACAAACCACCCAAAATGGGAGGAGGGTGAAAAAATGTAAATTTTTGCCCTTGGATCAAACTCAAACAAATTTTGTATACATAATCTGTGGGCCTCTAGAGAGCTAGAAATGCAAAAACAAACCACCCAAAATTGGAGGAGGGTCAAAAAATATAAATTCTTGCTCTTGGACCAAACTCAACCAAATTTTGTATAATAATATAATCTGTGGGTCACTAGAAGGCTAGAAATGCAAAAACTGGGTGGGGGCTCGGGGTAGAGTGATGGTGCGGGGTGGTATGAGGATCCGGGCGTGGGTGTCCAGGAGCCTAGGCGGGGGATGAGGGCACGGGGGTGGTGGTGGAGGGTGGAGTGGGAGGTTCAGATGAGGGCCCAGAGGCGTAGTGGGGTGATGCGGGGGCACGGGGTGGGTAGAGTGGGGGGTTTAGGTGAGGGTCCAGAGGCGTAGTGGGGCGGTGCGGTGCGGATGAGAATGGTGGGGTGGAGAGCACGGGGTGGGGGTTCGTGGGTTGCGGTTTAGGGGGCGTGCCTTGCAGCTAGTAATCTATACATATATATAAAATGAAGGTTTTGTCTGTACATTGGTCCAAATCTCGCCAAATTTAAACCACCCAAAAATGGGGCGGGTGAAAAAATGTAAATTCGTGAGGGTGGGGTTCGGGGTCCAGGGGGCGAAGCGCCCCGGCTAGCAAGAGGGCCGCCGAAGGCGGGCCTTGCAGCTAGTAATAAAAATAATTAAAA
This sequence comes from Forficula auricularia, assembly GCA_024734495.1. Classification (NCBI taxonomy): domain Eukaryota; kingdom Metazoa; phylum Arthropoda; class Insecta; order Dermaptera; family Forficulidae; genus Forficula; species Forficula auricularia. The sequence continues at coordinate 347,702 of JALMQS010000846.1, read as the reverse complement.
ATTGTAAACAAAAGAAGATTACCTTTTTCTATCTCAACTACCGGTTCTTTAGTAGGTACTACTACTTTGGTCTTCTCTTGAGGATAATTTAGCCAACCACCTGGCTGGCTTGGTTCATCATCATCGTCAATAGAAACAAGTGGAGGAAATGTGGCTGAATGTTTCTCCATCGTTTGATCCAAAACTTTTATAGACTTTTCAGGATGGTAACAATACAACAGATGTTTGGCTAAAAACATTTATAAATATATTTACTTAGTTTATAAAACAAAGGGGATTCTTAAATCACTAAAAATACTTAGCAACCGAGCCTTTTCCAATAATTTAAAAAAAAAAATTATTATATATGTGAAATATTAATTTTAATGAAAAGTTAGAAAATCATAATTAAGATTTATTTTAAAGACAAAATTATTGTCTTCATTAGGTCTTAAGGAGGTCCTTTCGCTCCAGGTGAGTCAAAAGAAGTGTAGTATCTAATATTTTATAAAATAAGTTAAAATACAAATGAAAAATAATAGAATTAAAAAATAAATAGTATGAAAGCCGTAAATGTTTGAAATAAATACAATTATAAAAAAAATTAAATACAAAAGTTAGTTCAATGCGTTGTATTAATACTGTTTATGTTTACATCCAAACATAGCATTTATGTGATTTGTTAAAGTAAATTTCTCAGTAAATTCCTCGGTCAATGATATGTTTTATTGCAAAAAAAGAAACCTGCATGTTTCAAAAAGCTATTTTTTAGTTTTTTTTTATAACTTTATATCAGGAGTGCGCAACTGCCAGCCCGTTACGATGTTAAATCCGGCCGGTACAATAAATCAAAATACTATTTATATTTATTCAAAGAATTTTCAATAAGATTTAAAGATTTCTAATGATCTTTCATTAGTAATTCTACCATTTGCTTTCAATGTTGACAATGCACCAGCCAGTATTCAATTGGAACTGATAAATTTACAATCAAATTTACTACTAAAAAATCAATTTTCTGAAAAAAAAAAAAAAACAATACTGGAATTTTATGCTTCTTTAAATCCAGAAATCTTTAAAAATATTCTGGATTATGCACAAAAATATTTGGCATTCTTTGGATCAACTTAAATTTGCGAAGCTACATTTTCTTTAATGAAACATACGAAGAACAAAAAAAAGATCCAGAATAATACATGAAAATTTAGAAGCAGTTCTTCGAATTACTAGCTAATTAAATCCTAATTATGATTTAATAGTAAATCAGGAGCATTCCAAATTTAGCCCCTCAATATTTTGTTTATTGGGCCTCCGAGGAGAGGGCCTCTTACAAAGACAAAAGACCATTACACAAATTTATTTACAAATCTTTCACACTTTAAGCTTCAGAACAAATTAAGATATTAAGTTAGTTCTTTCGCGACAATCCACATAAAAGGTTTTAGCCTCGTAACCACTCTATACATATGAACGGCGCTAAAATTTTAGGTTATGTTTTTTTAACGTGACTGTACTTTTCACACTACTTTATCCTCTTTATGAATGGATTCAGAACGGATGGATTAATCCTGACTCACATTTCACATTTTTTTTTTTTTTTTTTTGTATTTACAAAAAATAATCATACGCCACCCGCTCTATATGTTCCTCTGCTGAAAGTGTAAAGTTTAGTGTATTCATTTTGTTACATAATAAAAATGTTAATTACAAATTTTATTTTTATCTATAATCCATTCCAATTAAGATCAATTTGTATTTATTATTTTTATTTTTTAACATTTGCATATTTTTAAAATAATGAATTTTTGTTAAAAATTCTGTACTGGCCCTCGTTGTGGGAAGACTAACTTTTTTTTAATAATCTGTCTAATTGAGTATGCACATTGTTTTGGTTGAAAGCTTGATACAGAGTCTAGGGTTTTCTTTAAAAGAAATCTTTATTATGATTTTCCTACTGATCGTTTAATTAAAAATATTGATTTTTTTCATTATATTCTTACATTTTAAGAAAACTAGAATGATAATTAAAAACAAATTTACCTATTTTATCCCCAAACTTAGACTTGAATCCGCAAGAGCAATACATATCCTGTATCATTTTACGACCCTCTTTGTTTCCTGTTTTCTTGATACCATGATAATTCTGTTGATGTTTTAACATACTATTTTCACAGAATGTAGAATATTCACATTTTCTACAGCTATGATATGTCCTGTAAATAAATTTTTATATTAATATTTTATTTATTTTTATAAATTAAAAAAGGGAGGAATTCAGTTGTAACCAAAATAAATCTAGTAAAAAAAATTCTCCAAAATGACGGAATCTAATTTTCCCTCAATAAATTAATATACAAATGAAATTTATACAATATCTACTTACTTGAAGTGACTGTAAGTCAAAGGCTTCGCATTACATTCGTAACATCGTAGTTTCCATGGTTCATACTTGACTTTTAAATTCAACCAAGGTGGTACACTAATATAGTCTTTAAATGTATCAGTTAAAGCAAGATCAGTTTTCTTAACTAAATGAGGCATTAGAGATTTCTCTAATATAATAGGTTCGATATTTATAGCTTGGTTGCCGCCCATAAAAGCAGTAATACTTAAACAAGCTTGTTCTAGTTTTTCTTTTTGTTTCGCCATATCATTGACCTCATCGGCTCCACCTTCATTGTTCGGTTGATGGTCCTCAATTAGATGACGTTTAACTTCTTCGTGGTTAACAAACTTGAGTAAACATTTTCGGCATGAATTAACCCGATTTTGAATATGTTTATCAAGATGGGCAATATAATATCTTATATTTGATGTTTGAACTTTGCCATTCTTATCATGAAGCATTAAGATCTTCAGACAAAATGGACAAAGAATAGTATCTAAATTGATATGATTCTGAAAAAAATTTAGTTATTATTTTAATTCTAATCTGATAAATTAAATTAATAGTATTCTAAATTAACAAATTTGAATCTAGTATGGAGCCTAACACATTTTAAAAGCACAATATTAGTAAGATGCAATGATTAATGAAGAAAAAATTATTAAGGTAGTTGTTTCACCATAAGGGTTTTCTTAGGAGTTTTTTAAAATTTTGACAGATAATTATTTAAATACTGCTGCATCGATTGGTGGCAAAACGAAATTTATGAAGAATATATTTCCGGAGATATTAAATTCCAAAGTTAGAGTTTTTCAGACTCTTATACATTACACTAAAAACAAGCTGGCAACAAAGCATTTATTTAACCTAAAAAGTGGGTTAACTTTAGTAATTTTTGACGTTTTTTCGCTTCAGCTATTGTCGCAACAGCTTTCAATCGCTTATTAAGAACTTTTTGTTTTATAAATCTCCCTTTATAATGTACTTTATCTGAAATTTCTATGATAAAATATATACAAGCTCGGATAGTGTTGCCAGATTTGTCAAACGAGCACGGGATTGGCTAGTAGTGGTACAGAAACAGCAATAAGTTTTGGGCTTATGAATTACAAATCCTTATTGTCTGTTCTATATACTCTAGCATTAACTTTTGCTTTTTGCTAGTATTGTCGCGAAACAACTACCTTAAGACAAAAACAAAGCTCATGTCCTATGCATGGGGCAAATATACATACATAAACATAAACAAGGTGATTCAAAACGAGTGTAAAAAACTTAGGATAATTTAAGCAAAAAAAGATAGGTTGCTTTTCAATCCCTTACAGAATTATCGCAATTATTATTTTAATATATGGTACTATAGAAAATCATATTAAAAATTAAAAAAAATTATGGTTAGTAGTATGTAGTTGGTAAATAAACCTTAATTTGTTTAGTATATTTAGTCACGCGGTGTGTAAGAATTTAAAGTTATTTCTTAAGGAGGGGGCACATGCAATCAGGAATCAGCCAAAACGCTTCAAACAGGAATTTTTATTTTTATAGATATTTACCGTATAGTAATGATCAATCACATTATTGACTAAGGAAGATTTAAATTTGCATATTTTGCATTCATAAGGCATTTCATGAAAGACATGAATTCGCTTCATATGCTGTATCATAGTGGGATCATTTGCAAATGACAAATGACAAATTCGGCATATAGAATTATGTATTTTTTTGTGAACCTAAAAACAAAAAACAATTTAGAGTATAACATGATAATTTTTTATTTCTTATTATAAGTTATATTAAAATATAAAAATGATTTTTTTTTGCAACGAAATTTTCTCTGGAGAGAGACGGACTGGTAGAAATTTTAATTGAATGTAATGGAAGGCAGCCCAGAGGTAGTGAGAAAGAAAAAATTAACACATATCAAATAAGGTGTAATTTATTGGAATCCTTCCTCCTTTCCTTTCAAACCAACGTTTCGGAGGATTTCTCCTTCTTCAGGTGTTTCAAAGGGTCAATGAATGAAACAAATAAAATGTTTCCTTCTCTCTCCACAGTAGTGTTCAAAAACTTTCTTCATTTTTAACAAAGGCATAGAAAAACATCTTTTTTTATGCCTTTGTTAAAAATGAAGAAAGTTTTTGAACACTACTGTGGAGAGAAGAAGGAAACATTTTATTTGTTTCATTCATTGACCCTTTGAAACCCTGAAGAAGGAGGGAAAATCCTCCGAAACGTCGGTTTGAAAGGAAAGGAGGAAGGATTCCAATAAATTACACCTTATTTGATATGTGTTAATTTTTCTTTCCTCACTACCTCTGGGCTGCCTTCCATTACATTCAATAAAAATGATTTATGATAGAAATAATTGATATTTTTAAAATAAATACCTCGTCAATATGGGTTACAAGATCTCTTGGATTCACAGATTCTTTCAAACAATATCTACAAATCAAATTTGGATTTATTTGATTCGATCGGTTTCTAGCATGAAGAGATAAATGTCGCATTAGAGAAATATTGTTAGGAAAATTTATACTGCACTGTACACACTATAATAAAAAAAATAATACAAATTATTTACGTATATATTACTAGTTTATAAATTTATAATAAAGAAAATAAGATTATCAATATTACTGTAATGTGTTCTGGTTGTAAAATCCTTTTGAAAGGAGCCATTCGTTGTTGGTCGCCGCCAAGTTGGGCATAATAATATTCCTCAATGGTTTTAACCCATTCATTGGGATAAGTCATGTTTTCAATAATTTTAGAATATTTTCGTTTGTGTTTAGGAGCACCCGGAGGCTGTGAATCTGCCGGTCTTTTTCTACCTCTACCAGTAGTAGGAGGAGTTCGTGGAATGCCTACTTTTATATTTAAAGCAGGTGGATCGACATCTTTAATACTAGGAGGTAGCATGTCAATCATGCTTAATGGATACTAAAAATTCAAAATATTAACTTTAGTTCAATTCAAAAATAAATAAATAAATATTTCATTATTTGTGTCCATGATTAATAATTAAAGGAATCGTAGGGAATTGGACATGACTTTAAATTAAATACAAGTTTTTATTTAAATACGCTCAAACGTTTCGTTGCTGGTTTGCAACTTCTTCAGTGGCTCATTTATTAAACTTATTTGTCTGGAGTTTTAACTAAGAGAAAAACCATTTTCAAACAGTATCCTTACAATTCACTCAATTTTATCAAATAATATAAAACAATGTAATTGTTTCCTGTCAAAATAATTAAAAGAATCAAATTGAACAAAGAAATTTTTATTTATTATGTACTATCAGATATCTTATTAAGCACTTCTTAATAAGATATCTGATAGTACATCTATCTATCTATATATAAATAAAAATGTACTGTTACGCCTAAATGATACGTTGAAGGATCTCCGAAAGTTCTTCACCGATTTCTTTGAAATTTTCACACAACATTCCATTCAAATACACGAGTGTTTTTATAGATATCACACCTGTGGCATGCAAAAAATATTTTTTCGAGGAAACAACGCCAACGTCTCTCTGGGGGGTAAAAGCAAACAAACAAGATGGCCAATAATAGCTTTTTGGAAATCTTTCAGCTGTCAATATTATTTTTGGTTAAGGGAACAATTTTGACTCTTTTAATACCTATTCTATAATTATTTGCATTTTCAATTAATTTTCAAAACTATTATTATTTTTAAAATATATTTAAATTTTTGATCAAATCAATTTTGACAGGTAAGCAATATATAATCATTTTTTATCAGTTAAATTTTAACCATAAAACGAGACGCTCCCCGCCAGGGGCTAGGTAACGCCGGGCCGAAGGCCCGGGCGTCAGCTAGTAATATATAAAAATTTATTTGTTCAATTTGATTCTTTTAATTATTTTGATTGGAAACAATTACATTGTTTTAAAAAGTTTATGTTTTATATGATTTGATAAAATTGAGTGAATTGCAAAGATACTGTTTGAAAATGGTTTTTCTCTTAGTTAAAAATGAGCCACTGAAAAAGTTGCAAACCAGCAACGAAACGTTTGGCGTATTTAAATAAAAACTTGTATTTAATTTAAAGTCATGTCCAACTCCCTAAGATTCCTTTAATAAATAAATAAACTTGAAAAATATACATTGTTGTTTGGAGGAACTGGAGCTGGAGGATATGGATCATCATTGATTTCGACAACTGGTGTTAATGGATTTGAAGGAAGCGCTGTTATATCATCTGTTGAAGACATAAACATCACAGGTTGAGTAAATTTTGGATCATTTAGACCAATCATTCTTGAATATGCCCAGTTTCTAAACGGGTTGACAGAAATGCGATGCAAACGATTTAAAAGATATTCATCTAAAAAAAAAAAAATGAGTATTTTAGTTAAATAGAAATAGAAATTTAAACAAGAATACATACGTTCAATCCGTGTTAATTGTGCTATATGGTGAAGAATATTTTCGAAAGCTTGAGGAGGTTGGGGTCCCCAACGCTCACGCCATGAAAGTTCATCCAGAAATTGTTGAATTATCTGAATACTTAGCATAGAAAGTGTATTCTATAAATTAAAAAAAAAAGATAGTTTTTATTTCGATTATAAAATTCAGGATGTTAAAAAAAGTCACATTTTTGGTTGGTAGGAGGTAGTTTGATTTTGTTTTGAGGCGAGTGACCGCCTTAAGACAGTACTGTTGAGATCTTTACAGTCTTCCCAATCTCAATTGGGTCACATGCATCTGTATCCCAATGGGAAGGCCTAAACGGAGATAGTGGGGCCTGATTTTTTTTGAAAGTTTCCCAAAGTGTTCATTTAAATTAAAATACGAGGATAAGTCAAAAATTACTTACACTTTTCGTGCTACAACTTTATTAAACTAAAATAGGGGGCGGCCGCATGCGCATGCATTGAGTTGGCGCGTCTGTGGTCATGTGTGAGGAATTTAATCATGATCGCGTCAGTTGTCGTCTAGCTACAACAGCATAAGCATGTCAGTTCCGCTATCAGATTGCACCAAAGATGAGCAATGAGGAGTGGTCAGAGGGTGTGAAAGGTGCTGAAAGAGACTTTTGTCACAATACGAGGAAAGTGCTTTATCTCGTAAAAGCGTTTTTTTATGGATTGAAATGTTTAAAAGTGTCCGAACGAGCGTAACACAAATAGAGGAAGCTGGGCAACCGGCAACTTTGAGACGCTTTGAGACCATGGATCACCCTTCCTAAAGCCCAGATCTCGCTCCCTCAGACTTTCATCTCTTTGGACCGCTCAAGGAAGCTTTGAGAGGTCGTCGATTTGCCTCAGATATGGACGTTCGGGATGCTGTGCAAAAATGGCTTCATGACCAACCGAAAACCTTCTACCAGGAAGGCATCCGGAAGCTTGTGGCTCGCTAGACCAAGTGCATTGCTAAAGGTGGAGACTATATCGTAAAATAATGTATCTGTTGTACACCTATCTTATTTTAATAAAGTTGTAGTACGAAAAGTGTAAGTAAATTTTGACTTAACCACGTAATTAAATCTTTAGGCGATTTGTACAATATTGATATATCTTTTATTTTGTAAGATCCTGTGGGATGTATAAGACATAAAAAAATTACTTCTTTCGCGACAATCCACACAAAGTTTTAGCCTCGTAACCACTCTATACATATGAACGATGCTAAAATTTTAGGTTATGTTTTTTTAACGTGACTGTACTTTTTACACTACTATATCCTCTTTATGAATGGATCGTTTCCAAGCGATTGATCATATATCCCCTCCACTAAAAATAATAGCCCAAATAAGTTTTTTTTTCTTTTTTATCAAAACTACGTGGTAATTAATTTCAATTTTTTTTTTAAGTTACTCCGAATATATTATTCTAACAAATATTAGTTTTTCATCAATATGGTGAAAGTCCTTCAATGAAAAAAAAATAAAATAATGATCATTTTCCCACCCTTTTCCCTCTCCAGACCTTGCCCCGTCCGGCTATCAACTTTTCGCATCGATGGGACACGCGCTTGCAGAGCAGCACTTCGCCAATTTCGAAGAAGTTAGAAAATGGCTCGATGAATGGTTTTGCTCAAAGGACAAACAGTTTTTTTGGGATGGCATCCATAAATTGCCAGAAAGATGGGCAAGATGTATAGAATCAAATGGCCAATACTTTGAATAAATAAATTTTCCATTTTCTTAAAAATTACGTAGTTTTTTTTTCGAAAAACCCGGTAATGACTTTCCGGTACACCTAGTATATTAATTTAGGATCTATGTTTATTAGAAGACATTTTTTTTCTTATTTTGATGAATTCTTCTTTACAAAATATGTGACCTTTTTTAAACTGTATGCTTAAATTAATTAATTGATATGAAAATTAAATATACCTGGAACATTTTAGGAACTATTTTTCGTAAATAATCCATTATATTTGAATTGCCGAATGAAGGATTTTCTTTATTCGGTTCTGGTGTTTGATAGATATTTGTGAATCCAAGAGAAAGTAAAGTAGCTTTATCAATGGTATAATCAGTCTGAATATAACTTCTTTTGTCCACCCATCTTGGAAGATGTTCTAAAATTCTTAAAAACCGTCTTTTACCATTTGGGTCATGTCCATCCTAAAAAAAATATAAATTAAAAATTTATTTTATAATCATTCCCTAAAACTTCAAGAATAGATTAATTTTTATTTGAAATTCTTAAAGAAATTTAGCCACAATTTTAAAATAAATTTTTCATATAAAAATACTATAACGTTTCGAATTGTTAAAGATATATCAGTTTCGGCTAATAAATAACACCTTAATATAAGATAGAAAGATTGGAAATAAGCTATTAGGTGTTACTTATTGATCAAAAACCCTATATATCCCCGGGGGCAGCCGCAGAGGCGTATGGCGAACGCCCAACCCAAATTTTTGTTAAAAAACTGCAATTTTTTGCAAAAATTGCTTTCCTTCACAAAATGAAAATTACTGATCCTAGGAACTTGATTTCTATCTCACTCTGTAGGAAATCTTATTGACTTGAACGTTTACTTGGACCACTTTTTTGATAAACTCTTAAGATTTATAGATATCCAGCATTTTCCATGACGCATGAGGATTCGGATCATATCCTGTCCGGAAAATGTAGGATATCTATAAATCAAATAATTTTAACAAAAAAGTGGTCCAACTAAACGTTCAAGTCAACAAAATTTTCTAGAGAATGAGATAGAAATCAAGTTTCTAGGATAAGTGGTTTTCATTTTATGAAGGAAAAACAGATTTTTTGCAAAAAATTAGATTTTTTAAAATTTCAGCCTCATTGCGACACGGGTTACCATTATTCAATTAATATGAAACTTTGTTTAAATTGTAGAAAACTTAATCTAGTTTTAAAATGTATATAGTCTTCTTTGTTGAAAATGTGATCCTTCATGGTCAAAATGGGAAAAAAATCGAAAAAAGTGCGAGTTTTAGGGATATTCAAGTTTTAATTTTTGCCCCCACTCACATTTTGGATAGTTGAGGGAGGGGGAGGGGGAAATACAAAAAATCTTGAAATTATTTTTTAGATATTTGCAAATAAATAATCCATAGTTTTCTAAAGAGTAAATGTACTATAAAAGCTAAAAATTTCTATAATTTGCCCCACCCCCTTCGCCCCCATACAGTCAATTTTTATAGTTGCTTTTTACAGGAATAGTTTCTTAAAGTAATAAAGAATAACTCTACAAAATTTGATCAAGATAGGAGAGAGTTTTAATTTTTGCCCCCACTCACATTTTGGATAGTTGGGAGTAGAATTTCAAAAAATCCTGAAATTACTTTTTAGATATTTATATTTAGAATTTTATTAAGTAAAAATCAAGTAGATATATTATCGTTCTTAATTGAAAATGGATAATTAGTGTAAACACAATGCAAAGATATTTTGCCCTTTTGACCCCTTTAGGGGTCGAATTTCAAAAAATCCTGAAATTAAATTTTAGATATTTTAATTTAGTATTTTTATAAGTAAAAAGCAAGTAGATATTTTATCGTCCTCAAGAGATATCGCATAATCAGTGAAAACACACTTTGCCCCATTTGACCCCTTTAGGGGTCGAATTTCAAAAAATCCTTTCTTAGTGAGCCCCTATGTCATAGATGTAATATCCTCTCCAAATTTCATGTTTCTATGTCCAGTGGTTCTGGCTGTTTTGATGATGAGTGAGTGTATCGGGCAAAGAATTTTATATATATAGATAATTTTTTAGTGAGTATTTACATTAAGGAGAAGATATATGCCTTTATTTATTTATTATAAAAGAATAATTTGTTAAAATATTGTGAACAAAAATTCATAAAGATTACGATGTATAAATAATAAAAATAAAATATTAATAATCTATTTAACTATATTTTAATACCTTGCCATCTTCTTGTGGTTCACAAGCACACAGTCTTACAATATTGGTGGTACAATCGAGAATACCAACTACCTCGACTTTAACTTGTCGTGCTTGTCCCTGGCCAGTGGTGGTTCCTAAACTTATAACGCCAAGCTAAAATAAATCAATTTAAAATGTTAACATTTGCTTGCAAACATGTTGATTTCATGAGTTATCGATATTTTTATGCAATTATTGAATAAATAACTTAATTTTAAAATTAAAGTTCTTAATTTAGTTATTTCAAATATAAGTTTGTACATATTAAACAACTAAATCAAATAAATATTAATAATTCAGAAAGATAAATAATGTACGTATCTTTTGAATTATATTTTAAGTAAAGAAATAATAAAGTTCGTTCTTGTGCTAAAATTTGTCTTTCCAATTCGAAGAACTGATTAGAATTTGGGAATTCTAGTTTTAGAAGTTCTAGTTCAAAAATACACTGAAGTGCAAAAAATGGACCCACCAATAAAAACTTTATTAAATAGTAAATCATTTTTTTACAAGGAACCATACATTATTGAAATTATTGGTTATTGCAAGTGTAATTGCCACTTGTTGGCAGGCGCGGATCCAGACCTCTGATTTGGGGGGGGGGGGGGTCGCCGGTATATAAGATCTACTTTTGATCTCGGAAGTGTGTCGCGATCGAATTGTCCAAGCGGAGGGGGGGTCAGAGACGCCCCCCCCCCCACATAGAACTTTATTTTCTTCAATTTTAAAATTTAATGTTATAACAAAAATTAAATAAACATAAAAAATGTTGATCTTTTTTGCTTGGGGGGGGGGGAGCCCGCATCGCCCCCCCTCCCTGGATCCGCGCATGCTTGTTGTTGACTTAGCCCTTGATTAATTAGGCACACAATTTGAACTGCTTGAACTTCAGAAATATCTATTTTGTATATTTTATCATTCTATCAATGATGCTTAATTCGAAATTATTCATTTTATTGATATTTCAAATGGAATTTGATCTTAATTTATCTTAATTTAATCTTTATTTAAATTAAAGTAATATTAAAAAATAATTTTATAATTTTCTTATTAATATATCAAAGAATAATTAACACATTAAAGAGAATTGTTTTTGATCGCGTTTTTAAACAAGATATATATCGCGAGACTACTGCTGGTTGAGGCTATTAGAGTCTGTTGAAATCTTAATATATATCTTGTTTAAAAACGCGATCAAAAACAATTCTCGTTAATGTGTTAATTATTCTTTGATATATTAATGAGAAAATTATAAAATTATTTAACTTCATTATTTCAAGTTAGAAATATATAAATTCGGATATTATTTTCACTTAATTTCTGACAAAAATCACCTGCATTCGATTCGCGATCGAATCAAATACAGGAAACTTGTGATTAATATTAAAAAAGTATGATAATTTGTAATTGTATCTTTGAATTTAATTTCACTTATTTTTTTTTATAAAATTTAAAAATTATCAACAATATTTATTGAATATGTTAGTTTAAGAGTTAATGGAACAAATTATATGAATATTTGGAAAAATTTTAAAAATAATTTGCTATTTAATAAAGTTTTTATTAGTGGGTCGATTTTTTTGCACCGTAGTGTAGATAAAACATAATTTTTTTGTATGATTTTAATGAGATTTTAAAGAAATGTTATAAAATAGGTATAAATGGACAATTTATTTTATGAAAGATATTAATTTGCCGATAGTAATATATTCAAATTTACTAGAAAATTATAAGATGGTGTCATCTATCAAATCCGATGGAATGGAATATTTTTAATTATATGTCAGAGGGGTTGTTTTTCACCCCCTCGGGAATCGATTTACGCGATTACATATGTCAAAGAGGTTCGCACCCCGCAGGTGAGCCAGATGGCCCGGATTGCTGTTACTGGCACTCGAGTTCGATTCCCGAGGGGGTGAAAAACAACCCCTCTGACATATAATTAAAAATATTCCATTCCATCGGATTTAATAGATGACACCATCTTATAATTTTCTAGTAAATTTATTTTATACTTATAAATGATTTTTTAAATAGAATCTAATCGAGGAAAATTACTAAAAAACGGCGCGGATAGAATGATATCTCTTCCTTTAGAGCTAAGGCATTGCAAGGATGCCAAATACAAGTCAAGACCTGTTTCAGGCTAGTAGAGAATAATTTCTATTATTCTAGTCTTTTAATTAATTCACAGAATAGCGTACCGAGTCTTGAAAAAGTTTCACTTTTTCTTCCAACTTTGTTTTGATTTACCCGTATTCAAATATCTATGATATTATATAATTTATTATTTTAGTGAAATAATCAAATTTGAATGAAGCTTAAAATTAATGAAATAAAAAAAAATCAAATTTATAATCTTACCTCTACTCTCTTGCGAGGTCCGCCTAGATTAGAACTTTTATCATGTACAGCAGCTGTACAAATGCTCCGCATTAATGTATAAAAGCTCTTGATATATGGTGTTTCAACCTTAACCCATTGTACGATGTTTTGAATGTTTGTTTGACATGCCCAATGATAAATTAATTTCAAGAGAATAGATGGAGAATAAGGGGCTTCGTCAAACAAAGATCCAGTGAATACCTGTAAAAAGAGAATTTTTTTAAATTATAATCTATATATATAAAATTAAGGTTTTGTCTGTGCATTGCTCCAAATCACGCCAAATTTTGGTTGCACACGTTTCAAGCAAAGTTATGAACGAAAACATCCTCAACAAAATTCCTGTCTGTCTGTATCGGGATTATTATGAAATTTCATATTTATATCAGATTTCTTCTAACTTACGTTTTTAGCTATATAACGTTTTGATATTTTGACCCCAAAAGGGGGTTGGGGGGGAGCACGAATGAGAATTATCAAATAACTCCTAAAACTATTAACTCTACGGCAAATTTGCTATATGATTTCTGACAACTTTTGTTTAAAAAAATTCCCCCAAAAAGAGGGGGGAGGGTGAAAACAAGATAAATATTTAACTAAATATATTGTTAATCAAATAATGATGGGCCCTTCAGAGCCAGAGTGCCTCTTGGTATGTGGTAGCTACGCTCCTAATCTGATTTAACATATGCATGGCACGAAATTTTCTCTGGAGAGAGACGGATGGTAGAACTTTTAATTGAATGTAATGGAAGGCAGCCCAGAGGTGAGGAAAGAAAAATTAACACATATCCAAATAAGGTGTAATTTATTGGATTCTTCCTCCTTCAAACCAATGTTTCGGAGGATTCTTCCTCCTTCTTCAGGGTTTTCAAGGTCAATGAAAGAAACAAATAAAATGCTTCTTTCTCTCTCCACAGCAGTGTTTAAAACTTGTTTCTTCCTTAGCAGGTTTTTCTATTCTTCTGCTAAGGATGAAAAAGTTTTAAGCACTGCTGTGGAGAGAGAAAGGAAGCATTTTATTTGTTTCTTTCATTGACCCCTTGAAACCCTGAAGGAGGGAAGAATCCTCCGAAACGTTGGTTTGAAAGGAAAGGAGGAAGGACTCCAATAAATTACACCTTATTTGGATATGTGTTAATTCTCTCTTTCCTCACTACCTATGGGCTGCCTTCCATTACTTTCATTTAGGGAGGAAGATTTACATTTTTTAAATAAAGAAATATTAAAACTTACCGATATAAAATTACTAGGGCAGCATGTAGAAATCCAGACATATCCACCACTAAACGGAAACTTGGCGGTTTCAGAATAGATTCCTAATTTTAGTTTGACTGGGCCGTCTTGATCAAAATGAACTTGACAGTACTGTTGAGCGCGGACTAGTCCGAGCTGAATAAGCCATTCCGTAAGCTTGCTAGGTGTGAACATAAGTACACTCTTTACCTTGGCGTCTAAAAAGTGGGATTAAAAATGGTAATTTAATTATAATATTAATTATTAAAGTCTATAGCATCCTTATTATTTAATTAATTAAGTACGTTTGCAGGTATTTGGACAGGAAGGTGTAAATCAAAAAATTGTCATTGATTTTTGCGACGTTTCGCCAGCTTTATTCTGGCTTCATCAGGCTTCTAAAAAATATACAAAAAACAGATTTACAGAGAAATCAACAAGTCCCATCATTTTTTCCCCTTCATTTCTTTTTTCTATGATTAAATCAACAAACAAGATTACATGTTACATACCTCAATGAATAAGATTAATATTAATATATAACAGATGTGCACATATTTAGGAATAAAATCTATTGTAATTATGTCTCTTTTTTTGTTCCGAAATTTATATAAAAAAGAATGATTCATATGACAAGACTAATTATAGTATTTACTTAAATAAATAGATCAGAAGATTACAATAATTATAAATATATTACATTCTTTTTTATATAAATTGATCATTGTTCGGAACAAAAAAGAGACATAATTACAATTAATTAGTAGAGATTGTGGTGTTGGTGCAAGGTGAAACATCTTTAATAAAGATAAGAGTAAATAAATATTATATTTAATATTGATTTACTATGAGTTAAGGATACTAGGTCACTTATTTCACATTAAAATTAAAAAATTAAAAGATATAAAATTTTTTTTCTTTTCAATATATATTTTCGGGCTATCAACCCATCTTCAGGAAGTACAGAAAGTAACTGAGTTACTTCCTGAAGATGGGTTGATAGCCCGAAATATATATATTGAAAAAGAAAAAATTTTTTTATATCTTTTAATTTTTTAATTTTAATGTGAAATAAGTGACCTAGTATCCTTAACTCATAGTAAATCAATATTTATTTACTCTTATCTTTATAATTACAATTGATTTTATTCCTAAATATGTGCACATCTGTTATATATTAATATTAATCATATTCATTGAGGTATGTTACATGTAATGTTGTTTGTTGATTTAATCATAGAAAAAAGAAATGGAGGGGGAAAAAAGGAAAAAAATGATGTGACTTGTTGATTTCTCTGTAACTCTGTCTCTTGTATATTTTTTAGAAGCCTGATGTAGCCAGAATAAAGCTGGAGAAACGTCGCAAAAACCAATGACAATTTTTTGATTTACACCTTCCTGTCCAAATATCTGCAAACGTAGTTAATTAATTATAATATTAATATTTCATCATTCGCGTCCATATTTTAAAATCGCAGGCAAGTGGACAAAAAATTAAACTACAGAGTTAGTTATTCAATTTACCAGACGTTTCGTCACTTTATTGAGACTTCATCAGTGGCTGAAAATAGTGAACAAAAGAGATAAAAATTTATTTTTCTTACTTAGTTAATGGCTGTCTTATAGTTGAGAGATTTTTGACAAAGAGTTATATTGAATTAGGTAAAATAAATAAATAATAACAACCTATTTTTTCAAAGAATTTGTGATATAATTAATAACTATGTAAGAAAAATAAATTTTTATCTCTTTTGTTCACTATTTTCAGCCACTGATGAAGTCTCAATAAAGTGACGAAACGTCTGGTAAATTGAATAACTAACTCTGTTGTTTAATTTTTTGTCGACTTCCCTGCGATTTTAAAATCTATAATATTAAGATTGATTAAAATATAACAATTAACTAACCAAGTGCTTCTCTTTCAGCTGGACTCATTCCTCGGGTTGAAGTTTTTAGAAGACATGGCTTGGCACAGACGACCAATGAAGGGAATGTTTTGCCGCAATTTCTATTAAAAGCAACTTCGGCTAATTCAGGAGGAACAGTTGCAGAATTCATAAAATGTTTCGGTTGAACAGTAGTTTTGCTGGGAACAGGATAAGTTGATGTTGAAGGTATTGAGGGAATTACTGTAGGTACCGAGGCTGCAGCAATATCAGCTAGAACATTAAAAAAAATTTAAATTAGGATCAATGAACGAACACAGAGGGCCTACAAATTAAATATATGAAAATTATGCATTTGCAGAGCATTTAAATGCTAATAATCATAGCTTTCCAGATCAATCCAAAATTAAATTGATCAAATAAGTCAATGACCCCTTAATTCTTTCTTTAAAAGAATCCATAGAAATTTTAAAATCTTTAGAAAAAAGTCCACTTGAATCTTTAAATGAAAGACTAGAAATTGTCAATGACCCATTTTTAAAAGCCTTTCATTCATTCAGGTAAAAACTTTACAAAAAGCCTAAGCAAAAAGAGTAACCCTGATATCGCTCTATTTATATTCTAATCCCCCAAGAGGAAACATGAAAAAAACATTATATTTTTCAATGTATAAATCTTAATTTGAATGTAACTAGGTAAATACTGAAATATAATTAAGTAATGGAGAGGGATTTCAGCTAATAGATACTCCGAATTAAAAACTAATGCTTGGCTTTAATTAAATAATGCCATCATCAGTTCCTAAGAGAGTATTAGTAACAATTAATTGTGTCGTTAATACTCTCTTAGGAACTGATGATGGCATTATTTAATTAAAGCCGAAACGTTTTCTATAATTGGGAGTTTTTTATTCAGCAGAGGCTACCCATTGGCTGAATCCCTCTCCATTACTTAATTATATACATATACAGCCATCAAAATTGTATCAAATACTGAAATATTTGTGATAGACTGATGATGAAGGCAATGCCTTCGAAACTATAGTCTCTAGAAATAATTAAAAATTATTTTATTTAAAAACAGAAGCCTCCATCTCTCATTTTATTTTTTAACCTAAAATAAAAACAATTCTGTTACCATCGACAGTGAAATCTTTTATTCAACTAAATGTTTTTATTATATAATAAAAATACTTTATTATTATAAATATTTTCTATAAGTAGGTATATATTAAGGTAATTGTTCCGCCAAATGGGTTTCTTAGGATTTTTTTGAAATTTAGAAAGATTATTATTTAAATACTTCTGCATCGATTGGTGGCAAAACGAAATTTATGAACAATATAGTTCCGGAGATATTAGATTTCAAAAATAGAGTTTTTCAGACTCTTATACATTGCACTATACGGAATATCGGAAATTTACATACATATTTAATTATAATTAAGAAACCCTTCTTACCATTTTTATAAAAAACTAAACCAACATTAAACAATAACCAATACATATTTTAAGACAATTTTGATTCATAGTTACAACACAGTTTCTAAGATAATAATGAATAAATAATGAAAAATGTATAAAAAAATTTACACTAAAAACAATTTGGCAACAGCGCATTTATTTAACCAGCGAAAGATGTATAAAGCAGGCATGCGCTAGAATTTTTCAAAATTATAAATTTCATAAGGTGTAACGTAGGCGTTGGTTACATTTGTTAAAAAATAACAAAACGATTTTTAGAGAAATAAATCGACCTTTAAAATGTATTTTATCTGTTTGAATTATTCACTGTGAAACTACACAGCCTTTACTTTATTAATTAATATCATGTTTCACCTAAAACCTACACCACTTTCCCTAAGTAAAATAGATCTATTAAGTAGAAAATAATCTCTTAAATCTGGGTACCTTCGTATAATGAGGTTTTAAGATAATTATAAATACTTATTTTAATTGTTGTGACTCTTCAATTTAATATTTATTTAATTATTATTTGATAATTAAGTTAAATAATTGTTGAAAATAATTATTAAGATTTTTTTTTGAGATCTAATTGATTTAATGGGGTCGGGTTAGGCTAGGTGGTAGCGTGTCAGCCCGCTAACCAAGAGGACTCGGGTTCGAATCCGACTCGAGGCATCCGGCTAAAATCCAACCCCCGGGTTAGAGACAAATTTAAATAAAATAAATAGTATCGTTAAATTGGCTTATGGGCAGAAAATCAGAAAAGCAAAAAAAAAATTGATTTAATTAAACAATTAAATATTCCAGCGCCTCCTCAATCGATCGCAGACCCCAAAGATCGAAAATAATTTTCTTCTTCACTCGGGGCGCAACCACAACGAGGCCGTGTAAAGACAATTAATAACAAATTTAAATTTAGGGAACGAAGAAAAGTTTATTTTTATTACAGACAAAAGGATCAGCCGGGGCACGAACCCGGGTTCGAGCCCCGGCTGATCCTTTTGTCTGTAATAAAAAATAAACTTTTCTTCGTTCCCTAAATTTAAAATTGATTTAATATTTTTGTTTATTTGATGTCGTATAAAAAAATAGTAGAAATCATAAGTTAGTGTCATCTATAAATTCGATGGAATGGAATATTTTTAATTATATGTCAGAGGGGTTGTTTTTCACCCCTCGGGAATCGAACCCGAGTGCCAGTAACAGCAATCCGGGCCACCTGGCTCACCTGCAAAACAACCCCTCTGACATAAATTAAAAATATTCCATTCCATCGAATTTAATAGATGACACCAACTTATGATTTCTAGTAAATTTGAATCTATTACCATCGGCAAATTAATATCTTTCATATTAAATTAGGAAAAGTCATTCCATCGCCCTTCGAATTTTGAATCTCTTCAAAATTCGAAACACTCAACGACCTTTATTAAAATTATATGGCATGGCTATATGTTTAAATTTAGAATCACTATATCGCGAAATTTTACAAATTAAGATAACAATCTTTGAGTAAAATATTTTACGCGTGTACATATGTCAGAGAGGTTCGCATCCTGCAGGTGAGCCAGGTGGCCCGGATTGCTGTTACTGGCACTCGGGTTCGATTCCCGAGGGGGTGAAAAACAACCCCTCTGACATATAATTAAAAATATTCCATTCCATCGAATTTAATAGATGACACCAACTTATGATTTTTAGTAAATTTGAATCTATTACCATCGGAAAATTAATATCTTTCATAAACAAATAGTTCTAATAAAAGTTGTTCAGCTTTTTTGTAAATCCAGAATATGTACAGAAACATATAGCTTACCATTTAAAAACAGAACTTGACCTCGAAATACCCTCGAAAGCTTGTTCTAGGCCACAAACAATAGAGTAGTTTAGTTTCCCCATGATATAAATAAACTTTTATTTGAAACTTTTTTTCATATAATGCACTGTTTTTGAGTTATAAGACTGTCTCAAGATAAAAAAAAACTCACCCGGTATATTTATAATGAAAGCAAGCATGTTGTTTTGAATATAACCGAGTTCTAAATTCCATAACACATTCGTATTTATATATATCTGAGATAGACGTTCCTTAAACAATAGGCAAAACTAATTAAAACTTACATTGACGAAGAATAGATTGAACGTTTGAGATTTTAATTCCTTTCGTTGTTTGTTGTTGCATTGCGTTATGTATTTTCTGAATTTCATTTGGATTTGTCACTCGAATAAATGGGGTATTTGGAGGGAGTTGCTAAAAAAAAGATATAAAATGTAAATGATAGAAGACACTAAAAATATATTATTTGTTATATTGTTTTACAATTTACCTTTTTTTGCTGCTCTTTTGGATTCATATATGTACGTACTGGTGAACCTTGAATTAAAAAAAAATATATATAATTTCAACTGAATTATTATACAATAGAACAATAAGGTGTGAGCATAAAAATTTAAATTTAAAAAATTTTCAAACACATTTTTTTCCAAATCGTTTCAGCTATGCATTTGTTATTTTTCATGAGAATCTTTTAGAATGGACTTGGTTTTTTTGAACATGAGAGAGATGGTTAATTATTTTCAAAAAAAGAAGAATTTCTCTTGAAACGTTTGAAATATTAGGTCATATAAAAAGTCTGGTAAATTTTAGAACAAAAAATTTCTTTATTGAAAATCAATTTTAATCAAGTATATATTGACCATTTATGACCTTTTGCCATTTTTTGGGTAGCTTCATAATTCCATCGGTGTAGAACTTCTGTGATATATCGTCGAAAAACTTGGCCAAGTGGATTTTCAGCGGCGCTTCTGTCGGCCAATTTTTTACTATCAAGAGAGCCTTGCAGAGACCGAAACAAATGGTAATCAGACGGTGCAAGGTCCGGGCTATACGGTGGATGCAGCGGAATTTGCTGGGAAGTTTTTGATACATCCACCGCATAGCCCGGACCTAGCATCGTTTGACTACCATTTCTATATTCTCTGCAAAACTCTCTTGATGGTAAAAACTTCCCAACCAAATTCCGCTGCATTCACCGTATAGCCCGGACCTTGCACCGTCTGACTACCATTTGTTTCGGTCTCGGCTCTCTTGATAGTAAAAAATTGGCAGACAGAAGCGCCGCTGAAAATCACTTGGACAAGTTTTTCGACGATAAATCACAGAAGTTCTACACCGATGGAATTATGAAGTTACCAAAAAAAGGGCAAAAGGTCATAGATAATAATGGTCAATATGTACTCGATTTTCAATAAAGAAATTTTTTGTTCTAAAAGACTTTATATGACCTATTATTAATAAGATTTTTTCTGAATGTTATTAAAG
This sequence comes from Forficula auricularia, assembly GCA_024734495.1. Classification (NCBI taxonomy): domain Eukaryota; kingdom Metazoa; phylum Arthropoda; class Insecta; order Dermaptera; family Forficulidae; genus Forficula; species Forficula auricularia. The sequence continues at coordinate 326,645 of JALMQS010000846.1, read as the reverse complement.
AATTGTTCATATACAATAAAACAATTAATAATTTATTTTAATATAATATGACTATATATTCGAACACATTTTTGAGGCATATCTATCACCACTTGCACTTATTCATCACGAGTAGGAATCTATATAAGCTACGCGCTCAAAAAGTGCAGAATCGACAGCCTTGATGCTATCATCAAACTAGCCGATTCATCAATTTAGAAAGATATAAAAGGCCCCTACCCACAACGCTTAGACAGACTTGATCCGAGCCTGCTCTGCTCAGTTCTCCACACAGGTGACAACAATACGGTTCACTGTCGGATCATCCCATCTTAATTATTAAATATTATTAAGCTTATTTTATCCCCCAAAATAACCATCAGTTATTCAAGTATTTTAAATACATTCAATTGTAAAACAAGTGTAAAATTTATAAAGGTTTTTGAAATAAAAAGTATTTTAAAAATAAATCTTGCGAGTGTTTTTAAAAACTTCCTCCAGGCAAGAAAAGCCATAATTTATATATATATATATATATAAAATGATTTTTCGTTAAATTGAAGGGGTTGGTCTTGTCACAAATATAATAAAACAATAATTTTAATAACTATTTGTATTATTTAATTGATAACTATACAGTTTCGGTCACCACTGGTCGACCATCCTCAGTAGTTCTAAAAATTGAAATGAAACATTTATTTACATTTTTTCTTTTTATAGAGAATTATATAACACAAAATTTTTTTACAATAATTTGAAATCATACATACATCTCGTTCAAGAACCGGAATTTGTCATTTCACATGAAACATTCATTCTTAAATCTTCAATATAGATACATCACACAATTCATTACAATCACACACATATATATATATATAGCAACAATTTATAAAAACGTTTATCACTGAACTAGAAACTATTTTGAATTAATGATTATATTAAATATTATTTTCAATTTTATTTTTCTAATTATCTCATTGCATAGTCAATTATTATACAATTAAAAATCCATTCTAGAAACACATTATAAGTTAACTCACTTTATTTTTTTTATTTTTTATTAATGAAATATCAAAATACACATCTCTATTACATTTTTCTATAAAATCAATACCTGTTTAATCAACATATTAAATCAAATCAAAACTTCATTAACAGTGACACAATGAGACACATATCAGAATGCTACAGTCTCATTGTGTCACTGTTGTGAGAGTTTTGATTTGATTTAGTATGTTGATTAAACAGGTATTGATTTTATAAGAAAAATGTAATAGAGAGATGTGTATTTTGATATTTCATTAATAAAAATAAAAATAAAGAGTGAATTAACTTATAATGTGTTTCTAGAATGGATTATTTTTAATGGATTTTTTAATTGTATAATAATTGACTATGCAATGAGATAATTAGAAAAAAATAAAATTGAAAATAATATTTAATATAATCATTAATTCAAAATAGTTTCTAGTTCAGTGATAAACGTTTTTATAAATTGTTGCTTATATATATATATGTGTGTATTGTAATGAATTGTGTGATGTATCTATATTGAAGATTTAAGAATGAATGTTTCATGTGAAATGACAAATTCCGGTTCTTGAACGAGATGTATGTATGATTTCAAATTATTGTAAAAAAATTTTGTGTTATATAATTCTCTATAAAAAGAAAAAATGTAAATAAATGTTTCATTTCAATTTTTAGAACTACTGAGGATGGTCGACCAGTGGTGACCGAAACTGTATAGTTATCAATTAAATAATACAAATAGTTATTAAAATTATTGTTTTATTATATTTGTGACAAAACCAACCCTTCAATTTAACGAAAAATTTAAATCAAGTTACTTAAGTTCTGGAAGAAATTTAATATAAAATGATTACAAGCCAATAGATCAGGGGTCCCCAAACTATGGCCCGAGGGCCAAATCTGGCCTTTGAAACTTTGTCATCTGGCCCGCAGCTATAACAGAATTAATACACAAATATTCACTATATAAAATATTAAAGCCATATAATAGCGTATTATTAATATAATTTCCATATAATAAATTATATCCGGCCCGCCCGTAGTTTTCAATGTTCACATGTGACCTTTCTCTAAAAAGTTTAGAGACCTCTGAACTAAATAATGGATTTAATTTTATTTTCTGTTCAATTCCTTGTCCTGATTAAATAAATAAAAACAATTATAAAAAAAAAATTATTTTTTAAACCCCCCGCCCCCCCCCCCCGAGTTAAAAAAGCATAGGCTTCATTCAAAAATTTAAATTAACATTTTGTATGCATGCACCTTATTAATATAAATGACAAATATATTTACTGTTTATTTGTTCGGGTGGTTTATTCGTTAAGGTGACTTTCTTTGGTGGGTTAATAGCCTCATTTCTCACTTTAACCATACCACCGTTATCTCCTAACGTACCAACAAGAAGCCCTAAATTAGGATCCATAACATAATACGTAGATCCTGGCGTGTTCGAAGGAAATGGTGTTTGTTGCTGAAATATAATATAATTTATACTTTTATTAATGGTTTAGGTAGTTTATACATTAAAATTAGAGAAATATCGCTTTATTTGTTTTTATTTACTTAATTTAAAATGTAATTTTTGATTAAAATGATTTAAATATCTTAGACAAATTAACTTTTAAACGTTAGTTTTAATTTTTTTCTAAAAGTATTTGAGCCGCGAAAGTTAATACATGTAATCAATAATCTTAAATTCTACATATTAGAAATTATTGATTACATTATATTAACTTTCGCGGTCAAATTGTTTTATTTAAATATCTGTTGATATTCTTAAGAAATAGTTAAAATATATCATATTACAAGCTTGATAAATAACCCCCCCCCGCAGGCCTGGATCCATATAGATCATTTTTTTTTTTTGCGTTTGGACCCTTGGGATCACGCAAAGCTTATGTCTCTTTCTGGTTGGACCTTCCACGCCTCTATCTTTTTCCGGAAAGTATTATCGAGTTCCATGGTCAGGCTATGTAATTTTCCTGGCCGGATGAGTGTGTTGATGTTAAAGGTGCCCAGGTATGTATGGATTTTTGGCGTTATACTTCCATTGTTTCTTTTTTTTTTAAATTATTTTTATTTCAAAATATACTTTCTTGTTAGAAACTTTCTTCTTTAATAATAAGGGCATCTCCCTAGCTTCTGCTAATAATGAGTTGGTAGGTGTGGATTTTAAAGCGCCCGTATAGACTCTAATACAACGGAATTGTATTTGATCAATTTTCACTATGATACTTTTACAACCATTATTAAATAATTAAGAAATGCTTAAAATATATCATATTACAAGCTTGATAAATAACTTGCATTTAAAATATATTTTATTAGTATTTTTTAATAAAAATGTATCTGTCAATTTTTTTTTAACGCGCAGTGTATATAAATAAGTTAGAATTAAATTAGGTTGGAGTTGGTGGTGTTTCACAAGGAGAAAAATTAAAATACAAAGTTTTTTCTTAGTTTACTCTATCTATTTCGAGTTTTAACTCATCGTCAGGAGAACATTGACTAAAGATAACATGATATTTTGAACAGAATTTATTTTAATTTTAATATGATGGACAGTTATTTATGACTTAGTGTAAATATGAAAGAATTATCAGAAGGATGGATGGCTTTAGAGCCGAAAGAACAGATGTAGGGGGACAAAGGGCTGGAATAAAGAAAAGATATTTATACTGGGAAGTTGCCGAAAATTATGTATGTGTTATAAAGGAGGGCAATAAACTATGGAATGCAATGAGGGTGCATAGCGAAAATTTCATCTCTCATTTTCTATTTAAAAAAATAAATAAAAATTAAAAATAAACTCCACCATACACTCTCATCGCACTCCAATTCAAATTAAATATCATTGATTAAGATGTCAATTATTGGTGAAGTTTATAATATATATTAAGTTCCATAGTTTATTGCCCTCCTTATAACACATACATAATTTTCGGCAACTTCCAAGTATAAATACCTTTTTTTTATTCCAGCCTTCATCTGTTCTTTCGGCTCTAAAGCCATCCCATCCTTCTGATAATTCTTTCATATTTACACTAAGTCATAAATAACTGTCCATCATATTAAAATTAAAATAAATTCTGTTCAAAATATCATGTTATCTTTAGTCAATGTTCTCCTGACGATGAGTTAAGAGCTCGAAATATATAGAGTAAACTAAAAAAAATCTTTGTATTTTAATTTTTCTCTTGTGAAACACCACCAACTCCAACCTAATTTAATTTTACACAATCGTTTCACCATAAACCAACACCGCGTTCCCTAAATTTTATAAATAAGTTAGGCTTAGTTAAAATACATTATAAAGATCTTTATATTTTGTACAATATTATTCTCAACATTTTTTGGAGGCTTGTATGAATAATATTGTGAAAAATAAAATATTAACATAAGAGTGAAGATCTTTTAAATTATATGGAAATAAATAAATACATAATAATACCGGAAGAATAATTGGCCTTTTAATTGTATTTGGTTTAACTGGAATTACAGGCGGCTTGTTCACTGGCATTTCAATTCTCTTAAGATTGTTGGGATTAATTACTGATAAATGAGGAGGATTTTGTCCAGGAAGATGATTATTAATAGCCCTAAAAAAAAAAAACAATACATATTTTCATTAATACAGATTTTATAATAGTGATTTTTACTTTACCATACAGGGTATGGACAAGTATTGTAATCGTGCATGAAAAAGTGTTTTTTTCGGAATATCTCAAAAAAGGCTGAAACTATTAAAAAAAAAAAAAAATTGAGCAAAACCATGGCATTTCGGTCTACATAAAAGCCTTAATAAGTCAACATCGAAAAAATTATATTTTTCGAGAAAATAATTGTTTTGTCAAAATGTCTGTTAGTCTATCTGTTATTCTGTTAGTACGATACCAAATTTTTGTGGACGAGCTAGCTCAAAAACTAGTGTGAATATCAAAACCAAATTTCACACGTAGTTTTGGTTCATTGAAATCGAGAGGTGAAACGCGACCTAAAATCGTGTACGCCTACTTCCATTTCCAAGTAGAAGACAATAGATTATCTAATGAATTCCAAATAATTTCAAAGACGGTGTACACCTAATTCCAATCGCGGTTCACCCCTCGATTGAAATTAAGAGCTAGATTTTGGTGCATATCGACCCAAAATTAAGGGGTGGAGGAGGGGGAGGTTAAAAATTAAAAATCTAGGCCATTTGAGTAAACTCAACCAAATTTTGTATACATAATTAGTGGGCCCACAGTAATCTAAAAATGCAAAAACTAACCACCAAAAATAGGGGGGGGGAAGGTATAGGGACAAAATAGTAAAAAACTAGACCCTTGTACCAAACTCAACCAAATTTTGTATGCATAATCAGTGGGGCCCCCAGAAATCTAAAAATGCAAAAACTAACCCCCCTATATGATTATAAACAATTTTATTTAATATTAAATATAAATGAGGGGCCAGGTTGTATGGTAAAGTCAAGTGGATGGCTACATCAGGGCGTACTATGATATTTTTTTATTATTTATTTGATTTCAAATGAGGCATTAAAAAACTGAGGGTGAGTGGACTGATTTTTGTTTCTTGATTGTATTTCGATTGTAAAGTTTTGTGTTTGTACTTTTTAGACTGATGATGGCTTGAAAGTGTCAGCCGAAAACTGTTTTCCAGTTTAAAATAAAAAATTGATAAGGACATAGAAGATTTTGTGTTTTCTTAAGTCTTTTCTCCTTACGAGAACCTGATAACTGTTCTCACGGTTTTAATTGGCTCATTTGAAATCAAATAAATAATATAATAATTTATATATGTTTATTTGCATCAAGTGGAGGAGAATTTCATTGATCTCTCCTCATGTAGTAGAGAAGTTGAAAAATAATGAAAAAAAGGCGGGAGAAAAAGTGCCAAGCCACCATAAAATTATATAGCAAATTTTTAAAACATATAAGCATTATTAAATAAATATTCTTACCCATTTTGTAAATTGCATTCCAATACAGAAATCTCATCAGTCGCTTCAACAACATTGGTACAATTTTTCATGAAAAATCCGATTTTCTTTTTAACATTCTCATATTGTCTTTCATGCCGATCATAATAATCATTTTGGCCTTCGGTCAAATCTTCCACTTGACATTCCAAGACCAAATTTGTCTCGTTTGATGGTTTCTTCATTTTTGATTCTTCATCCACACGAAGACACACCTTTTAACCTAAAAGTTTATTATGAATCAATCAAAAATAAAAAAATAATACATGTCATCAGTGAAATTATTTTATGTTAATTATATAAAAAATATATTAAATGCTTAATTAACTAGATTTCTTTCAAAAATAAATAGACAGCACTTTTTTTTTTAATAAATTTTTATTAAAAATCTAAAATTTACAGAAATTGTACAGTTTCCAAAAAATAAATAAATATATATTTAATTGAATTTTATTGATAATAAAAAAAAATTCAATTTGTAAATATTATCAAGATGGCTTAGGAAAAATAATATGAATTTATTTATTTCAAAGAATATACTTATTTCAAAGAATATACAAATTTCAATGAATATACAAAAATTAAAATAAAATAAAACAATCACAATTTCAATTTTTGTTCCTTGATTTGTTTTTAAATTCAAAATAAGGTTAGAATTCGTAATAGTGTCATTTTAATAATTTCCAGCTTAACTGTGCTTCTGTCTAAATTTATTGATTAAAAATAAATTTTAAAAGAAATCGAAATGCATTCGAAAAATCATTGTTATATTTACTTAGTGTTTATTTGTTTTGAAAGTAATCAACATGTTTTGGCGGAATCTTAAATAAGTGCTTCCATAGTGAACAAATGAACGTACCTGAGTAAGCTAATGGGTTATATAAATTTTTTTTCTCTGTATGCCTGCCTATTTGGCGCAGTAGCAAGAGAATGGAGGCGACGACACAAATGAAGGAAGTAAGCACTGAGGAGAAAAGAGCTGAGGTTCGATCCCTCCTTAATCCTATTGGCGGGAAAACGCATTCAAATCCCACATCCGGTCTCAAAAATCGACCAATAATCTAACCTAAATTTACTTTATAACTCTTTTTTCAATTCGACAAGGTGCTTTACATGTAAAACCTTGACTTTAGTTGTTTATACCCAATAAAGCTTTAATTTTAACAATATTTACGGAAATTATAACAATGTGGACTACTTGAAACCTTGAACAAACTTTTTCCAAATTAACCTCAATATTGTAAAAAATCTAATTTTATAAATGTTTTTTGATTTTTTTATTATCAAATAAAACCAATTAACTTCATAATTCTTCTGATATAAATATAATAAGTAAGAAAAATTATGGTGAGGTTACAGCTTTGATGATAGAGGGCGTTGATATGTATGTTACGTCATCAAAATGGCGGATATCTTTCTAGTGCCTCGTCAGAACGCCTTGAAATCTTCAGCCATGCGTAGGAGATCTGCGCACAACTTGTTCCAAGACTAGTGGCTCCCTCCCTCTCAATTAGCATCCTAAATTGGTCGTAGAAACTATAGATAAACAACTACATCCCATATATATTATTCAATCTATTTTTCATTAAAGTTTATTTTAAATTCAAAAAAATTCTTAACTAATTTAGTAAAATAAGGTTATGTTTTATTACTAAACTAAGATATTTAAAATCTTAATTCTTAGTATTTAGCAAAGTGAGGTTATGTTTTTGTTATTTTAATCAAGGATATCATTTAAAAATTTTTAAAAATTCTTAACTAATTTAGTAAAATAAGGTTATGTTTTATTACTAAACTAAGATATTTAAAATCTTAATTCTTAGTATTTAGCAAAGTGAGGTTATGTTTTTGTTATTTTAATCAAGGATAACATTTAAAATTTTTAAAAATTCATAACTAATTTAGTAAAATAAGGTTATGTTTTATTACTAAACTAAGATATTTAAAATCTTAATTCTTAGTATTTAGCAAAGTGAGGTTATGTTTTTGTTATTTTATTCAAATATATCATTTAAAAAATTCATAACTAATTTAGTCAAATAAGGTTATGTTTTATTACTAAACTAAGATATTTAAAATCTTAATTTTTAGTATTTAGCAAAGTGAGGTTATGTTTTTGTTATTTTAATCAAAGATATCATTTAAAAAATTCATAACTAATTTAGTAAAATAAGGTTATGTTTTATTACTAAACTAAGATATTTAAAATCTTAATTCTTAGTATTTAGCAAAGTGAGGTTATGTTTTTGTTATTTTAATCAAGGATATCATTTAAAAAATTTAAAACTAATTTGGTAAAATAAGGTTATGTTTTATTACTAAACTAAGACATTTAAAATCTTAATTCTTAATATTTAGCAAAATGCGGTTATGTTTTTGTTATTTTTTTTTCTTGGAGGGGAAATCTGTCATGGACACCTCTTCATGGGTAGTGTCGGACTCCTACCGACTAAAACCCCTCCTTTCCCCGATTCACCCTACCCCGGAACCACTATTATTACATACATTACTTCAGGGTATGCAGGTAGACCTCCTTATCACCCGGTATCCTTGGCGGTTAATATCTCCCTGCAGAGGTCCGATATCGCTCTCCAGCTTCCATCGTCCCTCGTCATTAATGTTACAAAATTCTCAACCGAGAGCTTCGAGTCAAGTCGCTCCTCTGTACGGACTCTAATGTCGTTCCATTGGGCGCACTCGAATATTGTGTGCTTCGGAGAGTCTGGAGTATCACACACACTGCATTTCTCATAAGGGAGCTCCTTTGAGTTCTCATCAAGAGGCAGTTGTACTTTTTGGTCTTGAGTACGTCTACCCACACTGGAGCTGCATATAGACTCACTGAGGTAACCACGCAGTTGAGGACTCTCCTTTTGCTCGTGCTAGGGTCGTTTACATTTGGCATTATTCTTTGTAGTGCCATTGCGCTCCTACTCGCTTTACTAGCTGTCTTGACTTATGTTGACCCCGTGTTAGACTTCCGTCGATTATGACGCCCAGATATTTGATGTTGTTTTTTGGCTGCATTGGTATTCCCCCTACATTTACCGTCATGTCAGAAGTCTTTTTTCGTCCAACCAGAGCGATTATTTCTGTCTTTTCAGGGGCCAGCTCCAGTTGCCTCTCCAAGAGCCACTCACCTATGTTCCAGATCATCCCCTGGGCCTTCAGGACTATTTACTCTTCTTTTTTTATCAATAACCAGTAACATGAGGTCATCGGCATAGGCTATTGTTCTGCAATCTCGATGCTTAGCTTTAATACCCCGTCATACAGAATGTTCCACAGCAAGGGCCCCAACACCGATCCCTGGGGGACACCACATGAGACACTGATGGACCTGTCATCAACAATTTTGTATCTATCAGTAAAATAGTTACATATAACTCCTATTAGGTACTGGGACACTCCTCTGTTTATTAGATCGTCGATGATGTGCCTCCATGAGGCCGTGTTGAAGGCATTCTTTATGTCAAAGGCTATGCCTAAGCATAGCTCCCTGTGTCTCCCTCTCCCCTCGATTGCACTACGCGCAATTCTAGTCACTTCCTGGATCGCGTCTACTGTGGATCTGTCCTTCCTAAAGCCATATTGATCGTCGGACAGTCCACCTCGAGAATCAATTTCAGCTAGTAGCCTGTCACAGATTATTCTCTCCAGTATTTTAGCTGTCGTATCGATGAGGCATATAGGTCTATATGATTGTGGTTTTCCCGGCTTGGGAATCAGGATCAGCGTTGCTGATTTCCATTCAGTGGGTATTTTTCCCTGTTTAATAACTTTATTAAAAATAGTGGCCATATGGGATGTTATTATTATTTTTTTGTTATTTTAATCAACGATATCATTTAAAATCCTAATTCTTAATACTTGACAAAGTGAGGATATGCTTTTTCATTTTAATACAAAAATATCATTTAGAAATATAATTTCAAATTGTGTTGAGTAAAATGAGGTTATGTTTTTTGAAATTTTACACTTTAGGATATAATTTGAAATCTTAATTCTGGTTATTTATCAAAAAAGTATGTTGTATATACATTTTTAAACTAAAATATCATTTAAACACTTAATTGTGAGTATATTTAGTAAAGTGAGAGGTTATGTTTTTTTGTTTTGCAATTTTACAATAAGATATCATTTAAAATCTTAATTCTGCTCACATCTTGTTCCAAGACTCGTGGCCCCTCCCTCTCAAACTTGCATCTTTAATTAAATAGTCGTAGAAACTATAGATAAACAACTACATCCCATATATATTATTCAATCTATTTTTCATGAAAGTTTATTTTAAATTCACAAAAATTCATAACTAATTTTGTAAAATAAGGTTATGTTTTATTACTAAACTAAGATATTTAAAATCTTAATTCTTAGTATTTAGCAAAGTGAGGTTATCTTTTTGTAATTTTAATCAGCGATATCATTTAAAATCATAATTCTTAATACTTGGCAAAGTGAGGCTATGCTTTTTCATTTTAATACAAAAATATCATTTAGAATTATAATTTCAAGTAGGTATATTGAGTAAAGTGAGGTTATGTTTTTTGAAATTTTACACTTAGGATATAATTTGAAATCTTAACTCTGGTTATTTATAAAAAAAGTATGTTCTATATACATTTTTAAACTAAAATATCATTTAAACACTTAATTTTGAGTATATTTAGCAAAGTGAGAGGTTATGTTTTTTTTTATTTTGCAATTTTACACCAAGATATCATTTAAACACTTAATTTTGGGTATATTTAGCAAAGTGAGAGGTTATGTTTTTTTTTATTTTGCAATTTTACACCAAGATATCATTTAAAATCTTAATTCTGATTATCTAGGAAAAAAACGAGGCTATGTTTTTCCATGTTTTTAACTAAAAATCATCATTAAAATCTTAATTTTGATTATTTTTCAAAGTGAGGTTATGTTTCGCAATTTTAAAATAAAAATACCAGTTAAGCTCTAATTTTAAATATATTTAGCAAAGCCAGGTTATGTTTTTACAATTTTAAAATAAAATATTAATTAAACTCTTAATTCTGACTATATTTAGTAAAATGAGGTTATGTTTTTTGAAAATTTACACTAAGATATAATTTGAACTCTTAATTCTGATAACTTTACTACAAATGAGATTGTTTATCCATTTTTAAATAAAAATATCATTTAAACTCTTAATTCTTTGTATATTTGGAAAAGTGAGGTTATGTTTTTTGCAATTTTAATTAAAAATCTTAATCTTTATTAACTAGCAAAGTGAGGTTATGTTTTTACAATTTTAAACTAAGTTATCATTTAAAATCTTAATTCTGACTATATTTAGCGATATGAGGTTATGTAACTACATTTTCTATGGGGCATACGGCATGCCCATCAAAAACGTTCTTCTACCTTTATGCTCCCCTGAGATCCGCATCTCTGTATTATTAATTACATCCGGAAGACCAGTGTTTTTTATGTTTCTCAACCTTTCATCTTTTTAATTTGTTTCCATTATAGATATCACGATAACAGTAACCGTGTAGTGGTTCACCCTTTTTCCTCACTTTCTAAATGCAATTCTCTCTCGTTTTATAATTCCACATTCAGAAATCGCCGAGGTTCTTAGTAGTCATCTTATTTTTAGTATAGACTTTTTTACGACCCTTGGTCGTGTATCCCATCCCACTCTCCATGTTCTTCTTTTAAGCCATTCATTCTCCTCTAATCACTATATTGTCATGGCACTCTTAAATTCATTTTCCAAGATCTCGGACGGCCTCTTTTTCACCTAGTTGGGGAGCTATATTCCCAGGTTTTTATAGGCAATCTTGCATTATCCATTCTTCTCATATACCCGTACTAACGTTAAGGACCCATCTTTCACTGAGAAAAATAGTGTTCCGGTGTATTTTTCTCATCCTAATACTAGCATTTGTTATCCCCCTTGTTGTTTCCCTCTTCTTGCCTATATGTAAACTTATTATACCAATAAATTATATGTGTTTCATGCATCACCCAAATAAGCCCGAGAACTCCAGATATGCGCAGTTGAAAATAGGAAGGATTCCATCAACAAAATAGGTAGCTTCTAGCTACAATACTGTTAAGGCAGTGTGGCGTAACTTTATTTTCGAAGTCTGTTTTTCGAAGCACTCGTCATGAATGGGTAGATCCTGGTTGGAAATGATCTTTCGATATTCTCATAATACCCCTTCTTGCTTCTTGTCTATCCTTCTGGGGGAGGGATGTGACTAAGGGCCGGTTGTATATCGCAAAGTAAATGCTTTTTACCACTAACCAAGGGTAGATGGTAAATGGAGCCACTGGGATGGCCAATCAGATGACAGGAACTTTCAGTGCCTTTCAGTGCCTGTCATCTGATTGGCCATCCCGTGGCTCCATTTACCATCTACCCTTGGTTAGGGGTAAAAGCGTTTACTTTGCGACATACAACCGGCCCTAAGAGTTGGAAGCGATCGAGCAGGAGTCATCCAGAGCTTAGATCGAAGAGTTTAGAAGAGGGTCAATTTTCTTTACATGTTCACTATTAAGTCAGAAATCTGATCCACATTCCGCTGCAACGTATACAAGACCTACGGCTGATGTTCAGAGGACCGCAGTAGAATCTCCCCAGGTGGAGCGGCATATTTTTGAATAATGTTACTCCTGTACGGTTTTTTGCTGCAGTTTTAGTTAAATGTTCCTTGTACGACAGTGTTCTATCAAGGGTTATTCTCAGACATTTAGAAGTAAGATTATATTTTATTCTAGTACCGCTCAAGTAAACATCTAACTCTCTTTTTGCAAGCCCGTTATTCAGGTGGAAACAGGCACATTCTTTTTTTCCGAGCTTGGTATAAGTCTCCATTTTCAGTAATACTCATCAGGATTCTTCAGGTCTGATATAAGAATGTGTTCAGCAGTATTGAAAGATTTATCAATGGCTATAGTATGATCATCAGCATATGCGAATTTACGAGAATTTGTTTCTGGAAGGTTCGCTATATATAGGTTAAATAGATTAGGGACCAGTACCGAGCTTTGCGGTAATCCATTTTTAGGATTCGCCTCTTACTGTGTTTTGCCCATTACTTACATGGAATGAACTTTCAAATAAGATGTGACTTAGCTACGAATCACTGACATTTCATTTCAGGCAAGAAATAAGATACTTCCAGTGGAAAAAAGATCAATCAATGTATGAAGGTCTGTATAATAAAATAACCTCATTCAAGTTCAACTTAGACATAGATTTGATGGTTAACGTCCTTCAGGAGTTATCTGGGCTCAACATATTGATTTGAATACAGCCGACAATAAAATTTAAACCACTACTCATGTTTTTGAACAAAGGAAAACCATCCCAGGTCAGGCATACAAACAGCCTCTCCAAGTTTCTGATAAACTGAAATTCTGTGGAACTAGTTTACATAATAAAGAAAAAGCTATTGACCCAGTAATTTCTCCAAGCATTTTTTATCGAACCTTAAAGAATGCACTTTCAAAACGACTCTTCTGATGGTGGTTTGAAGCTGCCAAGATGTGCATTATTGCATGCAAATAAATGGCCAGCAGAAGCCAAGGAATAAGAGATTCTTCAACTTTTCAGGAAATTATAGCTTTGTGCAAGAGAAATGGTTCGAGCAATTAGGGAGTATCTTCGAGCACCAGAATTTGTTCCTGAATAGCTTCTTAGGCTGAAGTATACCCTCAATACTATACCCATATCTTCTAGTGAATGTTTCTGAAAAATGAACCCGATTTCGACACCAGAGAAATCATCCCTGAAAGTCACTACAAGTCTACTTTTCATCTGGATTGAAGGAGCATCTCTAACATTGAAGCCTTGATTGAAACCATGTATATGGTTTCCCTTTTTCCTCCAATTTGTTAATTGTTTTATCCAACCAAACATTAAAATATAAACAGATGTTTTCTGTATTTTTGAACCAGAAATTCTTGGGCTATAAGACTCAAAGGGCTACGACTTTTTCTTCTTGACTTATTGTGGGTATCGGAATTCAGATACACAGACAGAACAAAATAAAATCATGGTTGAAAATGATATTCCTCCACGTTTCACATATTTTTATACAGAATCATAGAAAAAAAATTGAGTGACCTAATACTAGGGCTGCCTGCTTCCCATGCGTACCGAATAATAGTTCTTTTACTCACCCCCGGGAAGCATGCTTATTGTGTTTAAAAATATCTGGAACGTAGAGATCATTTTCACCATGGTTTTTATTTCTATCTGTGTGCCTGGATTCTGATACCCACGATAACTTAAAAACGAAAAGTATCAAGTAATATCAAGATTACAATTATATATTGGAGATTTTATAAATTAATAAGATTTTAAAATTCAGCGCCTGGCAATGCAACCGACTCTACAAAGAGTTTCATTCGAATGCATTTTCAGCCATTCCCAGGCGCATCTGAATATTTCGAATCAATCGTTTATAAATATGTCAACATCATAGTGATATGAAAATAAAAAAACTCTTCAAAATTATTAAGAAGCCTAAAGGTCTGCTTCTTTCGTTTATATGAAATTTTTTAGGTTATATCCCATTATATTAGCCAAAGTAAAATTAGAAAGTTTGTCTATGTGGTCAAATGTATGCGAAGAACTGGTATGATTTTGGGCTTTCTTGTCCCCTATCTTCCGGTTAAAAATGCAAAATTATTCAAAAAATATTTTTTGAGTAATTTTTTTAAGATTTTTCGTTTCTATAGTAAAAAATAAAAAATAATTGAACAGGTGTGTTTCGCATTATTCAAAAACTGCAAACAGCGTACTGGGTCTTGAAAAAGTATCACGTGCCTGCGTTCCGGTCGTACCGAATAATAACAATTCTTTTTTGATTGAAAAGTTTTTGTTTTGCCGAGAGTAGCAGAGTTGTTGATTCACAAAGAGAAACAAAGAGGTTGAGGACAACCTCTGCTTGATGCAAATAAACATACACACATATATATCGAGATGATATATCTGTATATATATATTATTTATTTGTTTGAGACTATAGTTTCGAAGACTTGGTCTTCATCATCAGTCTTTTTTTAATTATAAATGTTTTTCATGGAGTCAATATCGTATGGATGTTGAAAATTTGGTGTTCCTTCTTCACTGGTGGTCAGCTTAGAACTAAAGAACATTCTTTTGGTTCACATTCTCTTTGTAAAACAAGGAGAAAGGGAAACATATTGTTATATTTGAATGTGAACCAAAAGAATGTTCTTTAGTTCTAAGCTGACCACCAGTGAAGAAGGAACACCAAATTTTCAATATCCATACGATATTGACTCCATGAAAAACATTTATAATTAAAAAAAAAGACTGATGATGAAGACCAAGTCTTCGAAACTATAGTCTCAAACAAATAAATAATATATATACAGATATATCATCTCGATATATATGTGTGTATGTTTATTTGCATCAAGCAGAGGACAACCTCTTTGTTTCTCTTTGTGAATTCTTTTTTGAATTATATGGACAATTTATTTTGGGTTTTATCAGGATGGAATGTCAACCAAAACGAATGGTCAGGGCTTTTAATAAACAAAGCAAAGGATTATGTCCCGTTAGAAACCGACCGCCTGAATTATCCCCTTTAACTTATTACAGCCAAGGACACCCAGGAGGCCCTATTTACATTTTATAAATAGAAAACCTTTTGCCCTTTTTCCTTTAGAATATTCCATAACCTTTAGTGGAGGGTACAGCGTATACCCTATGGTTTGACCTGAGCCAATAGCGTATACCTTGTCCTAGGTTGTATATTTTATTTTTAAATTAGAGTTTGGTCATTTATTAAATAGCCCCTTCCCGGTTTAAGCTCTGTTTTTACGGTCCATATAGCTCAGGAGTCGCCAAACTTTTTTGATCATCGACCCCTATATAATTTTTCGAAATCTCCATCGACCCCCATAAAAGTAATTTTCTGCTAATTAAAATAAAACTCTATTATATACTGTAATGTACATTTATTTTGTGATTTTTAAAGATTTATTAAATTAATAGTACATGTGTGTAAAACAATAGTTTTATGAAAAATATATTAATGATGAAATTTAATGATTTTCCCAGAAATAAGTTATACATATTTATTAAATAATATTTATAATAAGTAATTATAAATAAGTAGAAATAATAAGTAAAGTAACTACAGATGTATTGCTTCTTAATCAATGAGATGGGTGTGCCTGGTGTTTTTTGCAAGGTTCGCTATATTGGGCTCAAAATTGGTCAATTTTAATATTAAATCCCCTCGAAACTCCACATTTAATTTATTTCTGTACTTAGTTAAGATTGAATTTACGTGACTGAAACCGGCTTCAACCATATAGGAACTTGGAAATGCTAGCACAAATGGCTGAGCTATATCGTAAAGTTTTACATATTTTTGCATTATATTTATATTTGTCCAAAATTTGCTTATTGTTAATTTTTAAGAAGCGTCCTTGATATTAATGATATTAATTCAATTATAAAAAAATTCACAAATTTTACATACTCAATTAGGTATGTGTGATTTGCGTATTAAGAACTGTTTTTTCTTCGACCCCCAATAGACCCTATCGATCGGATCGACCCGCGCTTTTGTTAAATAGACCCCTGGGGGTCTATATAGACCACTTTGGCGACCTCTGATATTTATTTATACCATACCCTGTATGGTAAAGTAAAAAGAAAATGGTTGAAAAAAATCTCCTGGGCATACTGAGTAATATAATATCTGAATCAAATAATTAATATTTGGAAAAAACACACAAAAGGGTTATTAATATTAAATTTTTTATTTCATTATTTTTTTCGTTTTGAGGAAATTGAGACTCAATCAACCTCGCTTGAATCATCCTAATGAGCTTCCACGGAAGTAAACATTGACAATTTTTGAGTGAATCCAATGTAGCTGCATTCGCAGAGCTTATCGAACGCCAGCCCTATTTTTGAAATGAATATAGAAAATTTAACCAAACAAAACACAAAAAATAAAATTTTATCAAAATGGTTAAGTAATTAAATCTAATTTTCCATGATGGAATCGACGTCGGATATAGCGGGTCAGAATGAAAATAACATCAAGGAGAGGTCCCTAAATTCCATATATTCTTCTCATTGTATATCAAAATGTAACATTTCTACTGATTTTAAATTTCATCCTACTAATCATGAGATACCGCCGCTTCAAGAATTGTGTAATTATGGATACCTTGAGGAAGATGGATTAAATTACGCTAATAATTTATTAAAAAAACAAAATAATGAAATGCAATGTGCTGGAATGGCTATTGATAAACTTAGTAACAATTTTCGTCAAAAAATCAAAGTAATTTTTTACTTCATTTATAGTTTGTATTGATTTTTGAAGTGAAACTTCTTTTGGTGCAGTAGTACCTAATTCAAGTCGAAATGAAACATGAATTTCAGAGAGAAAGAGATAGAAAACGTGATATAGAGAAAGAGAGCAGAGTGGCTGTCTATCCAGAAATGCGCGTCTAATATATTCCCTTTATAGACGTTAAGGGTTGTAGCTACGTGCTTTCAAAAAGCCTAGCAGGTTTTTTCTTTCAATGTAGTGTAATGTAATGTAATTCATCTAATTTCAAGTATTATATGAAATGCCGAAAACAAGGGCAGAAAATAAAACTAAAAAATTGATTAGAAACGTAACTATAAATTAAATAAAAAATAATAACTTAAAAAAAAAAGTAAAAAAATTCTTCAAAGATGCACTAAAAAAAGGATAAAAAATATATTTTTTGAAGCCAAATCAAAGGTGTGACTTCAGAGGCCTACTTGGAATCTTTTTCTTCTTCTTCCTTTATAGACCTCATGTCTGTTTATACCAGATCGTCGTGCCATCTTTTCTTAGGACGACCTCTACTCCTTTTCCCATCTGGGCGATTTTTCATTATTTTGCTTATTATTCTATCGTCTGACATTCTTCGTACATTACATACCATTCTTCTTCTTATCCACTCGGTTATTTTTTTGAATGCCGAACGGTCCTCTGATATCATCACTTTTCTCCCTGTCGAACAGTGTGAAGTTCGAAATTCTCCTTAACGTCCTCATTTCGGCTGCTTCCATGATTTGTGTTGTTTTCGCTGTTTCTGGTCTTGTTTGTTAAAACAGGTCGAACAACTGATTTATAAATTAGTACCTTGGCTTCTTTCCTTAAGTGTTTATTATCCCAGATTGTATCATTGAGACAACCTGAAATTCTTAGAACCTTAGCTGCCTGGTGTTTTACTTCCATTTCCAGATCTTGATAGGAAGTTATTTGTATGCCAAGGTACGAGAATGACATGACCTGTTCTATAATTTTATCATACAGTTGGAGCTTACAGCGTAGTGGAACCTTAGAGATTGTAAGTGATTTGTTTTTTTGTTGTTGACAGTGTTAAGCCAAACCTCTGTGCTGAGAGACTGAAGTGGTAGAGAAGATAACTTTTAAGGAGTTAGGTTGGTTCTAGGTGAAACATTTTATTATTATGGTAGAGAAGACGTTGTAGTGAATTTTCGTCTTCTGCAACGAGGGCTGCATCGTCTGTGTACCATATGCAGGAAATATTTTCGTCTCTTATAGAATACCCTTTCAGGGTTTTAATTTCTTCTTTCATTGATTATGATATTGAAAAGTAATGGACTCAGAGAGTCTCCTTGTCTAATACCATTTTTCACTGGAACTGTTTTTGTTAGCTTTCCTTTAACTTTGATTCTGGTACAGTTGTTAGTGTACATGTCATGGATTAGATTATTAAGGTTATTAGGTATTTTATGTTTCATCAATACATTCATGACATGTTTAAGATTTACATTGTCGATTGCCTTTTCGATGTCTATGAAACAGAAGAAGGCTGGTTTATTGAACTCAAATGATTTTTCACAGAGCTGTCTAATGGCAAATATGGCATCCATGCAAGATCTGCCTTTTCTGAATCCTTGTTGTTCGTCGTGAAGCGTAACCATTTCTGAATTTTTTTTGGAGATGATCTTTATCGTTAGCTTGAGGTGAGTGTTAAGGAGATTAATACCTCTATAATTGCCTGGGTCACGTTTTTCGCCTCTTTTAAATATTGGGATCACGATATTGGTTGTCCATTCCTCAGGTATTGTAGTTTTCTTAAATATTTCTTTAACTAATTTTAAAATTTGATCCCAAAGTTTTGGGCTCCCATATTTTATGAGTTCGTTTGGTATTTTATCTTCCCCAGCAGATTTTCGGTTTCTCAAACTCTTTTTCTACCAATTGAAATTATTAATTATCAAATGAACAAAATAAAAAAAAAAATAAAAAATATTTAAAATGATTAAATGATGCTTTGATTTTCATGAACATTTCAAGTGAGAGAAGAGTCCAAGTAGGTCTGACTTCAGATTCGACTTTAATTTTTTTTTTTTTTTAGCGCACCTTTGAAATCAATTTTTATTTACTGAGAATTTATAAGTGGATATGTGTATTAATAACAGGGTTATAATAGTATTAACTGAATTAAATGAACCTTCGAAGTTTCACTATAATCCTAGAATAGACACACAACTTATTTTTTCTTTTCTTCTTTAATTTATAAATAAAGGGAAAATTGTTTTAGGGAATATTGAACAAATTAGAAAATCGTTTAGAAAAAACAAATGCGAATTGGCTGAAAGATGATCTTCATAGAAAGTGCGATTGTTTTTCTACTATTAAAGGAGATTTTAGTAAATTGCAAGTAAATATATATTTTTACTTTTAGTTAATTAGAATAAATGATGTATTGGAATGACATCTCTGGAAATAAGTTTTTTGTAAGTCTTCTGATTCCAGTAAACTAATAAACAAAATATTTGTTTATTCTAAATGATAGAATTCGATGGCATTAAAGTGCAAGTTTCAGAGGAAATTTCGCGCTTTATGTTCTCCAGAGCCCGAAAAATGCCCCAAAATCTATTGTTGTCTATGCTACGACGACGATTTATTTCTGAAATATTTTTAAAATTATATTAACAGATATTTAAAGAATTTTATGACTGAGGATATGGATTTCTTAATAATATGCACAAATTACTTCATCAATAATGATTAATAATGACTCATTTTGAGTTTTTTTGGCTTTTCGGCCTTTCTGGCCATAAGCCAATTTAGGATACTATTTATTATATTTTTATAAATTTGTCTCTACCCTAGGGTCAGATTTTAGCCGGATGCCTCGAGTCAGATTCGGACCCGGGTCCTCTTGGTTAGCCCAATTTGAGTTAAAACTGCACTTTTGTGCATCACAATATTGATTGATGGAGGAAAGCAAAGAAATTTCAATGAATTTAAAAAATTGTCATTTTGTCTCGGTTATTTGGAAAAAATTAAAGAGAACCGAATTTACACGAAGCATTAAAAACTGGCAACAGAAAACCCCGAATTCAATACAGGCCCAGGGTCGCAAGTCAGTTGCGTGAGTGTTCAAAATTTAAATACTTTCAAATTTAAACGGTTCAAAAAAGTTTTATGATTTTGCAGATGATGAGTAAAAAAGATTAGTAAGACGTTTTCTTTTACTACTTATCTCGTTAGCTGGATGATTCCAGAGAGAATAGTTGGTATCTATCAGGCACTAAAATCACAGTTTATTTCACAATAACACACTGTTATAGTGTCCAGTTTTGATAAAACAGTTCTTTAATAATGATCCTGCATCAGCAAAAGCTTTATTGCATTTCAAAGTTAATTGTGAACTAAATTGTAGCTAATTTTTCGACCTGATTTAAAATAGTAAAGAATTTTTAAAGAAAGTTTTTCTAAAGATAAGTATTAATAACTTCTAAATAATAAGTTTTTTTCTAGAATATTTTGGTGGTCAAATTTGGAAGCTTTGGACAGTCTTTTAAGGGCCCTGTGGTAGGTACTAATTCAGACTCCTATACTTTTTAATAAATAAAACAGGTAGTACCATATAATGCATTTTTGTAAGAACTTAATTTTATTATTATAGGATTCAGCAAATCAAATTTTTTTCTTCGTTTATATGCGTTTTTTATTTTGGAGATTTTTTAGGGCCCCCTACAGACTGGGCCCTGTACGGGCGCACCTGTTGCACCTGCCTAGTTACAGCAAATGCTGGGAAACAATTTTATCGTTCTTTGTAAATAATGAAGTGAACATCAATATAAAATCAGTATTATGTTTATGCAGTTTATACTACTAAAATATTCTAGAAAGAATTAAATAAGGGGACAACTTTCAAGCACCCGGGTATGAAGGATTACTACAGTGTTTCTCAACCTTTTGTAGAGCGAGGAACCCTAGAGCACTTATATTTATTTCTGAGGAACCCCCTAGCGCTAAAATATGAGATATTTAATTTTTCGTCAAAATATCAACTTCATGCTACTTTTATAGCTTCCAAATATAACATACCACCGACGATGACGGTGTTGCCACATTTTAAAAATTTGCTAGATTTTGGGGAAATTTGATACAAAAAACGGGCATTTTAAATTACAATACCCAACATTTTTATTTTCATGAATAATATTATTATTATATTTTTTTGGTAATGTTATTGGGATACCCATTTGCCCCTTTCGGATCGGACAGGTTATTTTTTACACATTCAATGTATACTTATAAATAATATTCTCATCTATTTGAAAAGGAATATTATTTCAAACGTCATTAATAACAATAATAATAATAAAACAATTTAAATGATGTTTTCATTTTGTTACTAATGTAAAGTAATCGTTGTATTATAAGTTAAGGAACTTTAGAGCAGCAAAAATGGTATCACTGAGACAATAATAGTAATGCTCATCGGAATTCTTAAGTATCAATGGTTTTATTTGACCATAAGCTACTTACGACTCTAAATTTGACATTCTTTTTCTTTACATGACAAATTTTTTGAAGGTGATACTACTAACTAATATTTTTGTTTTTCTATTTTTTCTTTTATTGACTTCTAGGCGCGGGGAACCCCAAATCTCCCTTTGTGGAACCCTGGGGTTCCGAAGAACCCAGATTAGGAAAGACTGGTTTACTACATCGTATAAGTTATGTTCATTAAAAATTATCACAATTTCATTTATACGAATTTTGAGTAATTAATAACCTTATGCGGCGTAAACTGCAATAATTATAATTTTCCAAGGGTACTTTAACATAATATTATGAGAATTTAAAAAGGTAGAGACAGCTGAGAAGAGTAAGACAAACAAAACACTAGTATACGTTTTATTAAATATTTTTTCATTTTTAAATTTTAGATACTTTTAAGCGAACAAACTTTTTTGGCATCAAGTAGACAAGCTATTATTGATGAGCTTACTTCTCTATTAAATAAAGAAAGAGAAGCGTCAACAATTTATAATAAAGCAATAAAAGAAGCACTTGAAGACTCATTGGTATATGAATTTTTTTTTATATATTCTCAATTTTGTATTGTGCCTGTTTCTTTCTCTATACATTTATTTGTGAATATAGAAAACAAAATTAAGATTAGCTGATTGGTGTTTTCGTAAAAAAACATTAATGAAATATTTCGGAAAATTAAGAGTGAATGCTATTCAATCAAGAAATGAACGACAGTCTGAAGATAAATTTGAACATACTAAAAAACGAATAATGCAATTATTTAATCAGGTTAGTTTCAAAAAAATAAAATTACGGTCCGGCTAAAAAAAAAAAAAAAAAAAAACGGAAAATTTTGAGCCCCCCCCCTTACTCTTCGATTTAAAAATTTGTAAATATTTATTAAAAAGTAACTTAGTGAAATGAAGGGCCGCATTATCCAATAGGCCTATGGGCCCCCAATCCAAAATTTGGTGTTGTTATCTAGACACACAGCAGTGTCAGCCAAGTTCGGAAAAACGGGCGATTCACCGGCATATTTACACGAACCATTTCGAGCTACTTTTGACCCCCCATAACTCCAAAACTATTAGACCTACACACTTGAAATTTTGCATACATAAGAAGGTCCACTAGAGCACCTATAATCCAAAATTTCATGAGATAATCTATATACACATAACTCCTAATTGACTGAAGATGGCCAAATAAAATTCAGGCCAAAACGTCTTATTAAAGGTGTTTTATTGAACCCAGTGATTCCATCTTTGGCTGATACCTCCTCCTTCATCTAGTACATTAATGATATCTGACCAAAAACATAAATGTGAAAAAGGGGCCAAGTTCGGTACAAACGTCTTCGTCGACAAAAGAGTTAGATTTAAACGGGTACCAAGTTCCATAACAGTTGCTTAAATCATAGCTATAGGGATGAACAACGTTCTTCAATTGATTTAAAAGAAAATTTGTTACGTTCTTTGATATTAAATTCATAATTTGGCAAGTTATAATATAATAGTCAATAACTTTCGTTTAACGTGATGATATTTAATACAAGCTTAAAATTTAGCTTTGCTAGTTGTTCTATTTTATATTACAAACAATTTAGTTGGATATAAAACTTGCCAAGTTATAAATTCAATATCAAAGAACTTAACAAATTTTCTTTAAATCAATTAAGAACGTTGTTCATCCCTATAGCTATGATTTAATCAAATGCTATGGAGCATGGTACCCGTTTAATTTTCAACTCTCTTGTCGGCGAAGCCGTTTGTACCGAACTTGGCCCCTTTTTCACATTTATGTTTTTGGTCAAATATGGTTTAAATGCTACTTACGTACCTACCTAGAGACCTACCTGCATAAGGGGAGAGGGGCCCCCGAGAATTGCATTGCCTAGGGTCCTGTACATGCCTTAATGCGGCCCTGGTGAAAGGTAATTAAGATGGAAATATGTTGCTATAGTACAAGTTTGATTGGTAGATTAAAAAAAACTACAGCATCTTTTATATGCTACTTTCCAAAGCCTGACATTCGGCAATTTTTTTTTTAAATTTTGACCACATGAGTAAAAAATTTTTACTTTACTGTATTTAAAATATCATAGGCATTTTATGAAATTATTATTTTATAAGTATATTTTCGAATGTCCGTTTTGTTTTGTTTTTTTACTTTTGAGTGAATACAAGTATTTGTAAAGAGATTAAAACAAATTATATTCAAAGGAAAATTTAAATAAAAGAAGAGTATTATGTGAAAATGAAAAAAACGAGATAAAATCGGTAATTAGTAAAGAATTATCATCTATACGCATAGAAATTAATAATGAATTAAAAAAAGAAGAAAAAAGAGGGTAAGTGTGATTTTCTTTAATATATTTTTTTCCTTTGGAGAATCTAGGAATTCCAGACTTAAGGATACTCTTAACACTAATAAAACAAGATATAGGTAATTAGGAAATTTCAAAATATATAAATACAAATAAATTATTTTTTGGTTTATAAAATCAGCATTAAAAAAATAAATACAATAATTAATTTAATATGGGGTCTATTCAGATAAGGTAAAGTACCTATGAGTGATATTCAAAATTTTTAATAGGTACGGGTAAAAAAGTAATAAACAATATTTTAAAATCGCAGGGAAGTGGACAAAAAAAATAAGCTGACGTGTTCTGATGTGCCCATCCAGTTGACTTTAGCATACAACCTGGCCCCTAAAATTATTTATAATCATGTAGGGGGGGGGATTAGTTTTTGCATTTCTATACTTCTGGTGTCCCACTGATTATGTATACAAAATTTGGTTGAGTTTGGTAAATGGCCAAGATTTTCATTTTTTGACCCCCCCCCCCCATTTTGGGCGGTTAGTTTTTGTATTTTTATACTTCATGGGGTCCACTGATTATGTATACAAAATTTGGTTGAGTTTGGTATATGGCCAAGATTTTCATTTTTTGACCCTATAACCCCCCCCCCATTTTAGGCGGTTAGTTTTTGTTTTTTTAGACTTCTGGGAGTCCACTGATTATGTATACAAAATTTGGTTGAGTTTGCTCAAAGGCCTAGATTTTTAATTTTTAACCCCCCCCCCCCCCCCCCTAATTTTGGGTCGATATGCACCAAAATCTAATCAGCTCTTAATCTCAATGGACCAAAACTACGTGTGAAATTTGTTGGTTAATAAATGTAATCTATAGAAAATTTGATGTTTACTTGCTTAAATTACTCTTTATCCCCCCCCTTGTTTCTTTTTTAGCTTATCTTTGTTCCGATTTGACGATGAATCAGTCAATCCTACCTATAATTATGTTATCCTTGAATATTATGTTCTTTCTGGTCTAGTCGGTCTTTTATTAGTAACCGATTTCTTTTGTAATATTAAATAATGTCATATTTAAGGTATTCTTTCGCGACAATCCACAAAAAGTTTTAGCCTTGTAACCATATACATATGAACGGGGCTAAAATTTTAGGTTAACGTGACTGTACTTCTCACACTACTATATCCTGTTTATGAATAGATCGTTTCCAAGCCAATGAACTTTGTTTTTTTTTTATCAAAACTACGAGGTAAATAATTTCAATTTTTTTTAAGTTACTCGGAATATATTATTCTAACAAATTTTAGTTTTTCATCAAGATGGTGAAAGTACTTCAATGAAAAAAATAAAATAATGATCATTTTCTCACCCTTTCCCAATCTACCATATGTAAAAATTTCATTTTTAATTGCAATTATTTCACGTTTGGTGTGGTAAATCGTCTTCAAATTTTAACAGTGTGTTTATTATGCTTTTAATGACTTATATTCCAAGTTTCGAAGACTTCTTGAATTTTTGCATTTGTGAAAGAACTACCTTAAGGACTATGAAGAAGAAAAGGACTCATGTATACATCATCTAAATAAAAATATCTCATTTTAGACTTGAAATCAATCATTCACATACTAGGAAAGAAAAAAATCCTTATTCTAATGTTATTTATGAAAAACCTGTTGAACATAAAAATGAATTTGAATCTAGATATAAAGGTAAACATTTTTATTGATATTATATTTTAAGATTAAAAGTAATTTTTTGTAGTTGACCGAGTAAATTCTCCAACGATATTAAGGAATTTAAAACAAAAATATCTTCAATCCTTACAAGGTATCTAGATTAAAATTATGATAAAATTTCTCTAATTAACACTTCTCTAATTTACAGAAATTAAAAGTAAAAACTTCGATCAAGCCACGAAAAGAAAGTGCATGTCTTCAACAATAGAGCCCAAACCAATGAACCCATATAGAGTACTTGGATCATACAAAAAACAAAATAGTCCACCAAAATGTAGTTCTCGAATACCTATTCTTAAAAGGCCCCATTTTCCCAAGTCCTGCCATAATTAATAAAAATACTTAAATCTAACAAATACCTGAAAAATAGTAAAAGAATAAATAAAAGAATGAATTGTATTTAGAAAAATTTATTTGTTATTTTGGTAATAAAAATTTAAAGCTTTGATTTGATTAAACAGTTAAATTAATGAAATTAGGCCAATTTTATCTTAAAATGATAAAATTTTTATGTTGATGACAATAAATTGAATGGTCAGCGATTTAGTGCGAATATTAATAAAATAAGATGTGTGATCTTAAAAAAAAAATTAGCAACAGCTGAATAAATAGTCACACAATAATACATCATTGTTAACCTGAAGAGAAAATATATATAATTAGTAATTTTCAAAATACAAATAAATAAAAATAGTTTAACTTGAAATGATTGTCTTTGGATTACAAAATTCAGCAATTATAAAAAAAATTACTAAAATTTAAAAAATAAATCCGAAATTAATGTAGCATGGTGTCTGGCCAGATAAAGTACGAAATGACTTTAGTTGGAATTTCTCCTTGCAAAATATTCATCAGTTTAATGTTTTGTACAAACCTTAAAATGCTCTAATATTAGTTTTAATAGCCTTGGTCATTTGGCGAACGAACATCATCGATTTTGAGTATCATCTTAACAAGTTGAGTAGCAAGGAACAGTTGTTGTTTCTTGCTATGTAATGTTTCAATAACATTCTGTACTTTCATATCTGAAATAAAAATTGAGTTATATTAAGAAATATATTATTTTAAATCTATATATATAATATATTTATATATATATAAAAAAAAAAGGGAAAAGTATGTATGTATGATCCAAATGATCTGATTGGCCAGTGCATAGCCAAGCGTTAAATTATTAGAACGATTCTGATTGGTCAGATTGTGATCGTGGCTTAGCTAATGCGTTAAATAAATATTAAAAAGAAAACTTTTGGCCGTCTCGAGACGCTGCCGACCAGGCAGTGCACGCCTGGAGCAGCTAGTTTCATATAAAAAGAATATTTAGTAGTAAAAATTTTGGGAGGTCTTGGGAACACATGTGGTTCTAACTAATAATAATAAAGTGAACACTAAAGTAACTTTAGTGATTTGTATGCAGATACAACTAAATATTCTAATATAAACAAATAAAGGAACAGATATCCAGCACCCTGTATGAAGATTTTCTACTTGGTATTGATATTAATATAAAATATTGAATTAATTAAAAAAAGTGTTTATTGTTCGTCTGCATCTATCGATGACTGGAAACTGATGTTTAATTTGATTTCAGTATTTTTGTTGTTCTCAGAGCGATTAGTGTTATTAATTTTCATAAATGAAATATATATTTATATTTTTAATATTATAGGACAAAGACAGAATTCCTGAGTTTCTTCTGAAACGACCAATCCAAAGATTGTGCTTTAATTAGTCAAAACCGAGGGGTGAACCGCGATTGGAATTAGGTGTACATGTCTTTGGAATTATTTTAGAATTCATTAGATAATGGCCCTTAATCTGTCTTCTACTTGGAAATGAAAGTGGAAGTATTTAGATTGCGGTTCACCCCTCGGTAAAAACCATGGGTTTTGCCATTGTGTGGTGAAACGGCCTGAGGGCTAGTTTCGCCAAAAATGATTAATTTTCATTTAATCGAGTTTGGTTAATTTAAAAATTTTAATCCATATTATTTTGGATAAATTTCACGAAAACAAGCCCGAAAGATTTTAATTAATTTAATAGAAAGTACTCTATTGTATTTACTATTGTTTATAGAGTTCAATTTTATTCAATAGAATATATTCAATATATTAATGACTATGGTAAATTTTTTATTTCTTAATAAAGCGTTCAAGTATTGTTTCTGATTAATCAAACTTGTTTTGTATGTATTTTTAATTAGTAAAAAATATTTATAAAAAAGTTAGATTAAAGAGCTAAGTTTCTCTAACATTTTAATGGGACTAAGCTATTATATAAAAAATGCCCTCAGCTCTCATAATCTATGCACACGGGGAACTTACTACCAGTATTAGATCTATTTTGTCATTCCTCTTTTGAATTGGAGCTGTGTGACAAAATTATTCCAACGCCAGCAGCACACCCTTGCAGAGGCAGATTGTCATCATTGGGCATTGCTTTTATCATATTAATTTAGTATTATATCTTACCATTTGTTCCTAAGAGCATACAATCAATACCCAATGCAGGGTTTTGCTCCTTAATTTGTCTCGATTTCACCTCAGTTAATGTATGAATTGGAGACAATCCAGAATTTTCAGCGAGAGCCATAGGAATACTTTCAAGAGCATCAGCAAATGCCCGGAAAGCATATTGCTCCAACGTAGAGATCTAGAATTTAAGAAATATGTAAGAAAAAGTCGTAACACTTTAATTTGAAAAAAAAGGTGATGTGATCATTCATATGACTATATTATACACTTTCTCCCTCTTGTATATTAAAATAAAAAATAGAATAAATTGGTTTTTCTGGCCTTGGAGATTTTAATTTTATCCTCCCCCCCATTTTAAGTCACTATCATTTTCAAGTAGATAGTCATTTCTGTAAGACCTTAAGGAGGTTAGGGACGGTTTATCATTTTTATAAGAAAATTCTCAATCAAACATCGAATAAATGAAGTATTAAATATTTATTCCCAAAATTTGAAGTTGATTGTCTGTCCCATTACCGAGAAATAAATTATTGAAAATTCTTTTTAACATGGAAGTAAATGGATCGAGCTTTTAAAAGGGCTATAACTTCTATACAAATTATACTATTTTTAACAAATTTATACAGATCAATAATTCAACTTTTATGAATCGAATAATACATTTTTCAATAGATTTTACAGTCTAGTTAATTAGTTATTCATAAATGTAAAAATAAAAAGTTATTTGCTGCCAACAGAATATGACAAAAGCACTAGTGTAGAATTCCAACTCTATTTCTTGAAATCGTTTGTGTTAAATAAATGTTTTTATAATGAGAAAATAATCTTAATATTCTCTTTATTAATATTATCAAAACAAAGATTTTTATTCGAAATTAACCTCATTATTAACAATTTTTTTTTTTTTTTTTTTTTTTAGTAAAAAATTTAGTAGGCAGAAGTTGTCACTCTGGAGAAAAACAAAAGATTTTTTCGAAGATCACTCAGATAGATAAGCCTGTCTCGAACTCCCTTAAATGGTATATATGGAAAATTCAGCATAAATCGATCAGTCTCTAAAAATTATGGCGACAATTTTTTTTTTTAAATTCCTCCCCCAATCAGGGCCCAGAAAGAAATATTTACATCCACTTTTCGTTTTGATAAGAGTTTAGTCAATATTTGCAAACTAATTAATTCACAGAGATTAAGATAAAATTCATCTCTTAATATATCCATTTTTCGATATTTCCTATATCCTACTTTCTTCTTGTAAAAATCTTTTATTAATTAAAATGTTAATGAAAATAGAAATATTTTACCTTATCTGCTTCTTCAGATACTCGAAGAGCACATGAGATTTCTGCAGCACCTCCTCCATAAACAATTCGATTGTCTTGAACCAAGTTACGTACAACACAAAGTGCATCATGAATACTACGTTTAGCTTCTTCAATAATCTTTAGAATGTAAACAATATAAATTAGAAAAATAGAGATCGAATTTAATAAACATAAGGAAGTAGAATTTTGATTACCATTTTATTACCACCACGAATAAAAATTGTGACAGCTCGAGAATTCTTGCATTCTTCGATAACAAGCATACGGTCCTTAGTAGTTCCAAAAGATAATTCTCGAACAACACCTGCATAACCAAGTTTATCTGGAGTAAGTTCTTCAAATCGAGGAACAATTCGTCCACCGGTTGCAATAGCAATCAACTAAAATTATTCATAAATTTTATAAAATCTATATTTTAATACATTTTAATTAGATATTTAATATGAAATTAGTGTTTTTTCTAATGACTTGGAAATCTAAATTAAAATTTTAGATTCTTATCAAGAAAAATTTAATTTAGCACAATTTTACTTAACAGACTTGTATAGGTATTAATCAAGAATGTTAGAACAATTTGTGCATATATAATATAATTATTTTTTCTATATCAAAGGATAGCAATCAACTAAAATTATTTATAAATTCTATATATTTTAAGGAAGTTGTTTCACCATATGGGTTTTCTTAGGATTTTTTTGAAATTTAGACAGATTATTATTTAAATACTTTGCATTGATTGGTGGCAAAACGAAATTTATTAACAATATAGTTCCAAAAATATTAAATTCCAAAGTTTTTCAGACTCTTATACATTGAACTATACAGGATACGGGAAACTTTACATACATATTTAATTATAATTAAGAAACTTTTTACCATTGTTTACATTTTTTAAGAAAATTTTAATTCATAGTTACAGCACAGTTTCTGAGATAATAATGAATAAATAATGAAAAATTTACACTAAAAACAAGCTGGCAACAACGCATTTATTTAACCTAAAAAGTGGGTTAGTACTTTTTTGACGTTTTTTCGATTCAGTCATTGTCGCAACATCTTTCAATCGCTTATTAAGAATTTTTTGTTTTATAAATCTCCCTTTATAATGTACTTTATCTGAAATTTCTATGGTAAAATATATACAAGCTCGGACAGTGTTGCCAGATTTGTCAAACGAGCACTGGATTGGCTAGAAGTTGTACATAAACAGCAAAAAGTTTTGAGCTTATGAATTATGAATCCTTATTGTCTGTTCTATATACTCTAGCATTAACTTTTTGCTAGTATTATCGCGAAACAACTACCTTAGATATTCAATATGAAATTGGTGTTTTTTTCTAATGACTTGGAAATCCAAATTAATATTTTTGGATTCTTATCAAGAAATATTTAATTTAGCAAAATTTACTTAACAGACTTGTATAGATATTATTCAAGAATGTTAGAACAATTTGTGCATATATAATCAAATTATTTTTTCTATATCAAAGCAAAAGTACCTCAATTTCAGGACCTCCGACCCATCGAATGGCAGGAAGTTGCCTTTGAAGAAGTAAATGATTTGCTTCATCATCAAATCCCCATTGACAAATAGCTAACGTAGCACCAGCCTCTTTCACCTAAAAATACAATAAATTATAAATAAAATAAATAAATATGATGTGTGAAATATTTATATACATCATAGAGTAATATAGAGTGGAAGGCTACCGTATATCGAAAAAGCGCTCTCTAGTGACTGCAGGGCGAAAACTCTTAGTTCTTAAGAGCTATCCAAGGCCTTTGTCATAGATAAAAGATACATACCCTTTATGTTATATATATAAGCGCATTTTTTACTCTTGATAATGTCACCAAAATTTGCCCCAAAGAGAGCGTTTTCCGCCATTTTATTGCCCAATGGTTTCGCCCTGGTCTCGCCTGAGAGCTCTGTAACTCGTATACTCTAAAATATATTGGCTCCATATGGAGTCTTTCACTCTATATTACACATAATATTAAAAGTATACAATTATTTCTTCACTACAGTAACAAGTCCAGTAAAAATTGGTGGACCTGAGTTGCAAAAGCGAAGAATTTAATTTTGCACAGTAATATTTGGAAAGCCACTAGGTTAAATATCACCCATTTGCTTTTAGATGCCAATGTGCTAATAGTTTTATTTTCAAAATTAAAAATTTACCTGTTCAACCATTTCATTGAATTTCTCATGCTCATATTTTCGCAACGCATGGTAATCTTCAACTGATGTAACATCTAACTTATGTTTTGTTTTCGGTTTTGGAGGTTCAAATGGACAAGTTAAAATTGCTAACTTGACATCTTTTAAAATCTGAATTAATGAAAATCTTATTAATTAAAAATAATAATTAAAAGTATTCAATAAATTGGTTTTTAAAATTTTTGGCATCTGAGGATGACTGAAGTCCTTGTCGACAATCACACCTTTGACCAGAATAGTATCTTCAAGTCGACCCCCTACTTTACCTTCGACTTTAATTAATTCAAAATTAACATCACGTTTTTCCATATCTGCCACGGCCATAACAGCATTGACAGCAATTTCAGCCATTTGTCGATGACATTTGTTGACTCTATTAATAAATATTTTTTTTTTAATATATAAATAAAATATTTATTTAATTAGTCTAAGTCCATGTTTTTATTTTCCTTCAAGACAAAGGAACATCGACAGGCATTAAGTATATGAAGAAGATTAGATAAAGGCAAGTCAAATTTAACTTACATTTTAGAACCTAAAGTAGTCATTGCTGTTTGAATTAAGGGTTCTAAATTATTAATTTCCACATGGAAGCTTTCGGAGATTGTTTCCAGATGATTAACTGCACATTGAAGAGCTAATTCGAAACCATCGGCGATTCGAATGGGATGAATTCCTTTATCTAGCAATTGTTCAGCGTGTTCAAGAAGAGATCCAGCCATAACTACAATAAATAATAATAAGTATATTATTATTATGAAGTAGTAAAATGAATTGTTTATATAAAATAAAAAAATAAATTATATGTATAAATCTTAGTTTAAAAAATCTATTACTATGATAAGCCTATCAAATACCAAATATTTAATTATAAATATGACTATGGATTTTTGTAATACTTTAAGGGCCAGTTGTATGTCGGTTGGTAGAGTCCTTGTAAAAGTTAACAAAGGGTAAAACCTTATAATTCACTTTCATCTGATTGGCCCTCCCGTCAGGCACAAGGTGAATTATAAGGTTTTACCCTTTGTCAACGTTTTAAAAGAGTTTACCAACCGACATACAACTGGCCCTAAGGGAAGCAAAGTTAAAGATAGAATTAAGTAAGAAAAGAGGAGGTTAAAAACTGCCCCAATTAAGATTTAAAAAATTTTCTTGCCGAGAAAAAAGTTTAAATATTGCACGCGAACATAATGATTTAAGTGAATGGGATTATCTCTTCAAACTTGTAACAAGTTCAGTAAAAATAGGTGAACTTGAGTTGCAAAAGCGAAGAACTTAATTTTGCACAGTTAATATTTAGAAAGCCAATGGGTTAAATATCGTCCATTTGCTTTAGATGCCTATGTGCGTAAAATTAATGTCAACCAAAACATGTATTGTAGTGTAAATTTCTAAAGTCAAAAGGCCCTTAGGTTAAAGACAAAGAAGCATTCACTCAAGGAAAGCATTGGATACATCAAGAATTAATATATAATAGAATAGGCTAAAAATTAAAAAAAAGTTTATAAGTAATTTTAATGAAAGATTGTCTCATCACAACAGTAACAAGTTCAGTAAGAATTGGTGAACCTGAGTTGCAAATGCGATGGATTTAATTTTGCACAGTTAATATTTTTAGAAAGCCAATGGGTTAAATATCGCCCATTTGCTTTAGATGCCTATGTGCGTAAAATTAATGTCTATCAAAACATGTATTGTAGTGTAAATATGTGTAGTTTTTAAGGAATTTGTGTTGGTACTTGGTGAACCATTTTTTAAATTATTGGATAAAAAATTCTTGGTAGGTTTCACATTAAGATATAAAAATAAAACGAATTTATTTTTGGAGAGAGTTTAATCTCGATATATATATTTCGGGTGGCTAACCCGTAGTAGCAGTTACTTTCTGTTGCTCCTGAAGATGGGTTAGCCACCCGAAATATATATATCGAGATTAAACTCTCCAAAAATAAATTCGTTTTATTTTTATATCTTAATGTGAAACCTACCAAGAATTTTTTTATCCAATAATTTAAATATGTGTAATCTAAAGGCACTTAGATTAAAGACAAAGAAACTATCACTGAAGGAAAGCATTGGATTACATCAAGAATTCATATAGAATAAGCTAAAAATTAAAAAAAGTTTATAAGTAAATAATTTTAATGAAAGATTGTCTCATCACAACAGTAACAAGTTCAGTAAGAATTGGTGAACCTGAGTTGCAAATGCGATGGATTTAATTTTGCACAGTTAATATTTTTAGAAAGCCAATGGGTTAAATATCGCCCATTTGCTTTTAGATGCCTATGTGCATAAAATATTCATTTTAAAACTTCATAATAAAATATGTTCGAACTTTTTAAAGACATGATGTAATTTAAAAAATTAAGCCCTCAGCTCTCATAATCTATGCACATTGGGAACTTACTACCAGTATTAGATCTATTTTGTCATTCCGGCTTTGAATTCGGAGCTAAGGTTGAGACAAATTTAATCCAACACCAGGAGAACACCCTAGCAGAGGTAGATTGTCATCACTGGGCATTTATATTATTCTTATATAGACAAAAATTAGTAGAGAAAACTTATTTTATAAATGCACCATCAGGCATGATATAAGTATTTTAAACGATGTGCCCTCAGCTCTCATAATCTTTGCACACAGGGAACTTACTACCTAGATTGGAAATATCTCGTCATTCCGTTATTGAATAGGAAGGAAGCAAAGACAAGATTATTCCAACCCCAGTAGCACACCCTTGCAGAGGCAGATTGTCATCATTGGGCATTTATATTATTTTTATAAAGAGAAAACAAATAAAAAGAGGTAACTTAACACACTAAAAATAAAGTACCTTTGGTATAAATATAAAGAGCTCTTAGAATCCATGAATATATGTATATATTAAATATAGAGAAAATAGTTAATTTTTGTGTATTGATCGATCAGATGAAGAAATTTATTGTAAAAATTCCCACATGATTTAGAACAAAATTACTCTGGCATGTTATTTTAAAATCATAAGTGAAATTAAAAACTTACGACTTTTGTCTTCATGCTTAGTCAAGACAAGAAAAAAACCTTAAAACATTAAAAGTACTTTTATTCTTTTAAAAATTAATTTTAAAATATTTTTAATTTGGAATAATTGGAAGTAAATTAAAATAAAGGAGGTGTGAGATGATGCCATGGAAATTTTTGAAAAAATTGTTCACTATAGGGATATATAAAAGAAATATACATGATATACAATCTCTCATATTAAATGCTCATTAGAGCGAGGTGTTATGATTATGAATATCACTAGTAAAATATGCATGTTATTAGTTCAGAAGAAAAAAAAGAACATCTGAAAAATTTTTTTGTGTATTAATCGATCAGATGAAGAAATTTATTGATAAAAATTCCCACATGATTTAGATCAAAATTACTCTTGCATGGTATTGTAAATCATAAGAGAAATTAAAAACTTACGACTTTTGTCTTTATGCTTATTCAAGAAACAGTTAGAAGCACAAAAAAAGAAGGCGCACCAAGATCCTGCTCCTATGGATCTCTCGTATAAAGTGTTTATTAAAACAACGAATTTCGAATATGAGAAGGTATATTACTATAAAAACAATTAATTCAGAATATTTTTTGTGTATTAATCGATCAGATGAAGAAATTTATTGAGAAAATTTGCAGATGATTTAGATCAAAATTACTCTTGCATGATATTTTAAATCATAAGAGAAATTGAAAACTTACGACTTTTGTCTTTATGCTTATTCAAGAAACAGCTACAAGCCCAAAAAAATAAGGTGCACCAAGATGTAGCTTCTATGGATCTCTCGTAAAGTGTTTATTAAAACCACGAGTTTAGAATATGAGAAGGTATATTATTATAAAAGTAATTAATTCAGAAGTTTTTTGTGTATTAATCGATCAGATGAAGAAATTTATTGAAAAAAATTTCCACATGATTTAGATCAAAATTAGTCTTGCATGATATTTTAAATCATAAGGAAATTAAAAACTTACGACTTTTGTCTTTATGCTTATTCAAGAAAACAGCTACAAGCCCAAAAAAAAAGAAGGTGCACCAAGAAGATACAGCTCCTATAAAGTGTTTATTAAAATTCAGAATATTTTTTGTGTATTAATCGATCAGATGAAGAAATTTAATGAAAAAATTTCCACATGATTTAGATCAAAATTAGTCTTGCATGGTATTTTAAATCATAAGAGAAATTAAAAACTTACGACTTTTGTCTTTATGCTCATTCAAGAAATAGAATGAAGCCCAAAAAAAAAAGAAGGCGCACCAAGAAGATACAATTCCTATGGATCTCTCGTATAGTGTTTTTAAAGCCACGAGTTTAGAATATCAGAAGCTATATTATTACGGAGGGGTGAACCGCGATTAGAATTAGGTCTACACCGTCTTTGGAATTCAATAGATAATCTATTGTCATCTATTGTCTTATACTTGGAAATGAAAGTGGAAGTAGGTGTACACGATTTTAGGTCGCGATTCACCCCTCGATTATTACATATGTAATTAATTATTAATTTTTTTGTGTATTAATCGATCAGATGAAGAAATTTATTGAAAAAAATTTCCACATGATTTAGATCAAAATTACTCTTGTATGATATTTTAAATCATAAGAGAAATTAAAAAGTTACGACTTTTGTCTTTATGCTTATTCAAATAGCTAGAAGCCCAATAAAAAGAAGGCGTACCAAGAAGATACAGCTCCTATGGATCTTTCGTATTGTGTTTATTAAAACCACGAGTTTAGAATATCAGAAGGTATATTACTACATATGTAATTAATTCAGGATATTTTTTGTGTATTAATCGATCAGATGAAGAAATTTATTGAAAAAAATTCCCACATGATTTAGATCAAAATTACTCTTGCACGGTATTTTAAATCATAAGTGAAAGAAACATACGACTTTTGTCTTCATGCTTATTCAAGAAACAGCTATAAGTGAAATCAAGGTCTCATTTTCTTAGCTTTTATAGAAGAAAAAATAATAATCTTTTTACCAATTAACATTTTATGTGATTTAAAATATATTTGGAGAGAAATAAAAGCTAAGTATGTGAAAAGAGAGATGATTAAAGGAAATATAGTTTTGAAATACGTGGACCCAATGTTATTTTTTGATTGTATCATATAGTATATTTTCTATAATGATATCAAAGATACAAAATACAAGAAGTAATTGCTCTAGAGTGGCC
The DNA here is from genome assembly GCA_024734495.1 of Forficula auricularia. NCBI lineage: Eukaryota > Metazoa > Arthropoda > Insecta > Dermaptera > Forficulidae > Forficula > Forficula auricularia. Next base: position 289,540 of record JALMQS010000846.1, on the reverse strand, counting down.
GGTGGACCCTTGTATCTTAAAAAATAAGAAAAGAGTAGCCCTTTCCTTAATATATTATCCTTGAAAGTAAAGGATTTCATAGGTAAAATTTTTTATTTATCGTATAAAGAGCTAAAATGAATAATAATAAAGAATGGCAAAGACAATGGATAGAATCTTCAAGGTTTCAACCTTTATTTGTTGAGAAGGTTGGAAGAATTCCATGGTATCATGAAATAAATGAAACTAGAATATTTTATTCTACTATAAATAGAATGAGACTAAATCATGCTCTGTATCCGGCTCATCTTTTTAAAATAGGACTTTATGATAAGGGAGTGTTCATGTGATGGCATATCATGGGGATGTCTCAATCCTATGATATTTAGTTGTCCAAAATTTATATTTAGAGACAGATTAGAGGGTGAATTGATTGCCAAAGATGTGCAAAGGCCATGGAATTTGGCGCATCTTTATAGTTATTATACCTAATTTATATTTGGCTGTGAAAATGTTATTATTTGTGACATTTTTTCACTATTTATTAATTTATTTGTCTATTATTTATTTATTATTTTTATTCATTATTTTCATTAGGACATTATCTGTGATACTATTTAATTGTTATGCATAATTTATATTTGGCTGTGAAAATTTTACTATTTGTGACATTTTTTCATTTTCTATTTATTTATTATTTTTATTCATTATTTTCATTAGGACATTATCTGTGATACTATTTAATTGTTTGTAATTATTTATTGTTTATTTGTTGATTATTGTATGTATGATTGTACACAGTTTTGTAATTGTTATGCCAAATTTATTTTTGGCTGTGAAAATTTTATTATTTGTGACATTTTTTCATTATCTATTTATTAATTTATTGTTTTATTTGTTTGTTTATTATTTATTTATTATTTTATTTATTTATTATTTTTATTCATTATTTTCACCAAGACATTATCTGTGATACTATTTAATTGTTTGTAATTATTTATTGTTTATTTGTTGATTATTGTATATATGATTGTACAGTTTTGTAATTGTTATGCCTAATTTATATTTGGCTGTGAAAATTTTATTATTTGTGACATTTTTTTCATTATCTATTTATTAATTTATTTGTTTATTATTTTTACTCATTATTTTCATTAGGACATTATCTGTGATACTATTTATTTATTGTTTATTTGTTGATTTTTGTATATATGATTGTACACAGCTTTGTAATTATTATGCCTAATTTATATTTGGCTGTGAAAATTTTATTATTTGTGACATTATTTTCATTATCTATTTATTAATTTATTTGTTTATTATTTTTATTCATTATTTTCATTAGGACATTATCTGTGATACTATTTAATTGTTTGTAATTATTTATTTGCTGATTACTGTATATATGATTGTACACAGTTTTGTAATTGTTATGCCTTTATATTTGACTGTGAAAATTTTATTATTTGTGACATTTTTTCACTTATCTATTTATTAATTAATTTATTATTTATTATTCATTATTTTCATCAAGACATTATCTGTGATACTATTTAATTGTTTTTTATTATTTATTTATTTATTGTTTATTGATTGTATATATGATTGTACACAGTTTTGTAATTGTTATGCCTAATTTATATTTGGATGTGAAATTTTTATTATTTGTGACATTTTTTTCATTATCTATTAATTTATTTGTTTATTTTTATTCATTATTTTCATCAGGACATTATCTGTGATACTATTTAATTGTTTGTAATTATTTATTCATTTATTGTTTTATTTATTTGTTTATTATTTATTCATTATTTTCATCAGGATATTATCTGTGATACTATTTAATTGTTTTTATTGTATAAATGATTGTACACAGTTTTGTAATTGTTATGCCTAATTTATATTTGGCTGTGAAAATTTTATTATTTGTGACATTTTTTAATTATCTATTTATTAATTTATTGTTTTATTTATTTGTTTATTATTTATTTATTATTTTTATTGATTATTTTCATCAGGACATTATCTGTGATACTATTTAATTGTTTGTAATTATTTATTTATTTATTGTATATATGATTGTACACAGTTTTGTAATTGTTATGCCTAATTTCTATTTGGCTGTGAAAATTTTAGACTTTTGGTAGACTGGCTACAATGGAATTTATTCCGAGGCCATTAAGAGTAGAGAAAATAAAATTATAATATATAAAGAGCTCATTGAATGAATATCTAAGTGGCAATTTCATGTTACAAATTTAGAGCAATAATGAAGCACATAAAATACTTAATTGTTGTATATTAATCGATCAGATGAAGAAATTTATTGAAAAAAATTTCCACATGATTTAGATCAAATTTAATTTTGCATAGTATTTTAAATCCTAAGTCAAATTAAAAACTTACAACTTTTGTCTTCATGCTTATTATTCTTTTACTTTATTTTTTAATGCTATCGAATGCAAGAAGCGAAACACCAATATATTTTGAAAGACCCATAAGAGTAAGTGATCAAAGCGAAAGGGCGAAGACTATGTATTATTTGTATTTCATTCAGAATATTAGAAATTAATATTTATCCAGAGATAACGTTTATAAAATTATGTATTATTTAATTTTTTTGTATTAATCGATCAGATGAAGGAATTTATTGAAAAAAATTCCCACATGATTTAGATCAAATTTAATTTAGCATAGTATTTTTAAATCATAAGTGAAATTAACATCTTACGACTTTTGTCTTTATGCTTATTCAATATTTTTTTTTTTTAATGTAATCGAATGCAAGAATGGGAGAAAGTGATCAAGCGAAATAGTGGAGAGGTGCGTAGTTGCATCCGGGTCTTGAAGGTTTGAAGATTATTAAGTGTTCGGAAAGACCGAAGCCGAATAGAAAACTTTCAAGCTAATTGCAAAATGTTCGAGTTCTGAAGTTAAAGGCTGGCAGTTTGGCAAGTAGGTTTTTCTGGCAAATTTGATAAAAAGAGTTTGAAATATCTAAGACTCTGAGGGCCGATTGTATGTCGCAAAGTAAATGCTCCAGAGAGACTCCATTTACCATCTACCCTTTGTTAGTTGTAAAAGCATTTACTTTGCGACCTACATACAACCAGTCCTGAGAGATGATAACATTGACAAAGGGTAAATCCTTAGAATTCACCTTGTGCCCGACGGGATGACCAATCAGATGAAAGTGCCTGTCATCTGATTGGCCATCACGCGAGCACAAGGTGAATTCAAGTTGACCCTTTGTCAACGTTTAAAAGAGTTTACCAACCGACATACAACTGGTCCTTAGAGTGTAAACCTGCTAATTCACAACAAGGAAATTTTACAGGGCAGAGAAAAAACATATAAAAATTTAATATTGTTGTTAGGAAAGAAACTATTTTTCACATTTTTTTTCTACAACTTACGATCGTAATTTTAAGTAGCAGTTTTACTTGGATGATGCTTCATCTCTTTTTCTTTCGAACGGATTAATCTGCCATATATGATAAAAAATGGATTTAGCAGGTTTACACTCTAAGGCGACGATATCATTAATTTTTCTATCCAAAGAAGTAAGTAAAATGTTTTTTTTATTTGTTTTTCATTCAGGATTTCAAAAATTAATATCAATCCAAAGATAACGTTTAAAAAATATAATTTAATTTTTTTGTATTAATCGATCAGATGAAGAAATTTATTGAAAAAAATTTCCACATGATTTAGATCAAATTTAGTCTTGCATGGTTTTTTAAAATCATATGTGAAAGAAAACATACAACTTTTGTCTTCATGCTTATTCCAGTCAGTCTTATTGACAGAATAAAATATCGTTGCTTTAAGAGTGTAAATCTGCTAACTCACAACAAGGAAATCTTACAGGGGAAAGAAAAGAGAAACAATTTAATATTGTTGTTATGGAGAGAAACTATTTTTCACATTTTTTTCCTATAACTTACCATCGTAATTTTAAGTAGCAGTTTTACTTGGACGATGCTGCATTTCTTTTTCTTTCGAACGGTATTGTCATATATGAGAAAACAAATGGATTTAGCAGGTTTACACTCTTAAGGGGACAATATCGTTAATTTTTCTATTCAAACTAGTAAAGTATTAAGTATAAGGGATTTTTTTATGTTTTTTATTCAAGATTTCAAAAATTAATATCAATCCATAGATAACCTTTAGAAAATTATGTATAATTTAATTGTTTTGTATTAATCGATCAGATGAAGAAATTTATTGAAAAAAATTTCCACATGATTTAGATCAAATTTAGTCTTGCATGTTTTTTTTAAAATCATATGTAAAAGAAAACATACGACTTTTGTCTTAATGCTTATTCCAAAAAATAAAATATCCTAAATAAATTAAATTTTCTAGTAATGTTAATTTTCATTCAGGAGATAGAAAATTAATACCCATTATCAAATTTAGCTATGAATTTAAATTCAACTAAACTGCGGCGCAAAAAAATTGAGCCGCCAACAAAAACTTTTATTAAATAGCAAATTATCTTTAAAATTTTTTCAAATAAAGATATAATTTGTTCTAGTAACTCTTAAACTAACATTATTCAATAAATATTGTTGATAATTTTTGAATTTTATAAAAAATAAAATAATATAATAAATTACAAAGTAAAATTAAATTAAAAAATACAATTACAAATTATCATACTTTCTCAATATCCCTTTACATTTAAACAGTTTTAATAAAAGTTCAAATTCCATTTAAAATATCAATACAATTAATCATTTTAAATTAAGAATCATTTATAAAAAAAGAAAGATAAAATATATAAAATGGATTTTTCTCAAGTTCAATTTATGAGCCTAATTAATCAAGGGCTAAGTAAACTACAAGTGGCAAGTACACTTTCAATAAGCAATAATGTATGGTTACTTGTAAAAAAAATTAAAAATGATTTACTATTTAAGTTTTTATTGGCGGCTCGATTTTTGCACCGCAGTGTATATAAAAATAAGAGCAATATTCATGGAAACTAAGAGATATTTTCTTTCAATTAGAATATCTAAATTGATAAATTAAAAATCTCAAGAAATTTATGGGTTATTCGACAAGAAATCTATATATATATAAAATTCTTTGCCCGATACACTCACTCACTCACCATCAAAACAGGCAGAACCACTAGACATAGAAACATGAAATTTGGAGAAGATATTACATCTATGACATAGGGGCTCACTAAGAAAGGATTTTTCGAAATTCGACCCCTAAGGGGGTCAAAGGGGAGCAAAGTGTGTTTTCACCGATTATGCGATATCTCTTAAGGACGATAAAATATCTACTTGCTTTTTACTTATAAAGATACTAAATTAAAATATCTAAAAAATAATTTCAGGATTTTTTGAAATTCGACTCGCAACTATTTAAAATGTGAGTGGGGGCAAAAATTAAAACTCTCTCCTACCTTGATCAAATTTTGTAGTTATTCTTTATTACTTTAAGAAACTATTCATGAAAAAAACAACTATCAAAATTGACTGTATGGGGGCGAAGGGGGGCAAAATATAGAAATTTTTAGCTTTTTTGTACATTTACTCTTTAGAAAACTGAGTTATTTATTTGCAAATATCTAAATATAAAGCGTCTTCTATCTATTAAACTACAATAAAATGTTAAAACTCTACGTGCTAAATTTAATGAAAAAGTTAATTTTTTTGCCAGGTTTTATAATTAAAAAAACAAAACAAAAAAAAAAACATACTTTTTTGGGAATGGAGCTTTTTTTTAAATGAATTTTGGAGACCTAATAATCACATGCCGAGACGACGCGCGCCAGGAGGGCCGAGCTGTAGAGGGGGTGCCTTCTGGAGCAGCTCGTATAGGTATATAAAGTCATAAGTGAAAAATCACAAGACTTTTTTATACTCATGCAAATTCAAAGCAAAAGGAAAGCTAACCTACAACTCCAGTAGTTCCATCTCCGATTTCGTCATCTTGTGATTGAGATAATTGAACCATTAATTTTGCAATTTCATGATCAACATCCATCAATTTAAGGATAGTGGCACCATCATTTGTAACAGTAACATCTCCATCAGACGAGACCATCATTTTATCCAAGCCTTTTGGGCCTAAAGAAGATTTGATGGTATCGGCAATTTGTCGCCCAGCCATAATATGAGACTGTAAGAGAAAAAAATTGTGTTATTAAATATATCGGATTAAAATTAAACAAAACAAAACATATATATAAATAAAAGTGTTTTTGGTTTACTGAATTCAGCAATTTAAATAAATTACTAAAATTTAAAAAATAAATCCAAAATTAATATAGCACGGTGTCTGGCCAGATAAAGTACAATTCAACTTTAACCGGAATTTTTCCGTGCACCTATTGAGCTGTTTAATTAATATTTATCACAAACAAGTTATGGAAACTTTCACTTTTAGTTATTATGTGTTTGTAAAAGTTCTTTTGGGAAATAAGTGGATGAAATCAACTATTGTCCTTATTATATAAAAAAATATTCTGTTAAGGTAATATTTTTATGACAATCCACACAAAAAGTTTTAGGGTCAGTTGTATGCCGGTTGGTAAACTCCCCCCAAACGCTGTCAAAGGGTAAAACATTAAAACTCACCTTGTGCCCGGTGGGATAGCCAATCAGATGACATGCTCTGTCACCTGATTGGCTATCCCACCGGACATAAGGTGAATTTTAAGATTTTATCCTTTGACAACGTTTAAAAGAGTTTACCAACAGACATACTTGGCCCTTAGCCTCGTAATCACTCTATACATATGACCGGTGCTAAAATTGTAGGATATGTTTTTTTAACGTGATTGTACTTTTTACACTACTATATTCTCTTTATGAATGGATAGTTTCCAAGCCATTTAACTTATATCCCCTCCACTAAAAATAATTGCCCAAATATGTTTTTGTTTTTTTTAATCAAAACTACCAGGTAATAAATTTCAAATTTTTTTTAAGTTACTCCGAATATATTATTCTAACAAATATCAGTTTTTCATCAAGATGGTGAAAGTCCTTCAATGAAAAAAAATAAAATAATGATCATTTTCCCATCCTTTCCCAATCTACCATATTTTATTTAAAAATTTCATTTTTAATTGCAATTATTTCATGTTTGGTGTGGTAAATCGTCTTCAAATTTTAAATTAAATTATTATGCTTTTAATGACCTATATTCCAAGATTTGAAGACTTCTTGAATTTGTGAAAGAACTACCTTAAAATTAAACAAAAATATATATATAGTATTAGTAAATAAGTGTTTTTGGTTTACGAAATTCAGTAATTTAAATAAATTACTAAAATTTAAGAAATAAATCCAAAATTAATATAGCACGGTGTCTGGCCAGATAAAATACAAATCAACTTTAACCGGAATTTGTCCGTGCACCTCTTGAGGTTATTTCGCGTCAATCCACACAAAAAGTTTTAGCCTCGTAACCACTCTATAAATATGAACGGAATTTAAATTTTAGGTTATGTTTTTTTAACGTGACTGTACACTCACACTACGAAATCTCTTTATGGATACACACATACTTGCAAGATTGTTTCCAAGCCTTTGTGCTTATATCCCCTCCACTAAAAATAATCGCCCAAATATGTTTTTTTTTTTTTTTTTTTTTTATCAAAACTACGTGGTAAATAATTTCAATTTTTTTTTAAGTTACTCCGAATATATTATTCTAACAAATATTAGTTTTTCATCAAGATGGTGAAAGTCCTTCAATTAGAAAAAATAAAATAATGAACATATCCCAATACCCCCCTATGTAAAAAATGTCATTTTTAATTGGAATTATTTCATGTTTGGTGTGGTAAATCGTCTTCAAATTTTAACCGTATGTGTATTATGGTTTTAATGACGTATATTCCAAGTTTCAAAGACTTCTTGAATTTTTGCATTTGTGAGAGAACTACCTTAATTAATATTATCACATACAAGTTGTCGAAACTTTTACTTTTAGATATTGTGTTTGTAAAAGTTGTATTGGGAAATAAGTGGGTGGAACCAACTATTGTCCTTATTATATAAAAAATGTTCTGTTAAATCAGATTGGAGTAATTTTTGGAGACGGACTGATAAGTTAATTAAGTGGATATTGATGAGGCAGTCAAAAAAAGAAGATAATTTATACTATCTTTTTATTTTTATTCCCTCCTTCTTCAAGGTTTTGAAAAGTCAGTGAAGGAAATCCAATGCGACATTTTTTTGGACTGCCTCATCAATATCCACTTAATTAACTCTGTCAAATATTAAATAAAATTTTAACATTTTAAATTTAAAATTCTCTCTTTTGTTAGTAGCAAAATATTTAAAAATTTCCTCAAGTCTTATTTTATTTCTGCATTTAATGGAAAGTAATTTAGGAGACCCACCTAAACACCTCACAGTATGGACGACCCATATATTCTAACATAATTCAAATATTTTCAGGGTTAATATTTTTTTTTGAAACAGATTAAGGTTGCTCGGACAGTACCCCGCAAGTCAAAATAAAATCTAAATTTCTTTTCGACTAAAATCAAAATTTTTTACACATAAATTAATTATTTTAATTTAGATGTTAGCTAACATCATTTTTAATCGGAAATTTGAAATAATTTAATTATTAAATAAATGTCTTTTGACTCGAGTCACGTGATTTATATATTTTTAAGAGAAGAGGACTGATATTTCCGATTATTTAGATTTGAATTTATTGTATTATTTATTAGTGTTGAATAAACAATTTTAATTAATTATGTGTGATTTTAATAAAATTTCAACTCTTAATAAAATTAATCACATAAATAAAAGCTTCAACAAATTGATGGTAATGTATATAAAAATAAATACAAATCTTTTATAGAACAATCTAGAAACGTTTATTAAAAATCCAGAAGTTTCAGAAGCAATTCTTCCTTTATCAATGGGAAATTTGAAAAAATAGTTGCTTTGAAAAAAGAATGATAAAGCATGTTGTTTATCATTGTTTTTCAGAGCAACCATTTTTTCAAATTTCCCATTGATAAAGGAAGAATTGCTTCTGAAACTTATGGATTTTTTAATAAACGTTTCTAGATTGTTCTATAAAAGATTTGTATTTATTTGAACATGTATATTTATCATATTTTATATAAAAAAGATTTAATAAAATAAATGATAATTATAAGCCTCTAAAAGGGGTATCAGGTCGAAACTCTAAATATTCTATTTTTTTCTTTCATTATTTGGCTGCTTTGTTCATTAAATCATAATTTTTACCTTTTTAAATTGGAATTTCTTTTTAAATTAGGAATAATCTTATTCAAGAAAATTAATGAATGCATTGATGAATTAAAAAAATATAGGTTTAATATATTTATTACCTTGATTTAAACTAAAATTTCAGTATAGTTTAAATTGTTAAATATTTAAATGAAGATATATTAAAGAAAGAATAGTGAGATTATTAAAAAAAAAATGGAGACCTTACACCTACATTACATGCTATATAAGGCAATATAAATTTTGGGCGTTAAAACACATGTTTAAATATGATAGACCCTTGTTAATAATAGGTAAATAATGAACTAGAATTCATAATAATACATTTATATATAAATTAAAATCAAGATTTTTACATATATTTTTCTAAAGAATATTAAAATAAAGAACAAAGAAAATACCTTGATCGCAGCTGTGCCGGTTAATCGTTTTTGATTTTCTTGATCTCGAATAATAATAAATGGACGCCCATATTCGTCAAACGCCAATGTTCCTGGCATCGACATTTTAAATAAATTTTATAATAACCTTTGATGAAAAAGATTCGATTGGATAAATTTTCTAGAAGCGATATACGAATCAATGTTAGTGTATCGCCATCTTGTTTGAAGAAGAATCTAAAAGAATGAGTGGGTTCCAAGGAAACGGAACAACCATAAGTCCGAACCCTGTCGGAATTGAACGATAATTAACGAATATTTGATATGTCCAAACACTGCTGCCATCTGAAATCTTTTAAGCAAATTTAATCCGCCTATATTTAAAACTTGAGTCTTTCTGCATTAATCTTGCAGACTTTCACATTTTTATAATTATTATTTTTTAAATAATTTATTGAAAATCTAGATATTTTGCTTTAATTATAACACCTATAATTTTTTTCTATTAAGAATCACTTAAATAATATATAAAAAATTATTAAATAATATACCTAGATTTTAATAAAGATAAAAGTAAATGAAAATTATATAAAATACTAGATGCAAGGCCCGCCTTCGGCGGCCCTCTTGCTAGCAAGGAGGCACGTCCCCTGAACCCCCAGCCCTCGAACCCCCCACCCCAACACTTCATTCCGCCCACTAACCTCACCCCGACCCTAAAACCCCTCCAGCACCCCGCACCCGTTCCCAACCCCCGCCCCCACACCACCACCCGCGCCCCTCCACCCCGGACCACACCCCGTGCCCTCAAACCCTGCGTACCACACCCCCGCCTAGCCCACTGGACCCCACCCACGCTATGCCCCCTGGACTCCACCTCGCACCACCCTACTCCGCCTCACTCCTCACTCCCATTCCACCCCCGCACTCACCCTCCGCACCCAGTTTTTGCATTTCTAGCCTTCTAGTGACCCACAGATTATGTATACAAAATTTGGTTGAGTTTAGCCCAAGAGAAAGAATTTTCATTTTTTGATCCTCCCCCCATTTTGGGTGGTTAGTTTTTGCATTTCTAGCTCTCTAGAGGCCCAGAGATTATGTATACAAAATTTGGTTGAGTTTGCTCCAAGGGCAAGAATTTACATTTTTTCACCCTCCCCCCTTTTTGGGGAAATTTTTTTAAACAAAAGTTGTCAGAAATCACATCCCTACAACTTTATTTATCATAAAATTTGCCGTAGGGTTAATAGTTTAGGAGTTATTTGATCATTTTCATTCGCGCGTCCCCTCCAAACCCCCTTCTGGGGTCAAAATATCAAAACGTTATATAGCTAAAAACGTAAGTTAGAAGACAACTGATGTAAATAGGAAATTTCATAATAATCCCTTCAGCCGTTTTTACGTGAATCGTGAGCAACTTTTCGGAAACCACTGAAATAGACAGACAGACAGACATAGAGACATGAATTTTGTTGAGAGTGTTTTCGTTCATAACTTTGCTTAAAACGTGTGCAACCAAAATATGGCGTAATTTGGAGCAATCTACAGACAAAACCTTAATTTTATATATATAGATTCATTTACTATGAGTTAAGATTTCTAGGTCACTTGATTCACATTAAGATTAGAAAAATAAAAGATTAAATTTTTCAATATATATATATTTCGTACTGTAAGCTCAAGCTCATCTTCAGGAAAGTACAGAATTATAACTAATACAAAATTCGAATGCAAAGGTATATATAGATTTAATGAACAAGAGAAAAATTGTTTTCATTGTTTAAATTATTTAAAGGGTTAATCTCTTTTTGAGATAGACTATTGTTCAGTGAAAATTTGGGTAGGGTAGGCTCTATTGACCTATGGATAAATAAAGGAAAATTAGAAGTACATTGGTTATTATATAGGTAAGGAATATATTTTTTGGGCTTTGTTATTAAAAGGTCTATTATTATAATATTTTTCTTAGACCTTTTAATAACAAAGCCAAAAAAATATATTCCTAGCCTATATAATAACCAATGTACTTCTAATTTTCCTTTATTTATCCATAGGTCAATAGAGCCTACCCTATCAAATTTTTAGTTATTATCTATATTCTAGGAATATATTTTTGGGCTTTGTTATTAAAAGGTCTTTTATTATAATATTTTTCTTAGACCTTTTAATAACAAAGCCCAAAAAATATATTCCTCGACTATAGATAATAACCAATGTACTTCTAATTTTCCTTTATTTATCCATATAGGTCAATAGAGCCTACCCTACCCAAATTTTCACTAAACAATAGTCTATCTCAAAAAGAGATTATCCCTTAAAATAATTTAAACAATGAAAACAATTTTTCTCTTGTTCATTAAACCTATATATGGGGGGGTCAGATAGGCTAGGCGGTAGCGTGACAGCGGGCTAACCAGGGGACTCGGGTTCGAATCCGACTCGAGGCATCCAGCTAAAATCTGATCCCCGGGGGTAGAGACAATTTAAAAAAATAAAAAAATAACTAGTATCGTAATTAGGCTTATGGCTAGAAAGGCCGAAAAGCCAAAAAAAAAAAAAAAACCTATATATACCTTTGCATTCGAATTTTGTATTAGTTATAATTCTGTACTTTCCTGAAGATTAGCTTACAGCTCGAAATAATATATATATTGAAAAAATTTAATCTTTTATTTTTTAATCTTAATGTGAAACAAGTGACCTAGAAATCTCAACTCATAGTAAATGAATATTTCATATAATATTCATTAAATTATTTAAAGACACCTTGCACCAACACCACAATCCCTAATTAATTAATTTTTAAGAGGTTTCTTTTTCAACACTCCAGGTATTTTTTAATGCGATCGAATGCAAGAAGTGGTTCACCAAGAAGATGTAGCCCCTAGGGGATCTCAAAAGAGCCTTGAATTTAAAAAAAAAATCAGTAATTGATCAAGAGAAAGGGTGGAGACATAGATGTCTGTGCACCCGGCTCTTGAAGGTTTGACGATTGTAAGTGTCTTTAAAAACATATAAAAATTTTTAAGAAAAAAATAAAAACCGACTTCAAAAAATTAAATGCAACAAATATAAAAATACACTAAAGAGGTATAAAATAATTATTATCTTATTTAGTTACAACTAAACGACGAAATATTAACACGAAATTACTTTTTAAAGTCGGTGCCAAACAAACTATACCTAAAAAGCGAGCGTACCGCCAAACGTACTAAGTAAGATCCGTCGAGTGCGAGTTCATAAAAGGCATAGAGTATATAGAGAGGAAAGCTTGCGTATTTGGAAAAAGCACTCTCTAGCGGGTCATGCTCAAACTCTTAGTCCTTAAGAGCCATTCATAGAGCATATTGTCACATGACATTCAGTCTGACATTTTGTTTTTGTCATAGATAAAAGATTCCACAGGCTTTGTTTTTATCAAACATTCATTTAGAAAATTTTCCAACGTACACATTTATCGATTAAAATATCATTAAATATGGCTAGTTCTCGACGTCAATGTTGTGTGAAAGGTTGCTTTCGCGACACAAAATCAGATAAAGAACATACTTTTTTTGGACGCCCTAAAAACAATGAAATGTAAGTAACCTATTTAAAATTAACTAATAATTTATTTCTTTGATTTTTATGTGTTAATTCTTGTATAATTTAATTATAGAGCTAAACGCTGGTGTCAATTTGCTGATATCCATGAAAATAATAAATATTTCTTTATATGTTCTGACAATTTTTAATCAAAAACAATTTATAAAAAATATCCACGACGTCTGCAGCGAGATTCTCCAGAATGAAGTGATTTCGTATCCACATTAAAGCCGTCCGTCCACAGGTCTCCAAACACCGGCTCTTGATTAGATTTTGTGCCAGAAGCCACAACATATATATACATATTTTTATTAAAATAAAGAATAGCCTATATTTTATAGGTAAATAGATATATCTTATTTTAATTTAATAAAAAAAGATCATTTCAATTAGAAAATAAAGTAAAAATATTGTTTATTTTTTTAAGTGTCTAGGTGATTCTTTGAAGGTTTTCCTCAAATAACTAATGTTGGCGAATGCGAATCACAAAAATTCCATTGAAAAGATTGTATTTATTTATTAAAATATTTGTAATGTCATTTTTTGGTCTAAATAAAAAAATGGTTAATTTTAAATTATTTTCAAGTATTTATTTTATATATGAATTTCCTCCTAGTCCCTCAAAGTCCCTGAATCTTAATTAAATTATTTTCAAAAAAGAAACTCAAAAAAGATACTTAAATCTTTACATTAATTATTTGCCAAAGTTTTTTTTTTAATAAAAGTACGATTTTATTATATATATATTTTAAAGATTTGTATTTATTTTAATTACAAAACAATTAATAATTTTTTCTTTAATATACAGGGTGATTCACGGTAGATGGGACGTTATCCGTTTTATGTAAAACAGAAAGTCGGATTCTTCTGAAAATTTACCACCTTACATTTTCTTACCTGTTCTATCTATCTAAAAAAAATATAGTTGCTGTGACTTTTCAATGGAAGCCGAAACGTCGCAAGGCTGAAAATATTTTAGATCGATAGAACAGATAAAAAATATAAGGTGCTAAATTTTCAGAAAATCCGACTTTCCGTTTTACATAAAACGGATAACCCCATCGACTGAATCACCCTGTATATAAGCTCATGATAAATTATTTTGAATCATCCGCTGTGTGACGTCACCAAATTTTTCTCGATGAGATGCGGTTCCCGCCATTTTGCTTCAGTATACGACCCGCCAGAGAGCTCTGTAACTCGTATACGCTAAAATACATAGGGCCCTTATGGAGCCTTCCTCTCTATATACTCTATGATAAAAGGTATATGTTTGGCACCAACTTCAAAAAGTAATTTCGTGTTAATATTTCGTCGTTTAGTTGTAACTAAATAAGATAATAATTATTTTATACCTTTTAGTGTATTTTTATATTTGTTGCATTTAATTTTTTGAAGTCGGTTTTTATTTTTTTCTTAAAAATTTTTATTTTTCTCTTTTTAGTGATGTTATTAATAGTGATTATATCATCAGAACTTGACCAAATTAATATGACACCATCCCTAAGACACCCCCCTTTCGGATAAAAAAAGAACCATCGAAATCGGTTCATAAACAAAGAGGTTAGGTCTAAACAAACCTAATAAAACCTAATAAAAAAGGTCTAATACCTATGAAAAAAAATCGAAAAAAAAATGGGACCAATCGGAAGCTAGACTGGACTCAATGCAAAAAAAATTTTCAAAATCGGTTGACAATTGGCGGAGATATGAGGTAACATAGGCACAAAAAAAAAAAAAAAAAAAAAAAAAAAAAAAAAATTCAATCGAATAGAGAACCTCCTCCTTTTTGAAGTCGGTTAAAAATATGTATAATTTTCAATTTTTCAACACTGGTATGTCACACAGAAAAGAAACAGATATGGTAATTCCCAGCATTCAAAACAAAGCATGCAATCAGAAAATAGAATTGAACGTTAAGGGCTACTAGTTTAGTCACTATCAATTTCAAATAGTGAGTCATTTTCATAAGGTCGTATAGGGTGCATATGCGAAATTTCATACAAATCGATTATAGGGTCTAGGACTTATATTGATAATTATATTTTTTTATCCCTACCTCTTTTGGTCCCAGAAAAAAATAACCCTTTTTTATTATATGTTATTCATTTTAGAGAATATTTCATTTTTTTTAGTTTGATAATTTTATAATTTTAATTTTTTTTAACCCCCCCCCCCCTCCCCCTTTCTCCTTAATAATCTCATTGCGCCAAAGTGGAATTTCGTTTTGATATTCAAACTATTTTTAAAGCTAGAGCGTACACAAGCAATATTTGGTAACGTACTAACTAACAGACATTTTAACAAAATTATTAATATCTCGTAAAATATAATTTATTCGATAATCACTCATTAAAGCTTTTTTTGTTGACCAAAAAGCCATGGTTTCGCTTAATTTTTTTTATAAAAATAGTTTCATTTGAAAAAATGAAGAAAAAAACACTTTTTTCATTCACGATTACAATACACTCTGTATGGGAAAGTAATAAGCTGACTTATTCTGATGTGGCCATACAACCTGGCCCTTCACTTATTTTTAATATTTAATAAAATTATTTATAATCATGTAGGGGGAGGGGTTAGTTTTTGCATTTTTAGACTCCTGGGACCCACTGATTATGTATACAAAATTTGGTTGAGTTTGCTCAAACGACCTAGATTTTTAATTTTTAACCCCCCCCCCCCCTCGAACCCCCCTTAATTTTGGGTCGATATGCACCAAAATCTAATCAGCTCTTAATCTCAATGGACTAAAACTACGTGTGAAATTTGGTTTCGATATTCACACTAGTTTTTGAGCTAGCTCGTAACACAAATTTGGTAACGCACAAACTAACTAACAGACATTTTGACAAAACAATTATTATCTCAAAAAATATAATATTTTCGATGTTTACTTATTAGATCTTTTTTGTAGAGCGAAATGCCATGGTTTCGCTCAATTTTTTTAATCGAAATAGTTTCAGCCGTTTTTTAGATATTTCGAAAAAAAGAAGAAAAAAAAACACTTTTTTCATGCACGATTACAATACTTGACCATACCCTGTATGTTAAAGTAAAAAGGGTTAATCAATTTGTTATTAAGTATATAGAATGCACTAGTAAATATAAATTATTTAAGAATTCATATTTTTAAAAGTATTATTTTTAAAGAACGTTTTATTTTGTTACTTAGATATATTACTTTTGCGATATAATAAACATACCGAGTTTTAGACTACTGGTTTAGGAGATCTCAAGAATTAAAACATTAAATACGGATGAAAATTAAATCTCTAGATTAGTCAAGAAAAGTACCATTCGAAACAAATCGTATTATATGTTCTTGAAATATAGTTGGAAAAATAAAAATAAATTATTTTTTGTATATTTTGTTAGTTATTAATAATGTAAAAACCTCTGTACCGAATTTATTATATAAAAATTATATGAACAAGTTGAGAAACCCCCCCCCCTCCAAAATCATACTATTATCTATATTATGTTGATAAATCAAGTAAAAAAAAATGACTATAATCAATATGACACCACATAGATAACAAGTCCTTAGTTCGTTAAGTTATTTAAAAAATCTGTAAGTGAATTTTGATCAAAGACATTCATGGGAAAGAGTTACAAAAAAGCCCCCCCCCCAAAAAAAAAAAAAAAAAAAAACTATGTGTGTAGACTTTATAAATTTGGTTGTCGAAATCAATTCTACTAAAGACAATTCAGAGACGCAGCATCTGGAAAATCTAGACTCCTTCATATTTATATATTAATGTTCTTAAGGTGAATAGCAATGTTAATTTCAAAACCTACTCTCCAGGAGATTTTCCCAAATGAGGATGAAACAATTTTCACTTATAACTTTATCAGATTTATAAATTATATTATGGTGTAAATAGAGCCACGGAGAGCTAATCAGGGACCTAAGATTATCATTTAAATATATGATAAAATAATCGTTCTTATATAAATCATTATCACATTGAAAAAAACTATTTTTGAGCCCCAGACACTCTCTTAAGAGTCTCCCCTAGCGGGGCCTTTGGGTAAGGTATAATATAAATCAAATTGGTTCTAAAGATAAAAGTAAATAAATATTTTATGAGATATTAATTTACTATGAAAATATTTATTTACTTTATATTTATTAAAGATGTTTTACCTTGCACCAACACCACAATCTCTATTAATTATCAAATTGGTTCTATCATTATTATTTTTTTCTTTTTGATCCAAGAATTTTTGCTCAAAATTTTATAATTCATTTTTTAAGTAATTTAGTTTAAAATTTGGTTCAAAAAAGGTTGTAAGCACCTACTTGTGCAAATTGTGGCTTTCTAGCTTATTCGGTGAACAAAAAATAAATGGCACAATCACCAAAATTTATGGAGATGATACAAAACTTTTATTAAGTTTTTACTTTTTTCTTTAAACAAAAAGTTTTTGATTTCATGATTAAGGTAGTTGTTTCGCGACAATACTAGGAAAAAGTTAATACTAGAGTATATAGAATAGACAATAAGGATTCATAATTCTTAAGCCCAAAACTTTTTGCTGTTTATGTACCACTAGTAGCCAATCCCGTGCTCGTTTGATAAATCTGTGTTGTATATATTTTATCATAGAAATTTCAGATAAAGTACATTATAAAGGGAGATTTATAAAACAAAAAGTTCTCAATAAGCGATTGAAAGCTGTTGCAACAATGTATGAAGCGAAAAAGCGTTAAAAAAGTACTAAAGTTAACCCACTTTTTAGGTTAAATGCGTTGTTGCCAGCTTGTTTTTAGTGTAAATTTTTCATTATACATTTTTCCTATTTATTAAATATTATCTCAGAAACTGTGTTATAACTATGAATTAAAATTTTCTTAAAATATGTATGTTATTGTTTAATGTTGGTTTAGATATCTATACCAATGGTAAGAAGAGTTTCTTAATTATAATTAAATATGTATGTAAACTTCCCGGTATCCCGTATACTGCAATCTAGGTATAAGAGTCTGAAAAACTCTATCTTTGGAATTGAATATCTCCGGAACTATATTGTTCATAAATTTCATTTTGCCACCAATCGATGCAGAAGTATTTAAATAATAATCTCTCTAAATTTCAAAAAAATCCTAAGAAAACGCATATGGTGAAAAAACTACCTTAAAAGAATTTAATATTTCATGTATTTGGCAGCTAATATAGTCTAATTGAAATCAATATTTTATTTATTTATTTTTTATAAGCTATTTTTGTATTACTTTTTAATTTATTCTTCCTAGTTAGAAAATTGAGAGGCAATGGTGGGACGGAGGATAGATGGTTTGGGGCTCCCTTTTCGCTAGGGGGACAATTAATCTTAACTTTTACGACGCCCGAGTACACTTTTAATTAGCTAACAGTAAAGCTGGATAATGGCTCCCTGGACATTACTTTAATCTGGGGCTAATTAGAGAACGTTGCTCGCCCGTTTAGCAGGGTGAGAGTGTGGGGTTGGTTGGCTGGCTAGGGGCTCCGGGGGTGGATTTGGGGGGTGGATGTCGTCCAGACCCAATGTTACGGGGCATAGATGAGCAGCTTCCATCGGAAATGCTCACATTAAATATATATTCAACGTATCCATTTAAATTGCATACATTAAGTCGTTATTATGAAATAAATTGTTTAAAATAAATACATCTCTAGTTATTTATTTTCAAATTCATACACCTTATTATTGTTCGATTTAATTATTTCACTTAAATATTACTTTTCACAAACTTTAATCAAATTTAAATATCATATTTTTCTTAGTTTTTATTTTATATAAACGTATATTTAAATATTTTGATTAGTTATGTCTATCGATTTAATTATTAAAGCTGTTATCGGTGAATAAGGACTATATTTTTTATACAGATAATTTATAGTACCTGGAACACCAAGCGATGCTAGGTAATTTTTTGATTCAGTTAAAAGCGATATATTAATATTATTTTTAATTTTAAATTCATGTAAAAAGGTCGATTTTTATTAGAAGCCAAAATAAAATAAAATTTTATTTAAATTTTTACTTACGCTATGTCTATCATCATGAAAAGTTTTGAATGTAATTGCAATTAAAAATAATATTAATATACACGGAGGTTCTTTCGTTGACCCTTTTAAATCCTGAAGAAGGAGGTACGATCCTTCGAACTGTCGGATTTTTTAAGAGAATGTAATTGATATTCTATAATAAATTATTTTATAGAAAAATACCTTTAATTAATTAAATACCAATATAATAATATTTGTAATGATCTATTAGTGGAAATTAAAATTGAAAAACCAATTAATTATTAAAGGAAAATTGAATAAAAATGTAATTATACATTTTTATAGAGACAACCACCTGTGAATAATTATTTCAATTAACAAAAACCCATAAAAAACAACTTAGCCGAAGATGAGACCGTGAGAGATCGAAATGTCAACACAAAACCCTCCTAAAGCGTGAATTTCATCCAAATCGTTAGAGCCGTTTTCGAGAACCCGATTGGATATATATATATACAAGAATTGCTCGTTTAATATAATAAGATTTTATTGCCAACGTTTCATCAACTTTGTTGACTTTCTCTTCTTTTTTAAGTTTTATAAAAAAAATTTCAATCTGATTGATGTTAATGGCTTGCCTTTTTATGTTTACTAAGAAAGAATAATTATAAAAATGACAAATATGCAGGGAAGATAACTATTTGAGCCCTGAAGAAGTTAACAAAGTTGATGGCAAAAAAATATTAATTATCTGCATAAAAAATATAGCCCTTATTTCCCGATAACAACTTATTTATATATTTAATATTAAATTTCAAAACTTAATTTATTAGTACCTGGGGGACTGAGCTTTGCTAATTAATTTTTTGCTTTAGTTAAAAGTGATATATTAATACAGTAGAGTCCCGAAACTGGGCCTAATGTGAACCCAAGGGTGGCCCAGTTTGTGAAATATGCCGGATTATCGGGAATAGAGTTAAAAAAGAATAAGTACGAATGTTTCTTCAGAAAAACAGTATTGTACTTGTATGTATTGTTTGCTTGAGAATTAACTGCCCAAATACCCTTAAACAAAAGAAAAGTACTTACTTTATGAAGGCATAGAGTCTTTACTATGAAAATGTTGGTTTTTTCGCCCTGCCAGGGTGTTGCCGAGTTATCCAGACTGCTGGGTTATCGAGTGCCGAGCTTTCGGGACTCTACTGTATTATTTTTCATTTTAAATTCAGGTAAAAACGTCGTGCGATTTCTAAACCGTAAGCTAGGAATGGTGAGTCATTTTCTTTAATAAGGTTAATCATTGGGTAGAAGTATGAAGCTTCAGCTACATAAACTTCTAAGGGGAAACCCCATATTGGTCGGATTTTGTTCTCTCCTCTTGGTACTATATGAGATCTAGCATAGAATGCTGAATGCTCAAGAATATTTGGAATGTTAGCTTCAATATTATACCAAACCTTCCGGATATGATGTAATATATCTGGGTTTGCCAACGCTTCCTTCTTGGTGTTATAGCCTTGTTGTTTATATGGGATTCCAGGGGACTTGTCAGTTGGTACATCAGGATGTTTTGCTACAGCGCCTGTTAATGGTATAATCTTCCTAGTGAAATTGAGATCTCGTTTCACTGATTCGATGGTCATGTAATAAGCATCGGTGTGTGATCTAGGTGGCCTCGGCTTATCATATTTAATTAAGGTTGGTTTAAAATTAGTCTTTTGTAAAAATTTTTTCTTGATAATTTAAAAAATATGTTCTTTCTGACTCGAGCAACAGTTCCAAAAGTTCATCTATTCTTCTGTTTCCCCGTCGATTGAGATAATATTTTTTAAATATGTTGTGAAACGATTCACAAATCATATTTGTATCCGTATTTGCATGGGGGAAATTTCTATATGCTATTGCCCACTTTTCTTTTCTATCCACATATATAAATCCGAAAAATATCTAAAGAAACCTGGACAAGAATCGCTCGTGAATTTTAAAAATTCATTCAGCAAAACATTAAAAGGTTCTAGAGTTAGTAATTAGAAATTTATAAAAATCTTCTTGAAGATCCCTTGACTTTACTTTATTACGGATGTTTTTTTTCATGCACGAATTATATGCCACTTGCACAAAAGGTGATTAACAGATCCGAATATGTTTTCGACTGCTTTGAAACTGATTCTATCATCATCTGTCATCAAAGCATTAATTTTTAATTGTGGAATTCTGGTTTTAATAGACGCCAAAAAAATTGTCATGGTCTTGATATCTAACTTACTGGAAATGAAATGGGCATCTGGATATCCATTTCCATATTCAGTAGGAACAACTAAAGTTAATAATAAATATTTATAAATATTAGTACAATGGTTTGCATCCATACAGAGAATACGAGCGCACCCATGTATCATCATAATATTAGCTTGTTCTTTAGTTTGGATGCGTAAAATAAATAAATCTTTTGGAATTGTTTCAGATGTTTTTGGCCCGATAACAGTATTTTCCTCGTCTACAGGCTTATATATATTAAAATGGGACTGATATTTTAATATCAGAATGGGCTACTTCCCCTATTTTATTTTTGTTTTGCATATTTAAAAATGGAATTTGTTTGAATTCTTTAAGGAATCCTCTTTTTGTAATTAAGGTCAATGCAACCAGACTGAGGCCCTCTCTGTGCACATCCGGACCCGAGTGCTTTTCGCACCCCCCAGAACAGCACCCCCTATATATCTCCTTTTCTGCTCTTTTTGGCTGGCCCTGGGCCTTAGTCAAGATTATATGATGTTAGGAAATAAGTTATATATCTGAGTTGACAGTGAATTATAAATCTACTTGCTCTTATGTTTGTATAAAAAAATGATATTTCAAAAGAGCCTCTAAATGGAATATTCCCAAGAAAGGTCACGTGGTCCTTAAGACCCTCCCTTAAATAAGGGAGTGGTCAATGATTAAAATGTACTCCTACTCATTAGTAAATTGACGAATCGGGAATATTTCTTGTGGAAACTCCCAGAAATGACAGAAGCATTTGAATCAGTTGACAGAGTTGAGAGTTAGTCAGTCCTAGTTTGAAGTCAGAGATGCTCACTTGTTAATTTAGAGCTAAGAGATGAGGCTCTCCAGCCATCAGTTGGAGACAAGTGTATTTATAATTAACTAATAAAAATAATCAAAAGTAAATAATGCTCTTTCTTTGAACAAACTCTCCCTCTTCAAATCAGCACCAGGGCTTAAACAGACCGAATCGCTTGGACACGTTACCAGACCATTCTGCGGGGAGCCTATCTTCGAGATAAAACGACAAATCGTCAACCCTTTCTCTGGTCAAGAAGGGTTGCAACCAAAAACCAACAGTGTGTCGCAACATAATTTTCGTAACACCGTGGTTATAATGAATCAGTCATCCCTCTCAGATGTAGACCGTTGACGTCCAGTTCCAGGTTTTTTCTTGTATAGCCCCCAGTCTCTACGAATCTCTTGTAAACATTTGAAACAGTGGACTGGCATACTTTCAGATTTTTGGCGATATTCCGCTGACTGATGCCTTGTTTCACTAATGCAACAATTTGCGCGCCTTTAGAGTGCGTTGTATCCATGATTTTAAGTTTTATCAAGCTTAATAAACTGAAATTTTATTTGTTCGAGGTCTGATAAAAGATCGATTGCCTTCTACAGACGGTTTTATACTGAATTAATGCCTGCAACTCGTAAATATTAAATAGGGCGAAAAAATAGTTTTTACATTGTAGGCTAATAAAATTATCAAATAATTCAACATTTTTTTTTTTAATTCTGAAAGAAAATAATATTTATATTTGTAAAATTATAGGTGGAATAGAAAAAATTGCATTAAATTACTGAAAACGGAGTGATTAAGTTTCTTTGCTCGCAAGTGTATAATCAGCTATATTCACTTCCTTCCGAGGAAATACAGTTATTTCCATTATATATTTTAATGGAGTTAAATCTCGTCGGTACATTTTTCGATTTTATGATGATTCAATGAGAATTGACCAACCAATTTGATCAAATAGATCCACACACTCCATTGAGGTGTTGTAAAGTATTATTAACGTCTCATCTCAATCATAATATAATCAGCTATATTCACTTCCTCCTGGCGAAATACGGTTATTTCTTTTATATATTTTAATTTAGTTTAATCTCCTCAGTCCATTTTTCGATTTTATGATGATTCAATGAGAATTGACCAACCAATTTGATCAAATAGATCCACATACTCCATTGAGGTGTTGTAAAGTATTATTAAGGTCTCATCTCAATCATAATATAATCAGCTATATTCACGTCCTCCCGGGGAAATACGGTTATTTCCCTTATATCTTTTAATGGAGTTTAATCTCCTCGGTCCAATTTTCGATTTTATGATGATTCAATAAACTTAAAGTTTCTCCTCGTTTTCTTTTTCATTGATGGCGTCTTAAAATTCTAAAAAAGTTTTCAAATCTTGAATTGGCAAACTAAGCTCTAAAGATTTAATTTCCGGGACTCTATTTTCGATTCCAGAATATCCTGAATTAAGCACCATAGTGTGGTTCAATACAATAATCTTTTGATTCAAGTCATATTTCAAACTGTTTGCAGCTTTGGTTACCACTTTTTCGATAATATTCTGGAATGATTTCGTCAGCGCTTCGCCAAAATCTTCCATGTCCAAAGGCTGTGTAAGATGAGTGCTGTTTGTTATGAAACACAATCTTTACATTATGAGTTTCACACAGCTCCAGAACGTGATTACTTATGTGGGAAGATATTTCTCCTATTAGGACAATTGGGCCCATTTCCTAATATAACGTAGAAAGTAGAGATTAGAACCAAATGTGTAACAGGTTTATACGGCCGGATTTCCCTTATATACGAGCCCCGTCCCATCTCAAATGGCCCACCAATATTTTTTCTTTTTAAATAAAATTATGCTAATTCACGGTAAATTTAATTTAAATATTTATTTTTATTATCATTTGGAACATCATTTTAAACAATTTAAAAAAAATTATTTTAACATTTAACTTAAAATTATTTTTTAATTGTTAAAAACAAGGAAAACATAACAAAATCCAAAACCTTTACCACTGTCTGACGTCGCCTTTATTTTTAATTACGGCTTGAATTCTTTTGGACAATGTACATATTAAGTTTTGACACTCATCTTGAGTGAAAGTATGCCAAAAATTTTGAAGTTTGTGTTTTAATTCGACTACGTTTCTAGCTGGTTGTATTCGTAATAGCTTTCAATGGATGTCCCTTCTTAGGGAGCAGGAAGTTGGGATCTTATTGAGGGATGATTCTGATCGGGAAAATACAAACCTGTTTTTTCTTATTTTTCGGGTGGTGTGAACTCAGTGTATCTCGTTGTACTAAATTTCTAATTTACTGAATCTACTCTTATGTGTCCTAAATTTACTCTACTGAATTTAATCTTTTTCAATGATTTTACAAAAAAAAATAAAAATAATTTAAAATTTGCAAAATAAAGAAATAATAAAAAAGAATTTAAGCTAGGTGAAAAATGAAAGAGGGACTTTACAACAAAAGTAATATTCAAAGAAGGAATAAAATAATAATAGTATATAATTTATTAATGTCACTTTTGAATTTAACAGCTTGAATGAGAGTTTGTTAAGATTGCAATTGGAAGGTGAAATTTGTGTTTGTTTGATTGATTGGTTTGTGCAGAAGAGAATATGGAAGCGAAAATGTGTAGAAGGAAAATTTACATTATAGTGTTGATATGCGCTGAATGGCTCCCAATGACCAGGGGTTGGCGGCAGAGGTTCCGTAGCTTCTACGATGGGTTCCGTGGAGTTCTCGACCAGATGAAGCTGAGTGGTGAGCGATGACGTACTAAAGCGTATTGAGGCTTTTTTTCGTGTGGACAGCAGAGAGTCTGTATCGGTATGTACCTACTGACCAGACGGGCCTATATATAGGATAGGGCCTTTGAGCTGCAAGGGATCTTTCATCTGTAACGTGGGTCGATCAGCCTGACGTCACCAGTGCAGGAGTGGAGATCGCTGTATTAACTCTTGTCCGTAACTTGGGTAGTTCAGCGACAATCGTTTTTGGAAATAAATTGATCCCCCTAGGTGAGCCCCAGGCCCTGGGGCTGCAGCCTGTATTCTTACCACAAAATATTCTAAAAAATATTTATATTTTTTTATTTTTATTCAAGGTAATTTCATCTCCATTACAATATCGTCGCTTTAGAGTGTAAACCTTCTAACTCCATTTTTTATCATGTATATAAGTTATGTTGTTTATGCCTGGATTGGGGTTTTTTTAAAAACAATCGTAGGATTTGTTTTTAAATTATTTTTATTTATAAACAACTTTTTAGTTTACAGTTACATGTGATTTATAATATTTGAATTATTCTAAGGGATTAAAATAAAACTTGAATAACTTATGGTTATTCTCTAAGGGGGAATAATTAATAGGAAACGTTATGTTCCTTGCGTTATAATATTTTAAGCAGGGCAGGCAGAACGTGGTCTGAATCAAGCCTGTTGTTTATCAATTGAGTAAGTGAAATGAGTAGACTGCGCTAACTCAAGACAAGTCTCTTAATTAATGAGTTTACTGAAGCTAAATGATTAAGGTGGGATAATGCCCGACAGAGAGCTGTATTACTCCTGTGTGGAGAAGTGAGAAGAGTAGGCTGGCTAGCTCAGGTCAAGTCTCTTTAGTAATGAGTTTAATAATTAAGGTGGGATAACCCGACGGTGAACCGTATTGTTCCCGTGTGGAGAAATGAGTAGAGCAGGCGAGCTAACTCGGGTCAAGTCTAATTTGTCCGTTGGGCTGAGGGCCTTATATAGCGTATATTCTGGTCAGTCAGCGGTTTTGATGACGGCATCAAAAGCGCTGAGTTTTCATTTTGTCAACCGCGTAACTCCTCCCTTCTTTAGAATTGAGCTTCCGCTGGTAATTGTGGAAGATCAATCGCTTCGTTCGCGTTTAAATTTTGGTTTTGTTTAATGAATTTAAATTTATATTTTTTAATAAAATATATTAAAATTAATATAAGTATACAAATTATTATTATTATAAAGAATGTACTTATTAAATTTTGAAAAGTCTTTGGATACCAGTCTATTTCCAGTATCTTATTTTTATTTAAGTTTATATCATTTATTTCGATTTTATTCAGCGAATGTAGTTTGATTTCTTTATCATTTATTATATTCTTTATAACAATATTTTTACTCGTAATCAAGGGGAGTTCAAGCGTAGAATTATAATTTGAAACTAGGAATTTATTGTTGATCTTACAATCGTTAACATTAGATATTTTATAAAGTCCTATTTTCAAGTATTTATGAATATTTTTACATTTAACCAGAATATCATTGTCTTGGTTTATATTTAGTATAATAATATTGGTATTGGGTATTTTAACAATTTTAGGGTAAAATATTACTGGGTAATATTCACAAGAGTCAGTTTTCTTATTAATAATCAGATTAGTCAAACAGTTACAATTTTTTATATTATCTACTTTACAATATATTTTTTCATTTAAAGTGATACAGTTAGTGAGTTTAGTTACTTTAGTATTATTTACTAGGAAATTTTGAAAAGGTTCAGCAATTATAATTTGTTTTCCTTCATTTTCCATAGGAAGGGGTACAAATTGCAGTACATCATTTTTTGATATTTTATAGTCCGAGATTTCTAAAATTGAGAGGGGTTTTTAGTTATTTTAATAATTACTTGATTCATAAATTGATTCACAGGTTTATCTAGTGAAGGAATTTCTAGGGGAGAATTTGTTAAATTTTCTTGAGGTGAAAGAGGTTCTTCAAGAGTATTTATTTCAGGTATATTCTCATTTAAGTTATCTACAGGCGTAGGAAGGATAGGATCGTTGGTTTGTAAGAGTTCCTCAAATGAAGGATAGTTTTCCGTGTCAGAAAGGTTTTTATCAGGTTCTTTAGTGTTAAGCTCACTTTGTTGAATTTTTTGAAAGGGGGTCTATTAGATTAATTTATAAGAATTTGAAGAAATCTTCTTTTTCGTCATTGTCCTATGAGGACTTTCCCTTTCCTCCCATCTCATGAGATAGCTCACCGTCCATAAGATTGAAAAGTTTTCTACGGACTCGCTCCACGGGGGAATCGCCTTCCACATCTGGTTTCGAGCGAGAAGGGGTTTGGTCATGCTCATACAACACATTTTTACAAGATCTTTTGGGTGAGGGACTAGATAGCATTTGCTCTTCCTATAGGGATTCCTTTCTTGAATCCATATTCTATTAGGATATGCCCACGGTTCTAATTTGGTAGTTGTTAAACTTATAATTTGTTTTTTCCACTTTTTATTGGATATATTAGTAAGATAAAGAAATAGTCGACCTTTATTATATATAAATTCAATAGTCTGGCATAAATTTCGAAGCCGTTCTTTTTTTAAATCCGGTTCAATCCGTTCAATGTCTTGTTCGATACTTTTAATTACATCGAGATTATATGCTATAAAAGCTGTGTATTCAATAGCTAATCTTCTGGGATGAACATAGACTAAGTCTCCTTTGTAATTTAAAAAACATGGGCTATCTAGGTACTCTATTGAATAATCTACCCATTTAAATATTCTGGAGTTTTGATCTAAAGAATTTAGAGTGGGGGTTGATATAGGAGGGGTATTTTGGTCTAAAAAATATTGTTCATTTTGATCTAAGGATTCAATTTCATTATAATTTGAATTTTGGGAATTATTAGATTGGTCGGGGACATAGTTACTATTTTGTTGTGAAGGGTTGTTTTGGTTGGGGGTCGAAGATATATTTTGTGTATTAGGATCGTTAAGATTAATGTTGGTGGTAATAGACATTTTTATATTTATATTTAGCCTATTGCCAATAGAATCTTAAAATTAAAAATACCAAAACAATATAGAGTTATATATAAAATTAATTATAATAATTATTTGAATTTTATTCTATGAAAAATTCGGGGAACTCTAGTAAATTTTATATTTTTAATTAGTGTAAAAAGAATTAATTATATTTTTTTTTGAGTGTATGATTGTTTGTTTTATTTCTTTGTTGTTTACTTAGCTTGTTATATTACGATTCAATATCGTTTATAGAAAATTATTTTGAGTAATGTGAGTAGTGCTTATGGGTTGACTTAGTTACGTTTTTATTTTTACTTGTTTGTTCATTAATAAAATATTTAGGAATATTTATTTAATTGAAAATTTATATATATATTTTTTTTGTTTTAAATTAATTAAAATTAAAATTTCTACCACATTTGGCTGGTGTTGGCTGGTGTCTTGAATCTTTGAAGGTTGTTGTGATAGGTCAGGCAGCGCACAGCAGTCGTCGTCTGCAGTCGAGGGTGGTGGCTGGGTGGCTACGCTCCTTGTCTGGCTTGTTTACGGCTGGCCGGCTGGTGGTCCTAAAGCTGTCACTCGGTGTGGAAGCCTCAAAAAATATTTATGTTTCACAATCTTCGAATTCAAACGCACACACCTTTTTAGATAGAAGGCGTCAGTGTTTATGTAGGGTGTTTATCGATGATAAATCCGATGAAAGGGAACCAAGTCTATTCGTTTAATGAATGAATGACTTGTCCAAAGGTCACTGCGAAGGGCGCCAGTTATGTTGTTTATGCCTGGATTGGGGTTTTTTAAAAACAATCGTAGGATTTGTTTTTAAATTATTTTTATTTATAAACAACTTTTTAGTTTACAGTTACATGTGATTTATAATATTTGAATTATTCTAAGGGATTAAAATAAAACTTGAATAACTTATGGTTATTCTCTAAGGGGGAATAATTAATAGGAAACGTTATGTTCCTTGCGTTATAATATTTTAAGCAGGGCAGGCAGAACGTGGTCTGAATCAAGCCTGTTGTTTATCAATTGAGTAAGTGAAATGAGTAGACTGCGCTAACTCAAGACAAGTCTCTTAATTAATGAGTTTACTGAAGCTAAATGATTAAGGTGGGATAATGCCCGACAGAGAGCTGTATTACTCCTGTGTGGAGAAGTGAGAAGAGTAGGCTGGCTAGCTCAGATCAAGTCTCTTTAGTAATGAGTTTAATAATTAAGGTGGGATAACCCGACGGTGAACCGTATTGTTCCCGTGTGGAGAAATGAGTAGAGCAGGCGAGCTAACTCGGGTCAAGTCTAATTTGTCCGTTGGGCTGAGGGCCCTTATATAGCGTATATTCTGGTCAGTCAGCGGTTTTGATGACGGCATCAAAAGCGCTGAGTTTTCATTTTGTCAACCGCGTAACTCCTCCCTTCTTTAGAATTGAGCTTCCGCTGGTAATTGTGGAAGATCAATCGCTTCGTTCGCGTTTAAATTTTGGTTTTGTTTAATGAATTTAAATTTATATTTTTTAATAAAATATATTAAAATTAATATAAGTATACAAATTATTATTATTATAAAGAATGTACTTATTAAATTTTGAAAAGTCTTTGGATACCAGTCTATTTCCAGTATCTTATTTTTATTTAAGTTTATATCATTTATTTCGATTTTATTCAGCGAATGTAGTTTGATTTCTTTATCATTTATTATATTCTTTATAACAATATTTTTACTCGTAATCAAGGGGAGTTCAAGCGTAGAATTATAATTTGAAACTAGGAATTTATTGTTGATCTTACAATCGTTAACATTAGATATTTTATAAAGTCCTATTTTCAAGTATTTATGAATATTTTTACATTTAACCAGAATATCATTGTCTTGGTTTATATTTAGTATAATAATATTGGTATTGGGTATTTTAACAATTTTAGGGTAAAATATTACTGGGTAATATTCACAAGAGTCAGTTTTCTTATTAATAATCAGATTAGTCAA
Organism: Forficula auricularia; assembly: GCA_024734495.1. NCBI lineage: Eukaryota > Metazoa > Arthropoda > Insecta > Dermaptera > Forficulidae > Forficula > Forficula auricularia. The sequence continues at coordinate 259,512 of JALMQS010000846.1, read as the reverse complement.
ACCGTTACAATTTTTTATATTATCTACTTTACAATATATTTTTTCATTTAAAGTGATACAGTTAGTGAGTTTAGTTACTTTAGTATTATTTACTAGGAAATTTTGAAAAGGTTCAGCAATTATAATTTGTTTTCCTTCATTTTCCATAGGAAGGGGTACAAATTGCAGTACATCATTTTTTGATATTTTATAGTCCGAGATTTCTAAAATTGAGAGGGGTTTTTAGTTATTTTAATAATTACTTGATTCATAAATTGATTCACAGGTTTATCTAGTGAAGGAATTTCTAGGGGAGAATTTGTTAAATTTTCTTGAGGTGAAAGAGGTTCTTCAAGAGTATTTATTTCAGGTAAATTCTCATTTAAGTTATCTACAGGCGTAGGAAGGATAGGATCGTTGGTTTGTAAGAGTTCCTCAAATGAAGGATAGTTTTCCGTGTCAGAAAGGTTTTTGTCAGGTTCTTTAGTGTTAAGCTCACTTTGTTGAATTTTTTGAAAGGGGGTCTATTAGATTAATTTATAAGAATTTGAAGAAATCTTCTTTTTCGTCATTGTCCTATGAGGACTTTCCCTTTCCTCCCATCTCATGAGATAGCTCACCGTCCATAAGATTGAAAAGTTTTCTACGGACTCGCTCCACGGGGGAATCGCCTTCCACATCTGGTTTCGAGCGAGAAGGGGTTTGGTCATGCTCATACAACACATTTTTACAAGATCTTTTGGGTGAGGGACTAGATAGCATTTGCTCTTCCTATAGGGATTCCTTTCTTGAATCCATATTCTATTAGGATATGCCCACGGTTCTAATTTGGTAGTTGTTAAACTTATAATTTGTTTTTTCCACTTTTTATTGGATATATTAGTAAGATAAAGAAATAGTCGACCTTTATTATATATAAATTCAATAGTCTGGCATAAATTTCGAAGCCGTTCTTTTTTTAAATCCGGTTCAATCCGTTCAATGTCTTGTTCGATACTTTTAATTACATCGAGATTATATGCTATAAAAGCTGTGTATTCAATAGCTAATCTTCTGGGATGAACATAGACTAAGTCTCCTTTGTAATTTAAAAAAACATGGGCTATCTAGGTACTCTATTGAATAATCTACCCATTTAAATATTCTGGAGTTTTGATCTAAAGAATTTAGAGTGGGGGTTGATATAGGAGGGGTATTTTGGTCTAAAAAATATTGTTCATTTTGATCTAAGGATTCAATTTCATTATAATTTGAATTTTGGGAATTATTAGATTGGTCGGGGACATAGTTACTATTTTGTTGTGAAGGGTTGTTTTGGTTGGGGGTCGAAGATATATTTTGTGTATTAGGATCGTTAAGATTAATGTTGGTGGTAATAGACATTTTTATATTTATATTTAGCCTATTGCCAATAGAATCTTAAAATTAAAAATACCAAAACAATATAGAGTTATATATAAAATTAATTATAATAATTATTTGAATTTTATTCTATGAAAAATTCGGGGAACTCTAGTAAATTTTATATTTTTAATTAGTGTAAAAAGAATTAATTATATTTTTTTTTGAGTGTATGATTGTTTGTTTTATTTCTTTGTTGTTTACTTAGCTTGTTATATTACGATTCAATATCGTTTATAGAAAATTATTTTGAGTAATGTGAGTAGTGCTTATGGGTTGACTTAGTTACGTTTTTATTTTTACTTGTTTGTTCATTAATAAAATATTTAGGAATATTTATTTAATTGAAAATTTATATATATATATTTTTTTTTTTTTTTTTTTAAATTAATTAAAATTAAAATTTCTACCACATTTGGCTGGTGTTGGCTGGTGTCTTGAATCTTTGAAGGTTGTTGTGATAGGTCAGGCAGCGCACAGCAGTCGTCGTCTGCAGTCGAGGGTGGTGGCTGGGTGGCTACGCTCCTTGTCTGGCTTGTTTACGGCTGGCCGGCTGGTGGTCCTAAAGCTGTCACTCGGTGTGGAAGCCTCGAAGAAATATTTATGTTTCACAATCTTCGAATTCAAACGCACACACCTTTTTAGATAGAAGGCGTCAGTGTTTATGTAGGGTGTTTATCGATGATAAATCCGATGAAAGGGAACCAAGTCTATTCGTTTTAATGAATGAATGACTTGTCCAAAGGTCACTGCGAAGGGCGCCAGTTATGTTGTTTATGCCTGGAGTTGTTTTTTAAAAACAATCGAAAGATTTGTTTTTAAATTATTTTTTATTTATAAACAACTTTTTAGTTTACAGTTACATGTGATTTATAATATTTGAATTATTCTAAGGGATTAAAATAAAACTTGAATAACTTATGGTTATTCTCTAAGGGGGAATAATTAATAGGAAACGTTATGTTCCTTGCGTTATAATATTTTAAGCAGGGCAGGCAGAACGTGGTCTGAATCAAGCCTGTTGTTTATCAATTGAGTAAGTGAAATGAGTAGACTGCGCTAACTCAAGACAAGTCTCTTAATTAATGAGTTTACTGAAGCTAAATGATTAAGGTGGGATAATGCCCGACAGAGAGCTGTATTACTCCTGTGTGGAGAAGTGAGAAGAGTAGGCTGGCTAGCTCAGGTCAAGTCTCTTTAGTAATGAGTTTAATAATTAAGGTGGGATAACCCGACGGTGAACCGTATTGTTCCCGTGTGGAGAAATGAGTAGAGCAGGCGAGCTAACTCGGGTCAAGTCTAATTTGTCCGTTGGGCTGAGGGCCCTTATATAGCGTATATTCTGGTCAGTCAGCGGTTTTGATGACGGCATCAAAAGCGCTGAGTTTTCATTTTGTCAACCGCGTAACTCCTCCCTTCTTTAGAATTGAGCTTCCGCTGGTAATTGTGGAAGATCAATCGCTTCGTTCGCGTTTAAATTTTGGTTTTGTTTAATGAATTTAAATTTATATTTTTTAATAAAATATATTAAAATTAATATAAGTATACAAATTATTATTATTATAAAGAATGTACTTATTAAATTTTGAAAAGTCTTTGGATACCAGTCTATTTCCAGTATCTTATTTTTATTTAAGTTTATATCATTTATTTCGATTTTATTCAGCGAATGTAGTTTGATTTCTTTATCATTTATTATATTCTTTATAACAATATTTTTACTCGTAATCAAGGGGAGTTCAAGCGTAGAATTATAATTTGAAACTAGGAATTTATTGTTGATCTTACAATCGTTAACATTAGATATTTTATAAAGTCCTATTTTCAAGTATTTATGAATATTTTTACATTTAACCAGAATATCATTGTCTTGGTTTATATTTAGTATAATAATATTGGTATTGGGTATTTTAACAATTTTAGGGTAAAATATTACTGGGTAATATTCACAAGAGTCAGTTTTCTTATTAATAATCAGATTAGTCAAACAGTTACAATTTTTTATATTATCTACTTTACAATATATTTTTTCATTTAAAGTGATACAGTTAGTGAGTTTAGTTACTTTAGTATTATTTACTAGGAAATTTTGAAAAGGTTCAGCAATTATAATTTGTTTTCCTTCATTTTCCATAGGAAGGGGTACAAATTGCAGTACATCATTTTTTGATATTTTATAGTCCGAGATTTCTAAAATTGAGAGGGGTTTTTAGTTATTTTAATAATTACTTGATTCATAAATTGATTCACAGGTTTATCTAGTGAAGGAATTTCTAGGGGAGAATTTGTTAAATTTTCTTGAGGTGAAAGAGGTTCTTCAAGAGTATTTATTTCAGGTAAATTCTCATTTAAGTTATCTACAGGCGTAGGAAGGATAGGATCGTTGGTTTGTAAGAGTTCCTCAAATGAAGGATAGTTTTCCGTGTCAGAAAGGTTTTTGTCAGGTTCTTTAGTGTTAAGCTCACTTTGTTGAATTTTTTGAAAGGGGGTCTATTAGATTAATTTATAAGAATTTGAAGAAATCTTCTTTTTCGTCATTGTCCTATGAGGACTTTCCCTTTCCTCCCATCTCATGAGATAGCTCACCGTCCATAAGATTGAAAAGTTTTCTACGGACTCGCTCCACGGGGGAATCGCCTTCCACATCTGGTTTCGAGCGAGAAGGGGTTTGGTCATGCTCATACAACACATTTTTACAAGATCTTTTGGGTGAGGGACTAGATAGCATTTGCTCTTCCTATAGGGATTCCTTTCTTGAATCCATATTCTATTAGGATATGCCCACGGTTCTAATTTGGTAGTTGTTAAACTTATAATTTGTTTTTTCCACTTTTTATTGGATATATTAGTAAGATAAAGAAATAGTCGACCTTTATTATATATAAATTCAATAGTCTGGCATAAATTTCGAAGCCGTTCTTTTTTTAAATCCGGTTCAATCCGTTCAATGTCTTGTTCGATACTTTTAATTACATCGAGATTATATGCTATAAAAGCTGTGTATTCAATAGCTAATCTTCTGGGATGAACATAGACTAAGTCTCCTTTGTAATTTAAAAAAACATGGGCTATCTAGGTACTCTATTGAATAATCTACCCATTTAAATATTCTGGAGTTTTGATCTAAAGAATTTAGAGTGGGGGTTGATATAGGAGGGGTATTTTGGTCTAAAAAATATTGTTCATTTTGATCTAAGGATTCAATTTCATTATAATTTGAATTTTGGGAATTATTAGATTGGTCGGGGACAGAGTTACTATTTTGTTGTGAAGGGTTGTTTTGGTTGGGGGTCGAAGATATATTTTGTGTATTAGGATCGTTAAGATTAATGTTGGTGGTAATAGACATTTTTATATTTATATTTAGCCTATTGCCAATAGAATCTTAAAATTAAAAATACCAAAACAATATAGAGTTATATATAAAATTAATTATAATAATTATTTGAATTTTATTCTATGAAAAATTCGGGGAACTCTAGTAAATTTTATATTTTTAATTAGTGTAAAAAGAATTAATTATATTTTTTTTTTTTGAGTGTATGATTGTTTGTTTTATTTCTTTGTTGTTTACTTAGCTTGTTATATTACGATTCAATATCGTTTATAGAAAATTATTTTGAGTAATGTGAGTAGTGCTTATGGGTTGACTTAGTTACGTTTTTATTTTTACTTGTTTGTTCATTAATAAAATATTTAGGAATATTTATTTAATTGAAAATTTATATATATATATTTTTTTTTTTTTTTTTTTTTAAATTAATTAAAATTAAAATTTCTACCACATTTGGCTGGTGTTGGCTGGTGTCTTGAATCTTTGAAGGTCGCTGTGATAGGTCAGGCAGCGCACAGCGTCGTCGTCTGCAGTCGAGGGGGTGGCTGGGTGGCTACGCTCCTTGTTTGACTCGGCTGGCCGGCTGGTGTCCCAAAGCTGTCACTCGGTGTGGAAGTCTCGAAGAAATGTTTACGTTTCACAATCTTTGAATTCAAACGCACACACCTTTCTAGATACAAGGCGTCAGTGTTTATGTAGGGTGTTTATCGATGATAAATCCGATGAAAGGGAACCAAGTCTATTCGTTTTAATGAATGAATGACTTGTCCAAAGGTCACTGCGAAGGGCGCCAGTTATGTTGTTTATGCCTGGATTGGGGTTTTTTTAAAAACAATCGTAGGATTTGTTTTTAAATTATTTTTATTTATAAACAACTTTTTAGTTTACAGTTACATGTGATTTATAATATTTGAATTATTCTAAGGGATTAAAATAAAACTTGAATAACTTATGGTTATTCTCTAAGGGGGAATAATTAATAGGAAACGTTATGTTCCTTGCGTTATAATATTTTAAGCAGGGCAGGCAGAACGTGGTCTGAATCAAGCCTGTTGTTTATCAATTGAGTAAGTGAAATGAGTAGACTGCGCTAACTCAAGACAAGTCTCTTAATTAATGAGTTTACTGAAGCTAAATGATTAAGTGTGGGTTAAAATCCCGACAGAGAGCTGTATTACTCCTGTGTGGAGAAGTGAGAAGAGTAGGCTGGCTAGCTCAGGTCAAGTCTAATTTGTCCGTTGGGCTGAGGGCCCTTATATAGCGTATATTCTGGTCAGTCAGCGGTTTTGATGACGGCATCAAAAGCGCTGAGTTTTCATTTTATCAACCGCGTAACTTACATAGATATTATACTGATTTAATATATTTTTTTAACAACTAAAACTGTACATTCTTCTTTCATATTTAAGTCCTTCATAATTATTTACAAAATAGTAGTAATAAGCGTATAAATAGCATTAAAAAATTAAAACCTGAGATGGCATCATATACAATTTGAAACTTCACTTTATGAAAGTTTGAATTTTTGATGAATTGAAATATACCTACATATATTATAAAATATACAATTTTTTTAAATTTGTTTCACATTCAGATCAATCTCTTTTAAAAAAATAATATCTCATCATTTGTTTGAAAGGAAATTAAAAATTAATCGGCTCGTATAATTAATTTCATTCGGGGAATTACCGTTATTTCCATTATATCTTTTAATGGAATTTAATCTCCTCAGTCAATTTTTCGATTTTATGATGATTCGTTTTCATTGACGTCCCAATTTGATCAAATAAATCCACACACTCCAGTGAGGTGTTTAAAGTATTATTAAGGTCTCATCTCAATCATAATATAATCAGCTATATTCACTTCCTTTCGGGGAAATACGGTTATTTCCATTATATCTTTTAATGGAATTTAATCTCGTTAGTCCATTTTTCGATTTTATGATGATTCAATGAGATTTGACCAACTAATTTGATCAAATAAATCCACATACTCCATTGAGATGTTTAAAGTATTATTAATCATAGTATAATCAGCTATATTCAATCCCTTCCGGAGAAATACGGTTATTTCCATTATATCTTTTAATGGAATTTAATCTCGTTAGTCCATTTTTCGATTTTATGATGATTCAATGAGAATTGACCAACTAATTTGATCAAATAAATCCACATACTCCATTGAGATGTTTAAAGTATTATTAATCATAGTATAATCAGCTATATTCACTCCCTTCCGGGGAAATACGGTTATTTCCATTATATCTTTTAATGGAGTTAAATCTCGTCGGTCCATTTTTCGATTTTATGATGATTCAATGAGAATTGACCAACTAATTTGATCAAATAAATCCACATACTCCATTGAGGTGTTTAAAGTATTATTAAGGTCTCATCTCAATCATAATATAATCAGCTATATTCACTCCCTTACGGGGAAATACGGTTATTTCCATTATATCTTTTAATGGAGTTAAATCTCGTCGGTCCATTTTTCGATTTTATGATGATTCAATGAGAATTGACCAACTAATTTGATCAAATAAATCCACACACTCCATTGAGGTGTTGTAAAGTATTATCAAGGTCTCATCTCAATCATAATATAATCAGCTATATTCACTTCCTTCCGGGGAAATACGGTTATTTCCATTATATCTTTTAATGGAGTTAAATCTCGTCGGTCCATTTTTCGATTTTAAGCTATTGCATAGCTTTTATCGCGGGCTTTGAGCATGGCGACCGAATCGAGAAATTCCGTAACGAAAATAACCTAACAGTCGCCCGACTCTTGGCGGATAGGCGGCTCGAGCGGGGGAGTTGTCCCTCCCCGCCGCCGCCCACCACTCCTACACGAGATTCGAGCTACTCGACTGACAGCCGACCGGCGGATTTAAGAGGTGGGGAGGGGGCTTTCAAAGGATCTCATTATGGAGGGGATTTTGAAATTAAAGGGGGGGTTTCTTTTACAATACATTTAAATTTTAAAATACAATTAAACTATAATAGTAAATAATATAAATAAATAATAAATAATTTTCTGGAGACGACCAGTGGACATCTTCAAAAAAAAAAAAAAAAATATTTTAAATTGCCTTTTAAAGTAAAAAACGCGGAATATAGAATATTTATTTTTTTATTAACGTTTATTTTAATTTTTTTCAGACGCACATGAGACAACACCGTGGGATTATTATTATTATTTGTATTTCCCATGCATTATGCTATTCAATCAAATAAATAGGTTTAAACAAAAATAATTATTAAGCTATTGCATAGCTTTTATCGCGGGCTTTGAGCGCGGCGACCGAATCAAGAAATTCGGTAACGAAAATAAACCTAACACCCCCCCCCCCACTGCGACCGGCACAGCGGTGCGGCGTTGAAAGACGTGCATCGTCTAACGTCGTTTCAGTTCGGAAGACTTCGGAACGGTGTTTGTGTGCGTGCGACTAGACGTATGCGTGTAGACTGTACGAAGCTCGCACGGATCGAGACGAACTGTTCCGAAATCGGACGAATACGTAAGCAGCTGTTTGTGAAAAAATATTGCATAAATATTATAATTGCATAAGTTCATAAAAAATGCTATGCAATAGCTTTACCGCGGCAGTCCCCGAGTGCCACACATCTATTTATGATGATTCAATGAGAATTGACCAACTAATTTGATCAAATAAATCCACACACTCCATTGGTGTTTAAAGTATTATTAAAGTCTCATCTCAATCATAATATAATCAGCTATATTCACTTCCTTCCGGGGAAATACGGTTATTTCCATTATATCTTTTAATGGAGTTAAATCTCGTCGGTCCATTTTTCGATTTTATGATGATTCAATGAGAATTGACCAACTAATTTGATCAAATAAATCCACACACTCCATTGAGGTGTTGTAAAGTATTATCAAGGTCTCATCTCAATCATAATATAATCAGCTGTATTCACTCCCTTCCGGGGAAATACCGTTATTTCCATTATATCTTTTAATGGAATTTAATCTCCTCAGTCAATTTTCCCATTTTATGATGTTTTGTTTTCATTGACGTCCCAATTTGATCAAATAAATCCACACACTCCATTGAGGTGTTGTAAAGTATTATTAAGGTCTCATCTCAATCATAATATAATCAGCTATATTCACTTCCTTCCGGGGAAATACGGTTATTTCCATTATATCTTTTAATGGAGTTAAATCTCGTCGGTCCATTTTTCGATTTTATGATGATTCAATGAGAATTGACCAACTAATTTGATCAAATAAATCCACACACTCCATTGAGGTGTTTAAAGTATTATCAAGGTCTCATCTCAATCATAATATAATCAGCTATATTCACTCCCTTACGGGGAAATACGGTTATTTCCATTATATCTTTTAATGGAGTTAAATCTCGTCGGTCCATTTTTCGATTTTATGATGATTCAATGAGAATTGACCAACTAATTTGATCAAATAAATCCACATACTCCATTGAGATGTTTAAAGTATTATTAATCATAGTATAATCAGCTATATTCACTCCCTTCCGGGGAAATACGGTTATTTCCATTATATCTTTTAATGGAATTTAATCTCGTTAGTCCATTTTTCGATTTTATGATGATTCAATGAGAATTGACCAACTAATTTGATCAAATAAATCCACATACTCCATTGAGATGTTTAAAGTATTATTAATCATAGTATAATCAGCTATATTCACTCCCTTCCGGGGAAATACGGTTATTTCCATTATATCTTTTAATGGAGTTAAATCTCGTCGGTCCATTTTTCGATTTTATGATGATTCAATGAGAATTGACCAACTAATTTGATCAAATAAATCCACATACTCCATTGAGATGTTTAAAGTATATTATTAAGGTCTCATCTCAAAAATAATATAATCAGCTATATTCACTCCCTTACGGGGAAATACGGTTATTTCCATTATACCTTTTAATGGAGTTAAATCTCGTCGGTCCATTTTTCGATTTTATGATGATTCAATGAGAATTGACCAACTAATTTGATCAAATAAATCCACACACTCCATTGAGGTGTTGTAAAGTATTATCAAGGTCTCATCTCAATCATAATATAATCAGCTATATTCACTTCCCTCCGGGGAAATACGGTTTTTCCAGCATATCTTTTAATGGAATTAAATCTCGTCGGTCCATTTTTCGATTTTAAGCTATTGCATAGCTTTTATCGCGGGCTTTGAGCATGGCGACCGAATCGAGAAATTCCGTAACGAAAATAACCTAACAGTCGCCCGACTCTTGGCGGATAGGCGGCTCGAGCGGGGGAGTTGTCCCTCCCCGCCGCCGTCCACCACTCCTACACGAGATTCGAGCTACTCGACTGACAGCCGACCGGCGGATTTAAGAGGTGGGGAGGGGGCTTTCAAAGGATCTCATTATGGAGGGGATTTTGAAATTAAAGGGGGGGTTTCTTTTACAATACATTTAAATTTTAAAATACAATTAAACTATAATAGTAAATAATATAAATAAATAATAAATAATTTTCTGGAGACGACCAGTGGACATCTTCAAAAAAAAAAAAAATATTTTAAATTGCCTTTTAAAGTAAAAAACGCGGAATATAGAATATTTATTTTTTTATTAACGTTTATTTTAATTTTTTTCAGACGCACATGAGACAACACCGTGGGATTATTATTATTATTTGTATTTCCCATGCATTATGCTATTCAATCAAATAAATAGGTTTAAACAAAAATAATTATTAAGCTATTGCATAGCTTTTATCGCGGGCTTTGAGCGCGGCGACCGAATCAAGAAATTCGGTAACGAAAATAAACCTAACACCCCCCCCCCACTGCGACCGGCACAGCGGTGCGGCGTTGAAAGACGTGCATCGTCTAACGTCGTTTCAGTTCGGAAGACTTCGGAACGGTGTTTGTGTGCGTGCGACTAGACGTATGCGTGTAGACTGTACGAAGCTCGCACGGATCGAGACGAACTGTTCCGAAATCGGACGAATACGTAAGCAGCTGTTTGTGAAAAATATTGCATAAATATTATAATTGCATAAGTTCATAAAAAATGCTATGCAATAGCTTTACCGCGGCAGTCCCCGAGTGCCACACATCTATTTATGATGATTCAATGAGAATTGACCAACTAATTTGATCAAATAAATCCACACCACCCATTGGCGTTTAAAGTATTATTAAAGTCTCATCTCAATCATAATATAATCAGCTATATTCACTTCCTTCCGGGGAAATACGGTTATTTCCATTATATCTTTTAATGGAGTTAAATCTCGTCCGTCATTTTTCGATTTTATGATGATTCAATGAGAATTGACCAACTAATTTGATCAAATAAATCCACACACTCCATTGAGGTGTTGTAAAGTATTATCAAGGTCTCATCTCAATCATAATATAATCAGCTGTATTCACTCCCTTCCGGGGAAATACCGTTATTTCCATTATATCTTTTAATGGAATTTAATCTCCTCAGTCAATTTTCCCATTTTATGATGTTTTGTTTTCATTGACGTCCCAATTTGATCAAATAAATCCACACACTCCATTGAGGTGTTGTAAAGTATTATTAAGGTCTCATCTCAATCATAATATAATCAGCTATATTCACTTCCTTCCGGGGAAATACGGTTATTTCCATTATATCTTTTAATGGAGTTAAATCTCGTCGGTCCATTTTTCGATTTTATGATGATTCAATGAGAATTGACCAACTAATTTGATCAAATAAATCCACACACTCCATTGAGGTGTTGTAAAGTATTATCAAGGTCTCATCTCAATCATAATATAATCAGCTATATTCACTCCCTTACGGGGAAATACGGTTATTTCCATTATATCTTTTAATGGAGTTAAATCTCGTCGGTCCATTTTTCGATTTTATGATGATTCAATGAGAATTGACCAACCTATTTGAATAAATAAATCCACATACTCCATTGAGATGTTTAAAGTATTATCAAGGTCTCATCTCAATCATTTCCATTGATGACTTAGGGTCAGCTGGAATCTCAAAGCAGCTAAAATATATATTGATATCCTTTCATACACCTAAACAGGCTTGGATAACGGATCCAACTTTGTCGGGTTCCTGAATCTCATTCCTCCAAGTGTTCTACCTATATAACCTGTTATAGTATCAGCTCATATGATCGTCTTGAAATTCGGTTCTTGTTCTTGATAAATAGGTTTTTTCTGGGTGGATTCCTCACAGCCACACAGTCCCTGTATACATCACCAAGTGTATTGACTGCTGCAGGAGAACTCGGTCTTGAATGATATATCGTCACCTTGGTGTAGGTTTGCCCAGAAGAAATGTTCACCGTTAATTTGCTGTACTAGTTTGGTATTTATTCTATACGTGACAATATTCAGAATGGTGTCAATCAGTGCTGTCCATCTCCACCCACTTGGAACTCCATTTAACCACCGTTTCTGGACTTCTCCAATAATAACCATGGATTGTTCGTGGGTTCAAGAATCCCACATTGTTTTCCATACCTGATGGTAATCGGAGGGCAGGTCGTCAAAGATTTCGTGATAAATTGCAATCAGGACCACTAAAATAGAAGCCCTAGATTGGTGAGAATCAAAATTACCTTGGTCGAGAGGGCAGTTAATTCCTTCTTGTAGATTATCAACTATTTGAAAATCGAGATCTTCATTTCCTTTGGCTCCCAAGAAAGATAGGAGATTTTTGATCTGTAAAGCTCTCTCTCAACAGCTTCACTAAGAAAGTCCATCTTTCTGAAAAGTTCGTTGTCGCTCTTTATTACGGGCCTGACTTTTGCTTGTTCACTTTTTTGCATCACAAACATTCTTTGGGGATAGACGTGGAGTAGTTCTCTCTTCAAGTCGGCATCTGTGGAGAAAATAGCATCAGTACCTTTATTCCTGCGAGTTCTAACCCTATGGTTGTCAATCACTGCTGTAACTATCTTCCCGGTTCCTCCTCGCCCGCGCATCCATGATGCTCTTTGTAGCCATTGTTCTATAGATGGGAGTTTTCGGGTTTAACCCATTCCTGGTTAAAGAAGTTTCGTGTTTCATTATATATTCTAGATAAGTAATTATCCTCACTCATCATAGCGCCGTTAACATGTGGCGTACATAACCATTCGTCAACCTCTGGTTGTAATTGCTCCTGTGTAGCGTAAGGCTGGAAGCCTGTACCTGTCTCCTAATAACAAAACCACCTTCCAAAGCGGATGGAAATAGGTTCCGGCAAGTTTAGCTAGTAGTTAGTTTCTTCGAGAACTTGATGAAGTCATGGGTACAGAAATCAGCGGGTATTAGAAGAAGAAACTTATTAATTAGTTCGAATATAAAGGGCGCTGCTTTTGGTCTTGATAAACGTATTAATATATGGAAGTAATCGCCTATCGCTGATGATGGAAAGTAAAATGAACAGGCGTGGCACTTATGTTTTTTATCTATCCTGTAACGTTGAAGACTTTACAGAAGGGATTAAGGGGAGCTGTGAGAAAAGGTGACAACATTTCTTCGGAATGTATTCTTTACAAATCGCCGTAACGTGTTGTATAATTTCGTTGGACCCCATTCCCAATCAGGAATTATATTATTAGTTCCCCTGCTCGTATGATCCGCGTGGTTGGCCTGGTTCGGATCTCCTGCCACCCTCGTGTCCGGATTTAATGTTGTCATCGGGGCGCTGACCGTGCTGGACACGCCATGTGTGACCCGTGTCCGTCCTTGATCTCCTGTGGTTGTCACATTCGGAAACCCCCCCCTCTCGAGGCGTCCCACCTCCCTGAGCTGTTGGTGAGGCAGTAAGCCGAAAAACCGATGGCTCAGATGTTGGAGATCCTCCTACCTGTTTCTCGCCAAAAAGGGATGGGCGAGGAGTTAATGTACCCAGGGATACATCGTACATCGTCTCCTGTACTGTCGATTGGAGAAGCCTGGTGTTTGGAGGTGCCATTAAAGCGGATACCCTCCACATAGTTACTGCTCGTTAACAGCCCTTGAGCGGCATTAGATATATTTATCGTATTTATAGTAAATTGGTTCCAGTCCTTCATAAACTGCTGGGGTTGTAAAAGTCCATTGGGTAGCTGGATTTCTAGATCTCACTCCGTCGATGCGTATTGTCCACCCTAAGGCGATCTGTGTGTCAGTAAAAGTGAGGTCGCTTACTCTTGCCACAGTGTCGTTATTATGGCGGTGTCGGCTAACTTCTGTAAGTAAACGCCATTGGATTTACTAGCATGTTGATCCTACTAAGTTGTCTTGATATAATAGGCTCGTCATGAGCCATATCACCAACCTGGTACCAAAGAAAGAGGAAGTTGTTAAGTCCTACTGCGTCACTGAACCTATATGATGTGCCATCAGTAATGAAACCATCTACCGCCTAAGTTAGCGTCACTTTCCGATAGATGCAAGGCCTGTGTAAGTCTTGAGCCTGTTAGAGATGACGGCGTCTCGGTAGTGAAGATTAGCCGTCCATTGGAAATCCATACCCGAAATCTCAGGACTACCAAAGAGTGAATCAATAATGGCGTGGAGCCCGGTTCCCCAGTACTAGAAGTTCGTGATGTTAGAATCTGCCAATCATAATATAAATCAGCTATATTCACTCTCTACGGGGAAATACGGTTATTTCCATTATATCTTTTAATGGAGTTAAATCTCGTCGGTCCATTTTTCGATTTTATGATGATTCAATGAGAATTGACCAACCCTATTTGAATAAATAAATCCACATACCCATTGAGATGTTTAAAGTATTATCAAGGTCTCATCTCAATCATTTCCATTGATGACTTAGGTCAGCAGACTCTCAAAGCAGCTAAAATATATATTGATATCCTTTCATACACCCTAGCAGGCTTGGATAACGGATCCAACTTTGTCGGGTTCCTGAATCTCATTCCTCCAAGTGTTCTACCTATATAACCTGTTATAGTATCAGGCTCATATGATCGTCTTAGAAATTCGGTTCTTGTTCTTGATAAATAGGTTTTTTCTGGGTGGACCTCATAGCCACAGTCCCTGTATACATCACCAAGTGTATTGACTGCTGCAGGAGAACTGGTCTTGAATGATATATCGTCACCTTGGTGTACGTTTGCCCAGAAGAAATGTTCACCGTTAATTTGCTGTACTAGTTTGGTATTTATTCTATACGTGACAATATTCAGAATGGTGTCAATCAGTGCTGTCCATCTCCACCCACTTGGAACTCCATTTAACCACCGTTTCTGGACTTCTCCAATAATAACCATGGATTGTTCGTGGGTTCAAGAATCCCACATTGTTTTCCATACCTGATGGTAATCGGAGGGCAGGTCGTCAAAGATTTCGTGATAAATTGCAATCAGGACCACTAAAATAGAAGCCCTAGATTGGTGAGAATCAAAATTACCTTGGTCGAGAGGGCAGTTAATTCCTTCTTGTAGATTATCAACTATTTGAAAATCGAGATCTTCATTTCCTTTGGCTCCCAAGAAAATAGGGGATATTTTTGATCTGTAAAGCTCTCTCTCAACAGCTTCACTAAGAAAGTCCATCTTTCTGAAAAGTTCGTTGTCGCTCTTTATTACGGGCCTGACTTTTGCTTGTTCACTTTTTTGCATCACAAACATTCTTTGGGGATAGACGTGGAGTAGTTCTCTCTTCAAGTCGGCATCTGTGGAGAAAATAGCATCAGTACCTTTATTCCTGCGAGTTCTAACCCTATGGTTGTCAATCACTGCTGTAACTATCTTCCCGGTTCCTCCTCGCCCGCGCATCCATGATGCTCTTTGTAGCCATTGTTCTATAGATGGGAGTTTTTCGGGTTTAACCCATTCCTGGTTAAAGAAGTTTCGTGTTTCATTATATATTCTAGATAAGTAATTATCCTCACCTATCATAGCGCCGTTAACATGTGGCGTACATAACCATTCGTCAACCTCTGGTTGTAATTGCTCCTGTGTAGCGTAAGGCTGGAAGCCTGTACCTGTCTCCCAATAACAAAACCACCTCCAAAGCGGATGGAAATAGGTTCCGACAAGTTTAGCTAGTGAAGTTAGTTTCTTCGAGAACTTGATGAAGTCATGGGTACAGAAATCAGCGGGTATTAGAAGAAGAAACTTATTAATTAGTTCGAATATAAAGGGCGCTGCTTTTGGTCTTGATAAACGTATTAATATATGGAAGTAATCGCCTATCGCTGATGATGGAAAGTAAAATGAACAGGCGTGGCACTTATGTTTTTTATCTATCCTGTAACGTTGAAGACTTTTACAGAAGGGATTAAGGGGAGCTGTGAGAAAAGGGTGACAACATTTCTTCGGAATGTATTCCTTTACAAATCGCCGAAACGTGTTGTATAATTTCGTTGGACCCCATTCCCAATCAGGAATTATATTATTACTTCCCTGCTCGTATGATCCGCGTGGTTGGCCTGGTTCGGATCTCCTGCCACCCTCGTGTCCGGATTTAATGTTGTCATCGGGGCGCTGACCGTGCTGGACACGCCATGTGTGACCCGTGTCCGTCCTTGATCTCCTGTGGTTGTCACATTCGGAAACCCCCCC
This sequence comes from Forficula auricularia, assembly GCA_024734495.1. Classification (NCBI taxonomy): domain Eukaryota; kingdom Metazoa; phylum Arthropoda; class Insecta; order Dermaptera; family Forficulidae; genus Forficula; species Forficula auricularia. The sequence continues at coordinate 243,239 of JALMQS010000846.1, read as the reverse complement.
CTCTCGAGGCGTCCCACCTCCCTGAGCTGTTGGTGAGGCAGTAAGCCGAAAAACCGATGGCTCAGATGTTGAAGATCCTCCTACCTGTTTCCTCGCCAAAAAGGGATGGGCGAGGAGTTAATGTACCCAGGGATACATCGTACATCGTCTCCTGTACTGTCGATTGGAGAAGCCTGGTGTTTGGAGGTGTAGCGGCCCGCGGCCGGCTCTTGCGCATGGCGACGAGCCTTGAGCAACGGCCGCTAGATGACTCAGTCGGATCGTTGAGTCGCTTTTGCATGAGTGAAATATATTCACCCATGCTATAAGTAAAGCGGCTCGATTCGACTGAGGTAGGAACGGATTCGGACACGCGAATCTAGAGGGGCCAAATAACAACCAGCAGCCCCTCCCCTGCACACACCCTATATGAATACGCAACCTCACAACTCTGCATACGCAAGATTGTTAGGACCCCATCGACTTGATGGGGGGCGCACAAAGCACCGCAAAGCACTCAGCCTCAGAGAGCCCTAACAATATCTGGTGACCTATTTTTACATAAACTTAAAATATATTTAAACTTAAAACTAATATTATATTCAAATAAAGATAAGAGTAAATAGATATTTTGTTTAATATGGATTTACTATGAGTTAAGGATACTGGGTCACTTATTTCACATTAAAATTAAAAAATTAAAAGATATAAAAAAAATTTTTCTTTTTCAATATATATATTTCGGGCTATCAACCCATCTTCAGGAAATACAGAAGGCAACTAAATAAAACTCATTGAATGACAGGCTATATACGTTCATTGAACAGAGAGACAGAATTTATCAAATTATTTTTAAAAGGACACCCTCTCTCAAGCTGTTATTCAGAAAGAAATTCGGGTTGACCTTCATTTACATAGGATTGTTTTGGGTAAAAGGCAAGTTTGTGAGGTCATTGACTTATGTCTCTGGGTTGGAAATGATTTTTACATTTTGATATTAAAAAATCAATTATTATATTTGATTTTATATCTAGTTGATTGTTGATAACATTTTCATCATTTGACAAGGCATATTTTATTTCCATGAGATTCAAGAAGGTCCAATCTTAATCCTTTTCTTTCGAAATGAATAGGGGAGGGGTTAGAAGGTGAAGGTACATGATCTAAGGCATATAGATGATTAGGCAAATGCGGAAGTAGAGTCTGATTTATGGGCTGGTTTCTTATTAATTGTCCGTGGGAAGCTAAATGTTCTTTATGCTGTTTTATAGAAGATCGTCCTGTTTGGCCAATATAAATTGCCTCGCAATCATCACAATTTAATTTGCATACGCCAGATCTATTTATTTTATCAATTTTGTCGAGTTTGTATATTTATTAATTGAGGATAAATTATTTATATTATAAAGGGCTGGTGATGACTACCATGCTTCTGGAGAATATTTGCTATTGGATAGGTTATATGTTTGGAAATAAAGGGGATTCTTTATAGATTTTTTCAGATTCGATTGTGAGGGAATGTAATTGCGAAAAGCGTGTGTTTGATTAATTTTGAAAATAATTTTTTAATGATTTCCTTGCTATATCCATTATTATGTGCTATATCATAAATGGTATCTTAATTCAATATTAAAATGTGTAATGCTAAGAGGGGTTAAGATTAATCTATTGATCATTGAATAAAAGGATGAAAATTTAGTATTTGTCGAATGGTTAGAAGAAAAGGGGATGATCGTGTCAGTGAAAGTCGGTTTTCTAAAAATATTAAATTCTAATTTTGATTGGTGATGGTTATAGTTAAATCTAAAAATGAAATAGTTTTATTGCCTATTTCTAATGTGAATTTAATATTTTTGTGGATTTGATTTAGATAATTACTAAGTGACTGGATACCTCTAGTCGTACCAGACCAAACAACGAAAATGTCATCAACATATCTTCTCCAGAATTTTTATATCTTTTAATTTTTTAATTTTAATGTGAAATTGGTGACCCAGTATCCTTAACTCATAGTAAATCCATATTGAATGAAATATCTATTTACTCTTATCTTTATTAAAGATGTTTCACCTTGCACCAACACCACAATCTCTACTGATTATTATATTCAAAGACAAATTAATAATTAATAATTAAAGTTATTTTACATTTTTACAAATTAAATTCTTACTTTCCTAACCTATTGGCAGTTTTAGTCATAAATTCTACCACTTTATATTCTTTATCATCAATCCTATCTTTCCCTAAAGATGGTCGTCTTGATGTTGATGAACTTCTAAATCTTTGCTCACCAGTACTAGCATGCATTCTCCGATTTACTGCATGACTAGTTTCTTGGTTGCTGTGTCTCGGGATCGTCACCTTACCTAGTTTACTCTCTTCGGATTTTTTTGAGCTCTCAATGCTGCAGCAACAGCCTTTTTGTCTGTTTCTGTCATGTGTTCTTCTGCAAAAGCCAATTGTGTCCTCATCTGCTCTGTTGTTTGAACAAGCCTACTAAGACCAGTAGAATCTTTAAGGCCTTCTGTGATACTAGCAAGTGCATCCTTTTCTGCTTCTTCTAGATCAGTAGAAGCTGGCATGAAGCTGGTACCTGCTGCTTCTAGGTCACTAGTACTAGGTCCACCTCCTCCTCTTTTGTTGTCATCATCATTATTATCATCCTTCTTATTGTTATCTACTGCTGGGACATCACGTTTAGCTTGAGCTATCTTGGCTTTCTCCAAGGCACTAAAATTCTTCTGAGATTCATTAAACACTTTCTCAAGGTTTTCATATTGTAAGTGGTCAGGAAGGCCACCTGTAGCAAACTGAGCCAAGAATTTAAATTGGTCTTCACTATATTCTTTGTGGCGATTAATATATTGTTTAATCGTTTTGTTGCATATCTGCCTAGCAAGTTTCTCATCCTTGAGATTACGCACTGCATTAACTGCAGCGACTGCAGCACATGCAGTAGTTGACTCAGGCAGGTAATGGCCTCCAGACTGACAGCTGGAGTTAATCATACACAACAAATCTGGGACATTCATATTAAGCCCTACAGCCATGTCTATTATCTTATCCCTTGGGAAACATGCTCCAGATAATGGTGTCAAAAGAACTTGAGTTGCATCATTAGTGCACACTGCCATTGTAATCTCGTTAAATTTAGTCATTGCTAATAAGCCAGCTTGCTTAATAGACAATAATAGGTAATTATCTCCTTTATCTATAGTATTAGGAGCATTGTTATTTTTGAAAGTGGCAATCATTGCACACTTATAGGATGCTAATTCCCCCTGATCATTAAGTTGAGGGAACTTAATCTTCCAGATCTTGTCTGCATCTTTCCGCTTCACTGATCTGGAAAGAGGTCCTATTTCGAAAAGCACCCTACATGCAAATCCACAGGAGTAGGACTTTTTTCCTAATTCTACAAGTTCTGAAAAATCTGGACATATTTTTGTAAAATCATTCTTGAGTCCTATGAAGTCAAACTGAGTTCCTGAACAGAAATCAGCTACTTCTGCTGATTGCAAAGCAAGCAGCCTCTTGACCCGCCAGCTAGGTGGATAGAGCCTTGCCCGGCTGACTTAGTCGGTAATCGGCAATCACACAAGAAAGAAAGGGTGTGGTGTAGCGGCCCGCGGCCGGCTCTTGCGCATGGCGACGAGCCTTGAGCAACGGCCGCTAGATGACTCAGTCGGATCATCCTTCTTATTGTTATCTACTGCTGGGACATCACGTTTAGCTTGAGCTATCTTGGCTTTCTCCAAGGCACTAAAATTCTTCTGAGATTCATTAAACACTTTCTCAAGGTTTTCATATTGTAAGTGGTCAGGAAGGCCACCTGTAGCAAACTGAGCCAAGAATTTAAATTGGTCTTCACTATATTCTTTGTGGCGATTAATATATTGTTTAATCGTTTTGTTGCATATCTGCCTAGCAAGTTTCTCATCCTTGAGATTACGCACTGCATTAACTGCAGCGACTGCAGCACATGCAGTAGTTGACTCAGGCAGGTAATGGCCTCCAGACTGACAGCTGGAGTTAATCATACACAACAAATCTGGGACATTCATATTAAGCCCTACAGCCATGTCTATTATCTTATCCCTTGGGAAACATGCTCCAGATAATGGTGTCAAAAGAACTTGAGTTGCATCATTAGTGCACACTGCCATTGTAATCTCGTTAAATTTAGTCATTGCTAATAAGCCAGCTTGCTTAATAGACAATAATAGGTAATTATCTCCTTTATCTATAGTATTAGGAGCATTGTTATTTTTGAAAGTGGCAATCATTGCACACTTATAGGATGCTAATTCCCCCTGATCATTAAGTTGAGGGAACTTAATCTTCCAGATCTTGTCTGCATCTTTCCGCTTCACTGATCTGGAAAGAGGTCCTATTTCGAAAAGCACCCTACATGCAAATCCACAGGAGTAGGACTTTTTTCCTAATTCTACAAGTTCTGAAAAATCTGGACATATTTTTGTAAAATCATTCTTGAGTCCTATGAAGTCAAACTGAGTTCCTGAACAGAAATCAGCTACTTCTGCTGATTGCAAAGCAAGCAGCCTCTTGACCCGCCAGCTAGGTGGATAGAGCCTTGCCCGGCTGACTTAGTCGGTAATCGGCAATCACACAAGAAAGAAAGGGTGTGGTGTAGCGGCCCGCGGCCGGCTCTTGCGCATGGCGACGAGCCTTGAGCAACGGCCGCTAGATGACTCAGTCGGATCATCCTTCTTATTGTTATCTACTGCTGGGACATCACGTTTAGCTTGAGCTATCTTGGCTTTCTCCAAGGCACTAAAATTCTTCTGAGATTCATTAAACACTTTCTCAAGGTTTTCATATTGTAAGTGGTCAGGAAGGCCACCTGTAGCAAACTGAGCCAAGAATTTAAATTGGTCTTCACTATATTCTTTGTGGCGATTAATATATTGTTTAATCGTTTTGTTGCATATCTGCCTAGCAAGTTTCTCATCCTTGAGATTACGCACTGCATTAACTGCAGCGACTGCAGCACATGCAGTAGTTGACTCAGGCAGGTAATGGCCTCCAGACTGACAGCTGGAGTTAATCATACACAACAAATCTGGGACATTCATATTAAGCCCTACAGCCATGTCTATTATCTTATCCCTTGGGAAACATGCTCCAGATAATGGTGTCAAAAGAACTTGAGTTGCATCATTAGTGCACACTGCCATTGTAATCTCGTTAAATTTAGTCATTGCTAATAAGCCAGCTTGCTTAATAGACAATAATAGGTAATTATCTCCTTTATCTATAGTATTAGGAGCATTGTTATTTTTGAAAGTGGCAATCATTGCACACTTATAGGATGCTAATTCCCCCTGATCATTAAGTTGAGGGAACTTAATCTTCCAGATCTTGTCTGCATCTTTCCGCTTCACTGATCTGGAAAGAGGTCCTATTTCGAAAAGCACCCTACATGCAAATCCACAGGAGTAGGACTTTTTTCCTAATTCTACAAGTTCTGAAAAATCTGGACATATTTTTGTAAAATCATTCTTGAGTCCTATGAAGTCAAACTGAGTTCCTGAACAGAAATCAGCTACTTCTGCTGATTGCAAAGCAAGCAGCCTCTTGACCCGCCAGCTAGGTGGATAGAGCCTTGCCCGGCTGACTTAGTCGGTAATCGGCAATCACACAAGAAAGAAAGGGTGTGGTGTAGCGGCCCGCGGCCGGCTCTTGCGCATGGCGACGAGCCTTGAGCAACGGCCGCTAGATGACTCAGTCGGATCATCCTTCTTATTGTTATCTACTGCTGGGACATCACGTTTAGCTTGAGCTATCTTGGCTTTCTCCAAGGCACTAAAATTCTTCTGAGATTCATTAAACACTTTCTCAAGGTTTTCATATTGTAAGTGGTCAGGAAGGCCACCTGTAGCAAACTGAGCCAAGAATTTAAATTGGTCTTCACTATATTCTTTGTGGCGATTAATATATTGTTTAATCGTTTTGTTGCATATCTGCCTAGCAAGTTTCTCATCCTTGAGATTACGCACTGCATTAACTGCAGCGACTGCAGCACATGCAGTAGTTGACTCAGGCAGGTAATGGCCTCCAGACTGACAGCTGGAGTTAATCATACACAACAAATCTGGGACATTCATATTAAGCCCTACAGCCATGTCTATTATCTTATCCCTTGGGAAACATGCTCCAGATAATGGTGTCAAAAGAACTTGAGTTGCATCATTAGTGCACACTGCCATTGTAATCTCGTTAAATTTAGTCATTGCTAATAAGCCAGCTTGCTTAATAGACAATAATAGGTAATTATCTCCTTTATCTATAGTATTAGGAGCATTGTTATTTTTGAAAGTGGCAATCATTGCACACTTATAGGATGCTAATTCCCCCTGATCATTAAGTTGAGGGAACTTAATCTTCCAGATCTTGTCTGCATCTTTCCGCTTCACTGATCTGGAAAGAGGTCCTATTTCGAAAAGCACCCTACATGCAAATCCACAGGAGTAGGACTTTTTTCCTAATTCTACAAGTTCTGAAAAATCTGGACATATTTTTGTAAAATCATTCTTGAGTCCTATGAAGTCAAACTGAGTTCCTGAACAGAAATCAGCTACTTCTGCTGATTGCAAAGCAAGCAGCCTCTTGACCCGCCAGCTAGGTGGATAGAGCCTTGCCCGGCTGACTTAGTCGGTAATCGGCAATCACACAAGAAAGAAAGGGTGTGGTGTAGCGGCCCGCGGCCGGCTCTTGCGCATGGCGACGAGCCTTGAGCAACGGCCGCTAGATGACTCAGTCGGATCATCCTTCTTATTGTTATCTACTGCTGGGACATCACGTTTAGCTTGAGCTATCTTGGCTTTCTCCAAGGCACTAAAATTCTTCTGAGATTCATTAAACACTTTCTCAAGGTTTTCATATTGTAAGTGGTCAGGAAGGCCACCTGTAGCAAACTGAGCCAAGAATTTAAATTGGTCTTCACTATATTCTTTGTGGCGATTAATATATTGTTTAATCGTTTTGTTGCATATCTGCCTAGCAAGTTTCTCATCCTTGAGATTACGCACTGCATTAACTGCAGCGACTGCAGCACATGCAGTAGTTGACTCAGGCAGGTAATGGCCTCCAGACTGACAGCTGGAGTTAATCATACACAACAAATCTGGGACATTCATATTAAGCCCTACAGCCATGTCTATTATCTTATCCCTTGGGAAACATGCTCCAGATAATGGTGTCAAAAGAACTTGAGTTGCATCATTAGTGCACACTGCCATTGTAATCTCGTTAAATTTAGTCATTGCTAATAAGCCAGCTTGCTTAATAGACAATAATAGGTAATTATCTCCTTTATCTATAGTATTAGGAGCATTGTTATTTTTGAAAGTGGCAATCATTGCACACTTATAGGATGCTAATTCCCCCTGATCATTAAGTTGAGGGAACTTAATCTTCCAGATCTTGTCTGCATCTTTCCGCTTCACTGATCTGGAAAGAGGTCCTATTTCGAAAAGCACCCTACATGCAAATCCACAGGAGTAGGACTTTTTTCCTAATTCTACAAGTTCTGAAAAATCTGGACATATTTTTGTAAAATCATTCTTGAGTCCTATGAAGTCAAACTGAGTTCCTGAACAGAAATCAGCTACTTCTGCTGATTGCAAAGCAAGCAGCCTCTTGACCCGCCAGCTAGGTGGATAGAGCCTTGCCCGGCTGACTTAGTCGGTAATCGGCAATCACACAAGAAAGAAAGGGTGTGGTGTAGCGGCCCGCGGCCGGCTCTTGCGCATGGCGACGAGCCTTGAGCAACGGCCGCTAGATGACTCAGTCGGATCATCCTTCTTATTGTTATCTACTGCTGGGACATCACGTTTAGCTTGAGCTATCTTGGCTTTCTCCAAGGCACTAAAATTCTTCTGAGATTCATTAAACACTTTCTCAAGGTTTTCATATTGTAAGTGGTCAGGAAGGCCACCTGTAGCAAACTGAGCCAAGAATTTAAATTGGTCTTCACTATATTCTTTGTGGCGATTAATATATTGTTTAATCGTTTTGTTGCATATCTGCCTAGCAAGTTTCTCATCCTTGAGATTACGCACTGCATTAACTGCAGCGACTGCAGCACATGCAGTAGTTGACTCAGGCAGGTAATGGCCTCCAGACTGACAGCTGGAGTTAATCATACACAACAAATCTGGGACATTCATATTAAGCCCTACAGCCATGTCTATTATCTTATCCCTTGGGAAACATGCTCCAGATAATGGTGTCAAAAGAACTTGAGTTGCATCATTAGTGCACACTGCCATTGTAATCTCGTTAAATTTAGTCATTGCTAATAAGCCAGCTTGCTTAATAGACAATAATAGGTAATTATCTCCTTTATCTATAGTATTAGGAGCATTGTTATTTTTGAAAGTGGCAATCATTGCACACTTATAGGATGCTAATTCCCCCTGATCATTAAGTTGAGGGAACTTAATCTTCCAGATCTTGTCTGCATCTTTCCGCTTCACTGATCTGGAAAGAGGTCCTATTTCGAAAAGCACCCTACATGCAAATCCACAGGAGTAGGACTTTTTTCCTAATTCTACAAGTTCTGAAAAATCTGGACATATTTTTGTAAAATCATTCTTGAGTCCTATGAAGTCAAACTGAGTTCCTGAACAGAAATCAGCTACTTCTGCTGATTGCAAAGCAAGCAGCCTCTTGACCCGCCAGCTAGGTGGATAGAGCCTTGCCCGGCTGACTTAGTCGGTAATCGGCAATCACACAAGAAAGAAAGGGTGTGGTGTAGCGGCCCGCGGCCGGCTCTTGCGCATGGCGACGAGCCTTGAGCAACGGCCGCTAGATGACTCAGTCGGATCATCCTTCTTATTGTTATCTACTGCTGGGACATCACGTTTAGCTTGAGCTATCTTGGCTTTCTCCAAGGCACTAAAATTCTTCTGAGATTCATTAAACACTTTCTCAAGGTTTTCATATTGTAAGTGGTCAGGAAGGCCACCTGTAGCAAACTGAGCCAAGAATTTAAATTGGTCTTCACTATATTCTTTGTGGCGATTAATATATTGTTTAATCGTTTTGTTGCATATCTGCCTAGCAAGTTTCTCATCCTTGAGATTACGCACTGCATTAACTGCAGCGACTGCAGCACATGCAGTAGTTGACTCAGGCAGGTAATGGCCTCCAGACTGACAGCTGGAGTTAATCATACACAACAAATCTGGGACATTCATATTAAGCCCTACAGCCATGTCTATTATCTTATCCCTTGGGAAACATGCTCCAGATAATGGTGTCAAAAGAACTTGAGTTGCATCATTAGTGCACACTGCCATTGTAATCTCGTTAAATTTAGTCATTGCTAATAAGCCAGCTTGCTTAATAGACAATAATAGGTAATTATCTCCTTTATCTATAGTATTAGGAGCATTGTTATTTTTGAAAGTGGCAATCATTGCACACTTATAGGATGCTAATTCCCCCTGATCATTAAGTTGAGGGAACTTAATCTTCCAGATCTTGTCTGCATCTTTCCGCTTCACTGATCTGGAAAGAGGTCCTATTTCGAAAAGCACCCTACATGCAAATCCACAGGAGTAGGACTTTTTTCCTAATTCTACAAGTTCTGAAAAATCTGGACATATTTTTGTAAAATCATTCTTGAGTCCTATGAAGTCAAACTGAGTTCCTGAACAGAAATCAGCTACTTCTGCTGATTGCAAAGCAAGCAGCCTCTTGACCCGCCAGCTAGGTGGATAGAGCCTTGCCCGGCTGACTTAGTCGGTAATCGGCAATCACACAAGAAAGAAAGGGTGTGGTGTAGCGGCCCGCGGCCGGCTCTTGCGCATGGCGACGAGCCTTGAGCAACGGCCGCTAGATGACTCAGTCGGATCATCCTTCTTATTGTTATCTACTGCTGGGACATCACGTTTAGCTTGAGCTATCTTGGCTTTCTCCAAGGCACTAAAATTCTTCTGAGATTCATTAAACACTTTCTCAAGGTTTTCATATTGTAAGTGGTCAGGAAGGCCACCTGTAGCAAACTGAGCCAAGAATTTAAATTGGTCTTCACTATATTCTTTGTGGCGATTAATATATTGTTTAATCGTTTTGTTGCATATCTGCCTAGCAAGTTTCTCATCCTTGAGATTACGCACTGCATTAACTGCAGCGACTGCAGCACATGCAGTAGTTGACTCAGGCAGGTAATGGCCTCCAGACTGACAGCTGGAGTTAATCATACACAACAAATCTGGGACATTCATATTAAGCCCTACAGCCATGTCTATTATCTTATCCCTTGGGAAACATGCTCCAGATAATGGTGTCAAAAGAACTTGAGTTGCATCATTAGTGCACACTGCCATTGTAATCTCGTTAAATTTAGTCATTGCTAATAAGCCAGCTTGCTTAATAGACAATAATAGGTAATTATCTCCTTTATCTATAGTATTAGGAGCATTGTTATTTTTGAAAGTGGCAATCATTGCACACTTATAGGATGCTAATTCCCCCTGATCATTAAGTTGAGGGAACTTAATCTTCCAGATCTTGTCTGCATCTTTCCGCTTCACTGATCTGGAAAGAGGTCCTATTTCGAAAAGCACCCTACATGCAAATCCACAGGAGTAGGACTTTTTTCCTAATTCTACAAGTTCTGAAAAATCTGGACATATTTTTGTAAAATCATTCTTGAGTCCTATGAAGTCAAACTGAGTTCCTGAACAGAAATCAGCTACTTCTGCTGATTGCAAAGCAAGCAGCCTCTTGACCCGCCAGCTAGGTGGATAGAGCCTTGCCCGGCTGACTTAGTCGGTAATCGGCAATCACACAAGAAAGAAAGGGTGTGGTGTAGCGGCCCGCGGCCGGCTCTTGCGCATGGCGACGAGCCTTGAGCAACGGCCGCTAGATGACTCAGTCGGATCATCCTTCTTATTGTTATCTACTGCTGGGACATCACGTTTAGCTTGAGCTATCTTGGCTTTCTCCAAGGCACTAAAATTCTTCTGAGATTCATTAAACACTTTCTCAAGGTTTTCATATTGTAAGTGGTCAGGAAGGCCACCTGTAGCAAACTGAGCCAAGAATTTAAATTGGTCTTCACTATATTCTTTGTGGCGATTAATATATTGTTTAATCGTTTTGTTGCATATCTGCCTAGCAAGTTTCTCATCCTTGAGATTACGCACTGCATTAACTGCAGCGACTGCAGCACATGCAGTAGTTGACTCAGGCAGGTAATGGCCTCCAGACTGACAGCTGGAGTTAATCATACACAACAAATCTGGGACATTCATATTAAGCCCTACAGCCATGTCTATTATCTTATCCCTTGGGAAACATGCTCCAGATAATGGTGTCAAAAGAACTTGAGTTGCATCATTAGTGCACACTGCCATTGTAATCTCGTTAAATTTAGTCATTGCTAATAAGCCAGCTTGCTTAATAGACAATAATAGGTAATTATCTCCTTTATCTATAGTATTAGGAGCATTGTTATTTTTGAAAGTGGCAATCATTGCACACTTATAGGATGCTAATTCCCCCTGATCATTAAGTTGAGGGAACTTAATCTTCCAGATCTTGTCTGCATCTTTCCGCTTCACTGATCTGGAAAGAGGTCCTATTTCGAAAAGCACCCTACATGCAAATCCACAGGAGTAGGACTTTTTTCCTAATTCTACAAGTTCTGAAAAATCTGGACATATTTTTGTAAAATCATTCTTGAGTCCTATGAAGTCAAACTGAGTTCCTGAACAGAAATCAGCTACTTCTGCTGATTGCAAAGCAAGCAGCCTCTTGACCCGCCAGCTAGGTGGATAGAGCCTTGCCCGGCTGACTTAGTCGGTAATCGGCAATCACACAAGAAAGAAAGGGTGTGGTGTAGCGGCCCGCGGCCGGCTCTTGCGCATGGCGACGAGCCTTGAGCAACGGCCGCTAGATGACTCAGTCGGATCATCCTTCTTATTGTTATCTACTGCTGGGACATCACGTTTAGCTTGAGCTATCTTGGCTTTCTCCAAGGCACTAAAATTCTTCTGAGATTCATTAAACACTTTCTCAAGGTTTTCATATTGTAAGTGGTCAGGAAGGCCACCTGTAGCAAACTGAGCCAAGAATTTAAATTGGTCTTCACTATATTCTTTGTGGCGATTAATATATTGTTTAATCGTTTTGTTGCATATCTGCCTAGCAAGTTTCTCATCCTTGAGATTACGCACTGCATTAACTGCAGCGACTGCAGCACATGCAGTAGTTGACTCAGGCAGGTAATGGCCTCCAGACTGACAGCTGGAGTTAATCATACACAACAAATCTGGGACATTCATATTAAGCCCTACAGCCATGTCTATTATCTTATCCCTTGGGAAACATGCTCCAGATAATGGTGTCAAAAGAACTTGAGTTGCATCATTAGTGCACACTGCCATTGTAATCTCGTTAAATTTAGTCATTGCTAATAAGCCAGCTTGCTTAATAGACAATAATAGGTAATTATCTCCTTTATCTATAGTATTAGGAGCATTGTTATTTTTGAAAGTGGCAATCATTGCACACTTATAGGATGCTAATTCCCCCTGATCATTAAGTTGAGGGAACTTAATCTTCCAGATCTTGTCTGCATCTTTCCGCTTCACTGATCTGGAAAGAGGTCCTATTTCGAAAAGCACCCTACATGCAAATCCACAGGAGTAGGACTTTTTTCCTAATTCTACAAGTTCTGAAAAATCTGGACATATTTTTGTAAAATCATTCTTGAGTCCTATGAAGTCAAACTGAGTTCCTGAACAGAAATCAGCTACTTCTGCTGATTGCAAAGCAAGCAGCCTCTTGACCCGCCAGCTAGGTGGATAGAGCCTTGCCCGGCTGACTTAGTCGGTAATCGGCAATCACACAAGAAAGAAAGGGTGTGGTGTAGCGGCCCGCGGCCGGCTCTTGCGCATGGCGACGAGCCTTGAGCAACGGCCGCTAGATGACTCAGTCGGATCATCCTTCTTATTGTTATCTACTGCTGGGACATCACGTTTAGCTTGAGCTATCTTGGCTTTCTCCAAGGCACTAAAATTCTTCTGAGATTCATTAAACACTTTCTCAAGGTTTTCATATTGTAAGTGGTCAGGAAGGCCACCTGTAGCAAACTGAGCCAAGAATTTAAATTGGTCTTCACTATATTCTTTGTGGCGATTAATATATTGTTTAATCGTTTTGTTGCATATCTGCCTAGCAAGTTTCTCATCCTTGAGATTACGCACTGCATTAACTGCAGCGACTGCAGCACATGCAGTAGTTGACTCAGGCAGGTAATGGCCTCCAGACTGACAGCTGGAGTTAATCATACACAACAAATCTGGGACATTCATATTAAGCCCTACAGCCATGTCTATTATCTTATCCCTTGGGAAACATGCTCCAGATAATGGTGTCAAAAGAACTTGAGTTGCATCATTAGTGCACACTGCCATTGTAATCTCGTTAAATTTAGTCATTGCTAATAAGCCAGCTTGCTTAATAGACAATAATAGGTAATTATCTCCTTTATCTATAGTATTAGGAGCATTGTTATTTTTGAAAGTGGCAATCATTGCACACTTATAGGATGCTAATTCCCCCTGATCATTAAGTTGAGGGAACTTAATCTTCCAGATCTTGTCTGCATCTTTCCGCTTCACTGATCTGGAAAGAGGTCCTATTTCGAAAAGCACCCTACATGCAAATCCACAGGAGTAGGACTTTTTTCCTAATTCTACAAGTTCTGAAAAATCTGGACATATTTTTGTAAAATCATTCTTGAGTCCTATGAAGTCAAACTGAGTTCCTGAACAGAAATCAGCTACTTCTGCTGATTGCAAAGCAAGCAGCCTCTTGACCCGCCAGCTAGGTGGATAGAGCCTTGCCCGGCTGACTTAGTCGGTAATCGGCAATCACACAAGAAAGAAAGGGTGTGGTGTAGCGGCCCGCGGCCGGCTCTTGCGCATGGCGACGAGCCTTGAGCAACGGCCGCTAGATGACTCAGTCGGATCATCCTTCTTATTGTTATCTACTGCTGGGACATCACGTTTAGCTTGAGCTATCTTGGCTTTCTCCAAGGCACTAAAATTCTTCTGAGATTCATTAAACACTTTCTCAAGGTTTTCATATTGTAAGTGGTCAGGAAGGCCACCTGTAGCAAACTGAGCCAAGAATTTAAATCGGTCTTCACTATATTCTTTGTGGCGATTAATATATTGTTTAATCGTTTTGTTGCATATCTGCCTAGCAAGTTTCTCATCCTTGAGATTACGCACTGCATTAACTGCAGCGACTGCAGCACATGCAGTAGTTGACTCAGGCAGGTAATGGCCTCCAGACTGACAGCTGGAGTTAATCATACACAACAAATCTGGGACATTCATATTAAGCCCTACAGCCATGTCTATTATCTTATCCCTTGGGAAACATGCTCCAGATAATGGTGTCAAAAGAACTTGAGTTGCATCATTAGTGCACACTGCCATTGTAATCTCGTTAAATTTAGTCATTGCTAATAAGCCAGCTTGCTTAATAGACAATAATAGGTAATTATCTCCTTTATCTATAGTATTAGGAGCATTGTTATTTTTGAAAGTGGCAATCATTGCACACTTATAGGATGCTAATTCCCCCTGATCATTAAGTTGAGGGAACTTAATCTTCCAGATCTTGTCTGCATCTTTCCGCTTCACTGATCTGGAAAGAGGTCCTATTTCGAAAAGCACCCTACATGCAAATCCACAGGAGTAGGACTTTTTTCCTAATTCTACAAGTTCTGAAAAATCTGGACATATTTTTGTAAAATCATTCTTGAGTCCTATGAAGTCAAACTGAGTTCCTGAACAGAAATCAGCTACTTCTGCTGATTGCAAAGCAAGCAGCCTCTTGACCCGCCAGCTAGGTGGATAGAGCCTTGCCCGGCTGACTTAGTCGGTAATCGGCAATCACACAAGAAAGAAAGGGTGTGGTGTAGCGGCCCGCGGCCGGCTCTTGCGCATGGCGACGAGCCTTGAGCAACGGCCGCTAGATGACTCAGTCGGATCATCCTTCTTATTGTTATCTACTGCTGGGACATCACGTTTAGCTTGAGCTATCTTGGCTTTCTCCAAGGCACTAAAATTCTTCTGAGATTCATTAAACACTTTCTCAAGGTTTTCATATTGTAAGTGGTCAGGAAGGCCACCTGTAGCAAACTGAGCCAAGAATTTAAATTGGTCTTCACTATATTCTTTGTGGCGATTAATATATTGTTTAATCGTTTTGTTGCATATCTGCCTAGCAAGTTTCTCATCCTTGAGATTACGCACTGCATTAACTGCAGCGACTGCAGCACATGCAGTAGTTGACTCAGGCAGGTAATGGCCTCCAGACTGACAGCTGGAGTTAATCATACACAACAAATCTGGGACATTCATATTAAGCCCTACAGCCATGTCTATTATCTTATCCCTTGGGAAACATGCTCCAGATAATGGTGTCAAAAGAACTTGAGTTGCATCATTAGTGCACACTGCCATTGTAATCTCGTTAAATTTAGTCATTGCTAATAAGCCAGCTTGCTTAATAGACAATAATAGGTAATTATCTCCTTTATCTATAGTATTAGGAGCATTGTTATTTTTGAAAGTGGCAATCATTGCACACTTATAGGATGCTAATTCCCCCTGATCATTAAGTTGAGGGAACTTAATCTTCCAGATCTTGTCTGCATCTTTCCGCTTCACTGATCTGGAAAGAGGTCCTATTTCGAAAAGCACCCTACATGCAAATCCACAGGAGTAGGACTTTTTTCCTAATTCTACAAGTTCTGAAAAATCTGGACATATTTTTGTAAAATCATTCTTGAGTCCTATGAAGTCAAACTGAGTTCCTGAACAGAAATCAGCTACTTCTGCTGATTGCAAAGCAAGCAGCCTCTTGACCCGCCAGCTAGGTGGATAGAGCCTTGCCCGGCTGACTTAGTCGGTAATCGGCAATCACACAAGAAAGAAAGGGTGTGGTGTAGCGGCCCGCGGCCGGCTCTTGCGCATGGCGACGAGCCTTGAGCAACGGCCGCTAGATGACTCAGTCGGATCATCCTTCTTATTGTTATCTACTGCTGGGACATCACGTTTAGCTTGAGCTATCTTGGCTTTCTCCAAGGCACTAAAATTCTTCTGAGATTCATTAAACACTTTCTCAAGGTTTTCATATTGTAAGTGGTCAGGAAGGCCACCTGTAGCAAACTGAGCCAAGAATTTAAATTGGTCTTCACTATATTCTTTGTGGCGATTAATATATTGTTTAATCGTTTTGTTGCATATCTGCCTAGCAAGTTTCTCATCCTTGAGATTACGCACTGCATTAACTGCAGCGACTGCAGCACATGCAGTAGTTGACTCAGGCAGGTAATGGCCTCCAGACTGACAGCTGGAGTTAATCATACACAACAAATCTGGGACATTCATATTAAGCCCTACAGCCATGTCTATTATCTTATCCCTTGGGAAACATGCTCCAGATAATGGTGTCAAAAGAACTTGAGTTGCATCATTAGTGCACACTGCCATTGTAATCTCGTTAAATTTAGTCATTGCTAATAAGCCAGCTTGCTTAATAGACAATAATAGGTAATTATCTCCTTTATCTATAGTATTAGGAGCATTGTTATTTTTGAAAGTGGCAATCATTGCACACTTATAGGATGCTAATTCCCCCTGATCATTAAGTTGAGGGAACTTAATCTTCCAGATCTTGTCTGCATCTTTCCGCTTCACTGATCTGGAAAGAGGTCCTATTTCGAAAAGCACCCTACATGCAAATCCACAGGAGTAGGACTTTTTTCCTAATTCTACAAGTTCTGAAAAATCTGGACATATTTTTGTAAAATCATTCTTGAGTCCTATGAAGTCAAACTGAGTTCCTGAACAGAAATCAGCTACTTCTGCTGATTGCAAAGCAAGCAGCCTCTTGACCCGCCAGCTAGGTGGATAGAGCCTTGCCCGGCTGACTTAGTCGGTAATCGGCAATCACACAAGAAAGAAAGGGTGTGGTGTAGCGGCCCGCGGCCGGCTCTTGCGCATGGCGACGAGCCTTGAGCAACGGCCGCTAGATGACTCAGTCGGATCATCCTTCTTATTGTTATCTACTGCTGGGACATCACGTTTAGCTTGAGCTATCTTGGCTTTCTCCAAGGCACTAAAATTCTTCTGAGATTCATTAAACACTTTCTCAAGGTTTTCATATTGTAAGTGGTCAGGAAGGCCACCTGTAGCAAACTGAGCCAAGAATTTAAATTGGTCTTCACTATATTCTTTGTGGCGATTAATATATTGTTTAATCGTTTTGTTGCATATCTGCCTAGCAAGTTTCTCATCCTTGAGATTACGCACTGCATTAACTGCAGCGACTGCAGCACATGCAGTAGTTGACTCAGGCAGGTAATGGCCTCCAGACTGACAGCTGGAGTTAATCATACACAACAAATCTGGGACATTCATATTAAGCCCTACAGCCATGTCTATTATCTTATCCCTTGGGAAACATGCTCCAGATAATGGTGTCAAAAGAACTTGAGTTGCATCATTAGTGCACACTGCCATTGTAATCTCGTTAAATTTAGTCATTGCTAATAAGCCAGCTTGCTTAATAGACAATAATAGGTAATTATCTCCTTTATCTATAGTATTAGGAGCATTGTTATTTTTGAAAGTGGCAATCATTGCACACTTATAGGATGCTAATTCCCCCTGATCATTAAGTTGAGGGAACTTAATCTTCCAGATCTTGTCTGCATCTTTCCGCTTCACTGATCTGGAAAGAGGTCCTATTTCGAAAAGCACCCTACATGCAAATCCACAGGAGTAGGACTTTTTTCCTAATTCTACAAGTTCTGAAAAATCTGGACATATTTTTGTAAAATCATTCTTGAGTCCTATGAAGTCAAACTGAGTTCCTGAACAGAAATCAGCTACTTCTGCTGATTGCAAAGCAAGCAGCCTCTTGACCCGCCAGCTAGGTGGATAGAGCCTTGCCCGGCTGACTTAGTCGGTAATCGGCAATCACACAAGAAAGAAAGGGTGTGGTGTAGCGGCCCGCGGCCGGCTCTTGCGCATGGCGACGAGCCTTGAGCAACGGCCGCTAGATGACTCAGTCGGATCATCCTTCTTATTGTTATCTACTGCTGGGACATCACGTTTAGCTTGAGCTATCTTGGCTTTCTCCAAGGCACTAAAATTCTTCTGAGATTCATTAAACACTTTCTCAAGGTTTTCATATTGTAAGTGGTCAGGAAGGCCACCTGTAGCAAACTGAGCCAAGAATTTAAATTGGTCTTCACTATATTCTTTGTGGCGATTAATATATTGTTTAATCGTTTTGTTGCATATCTGCCTAGCAAGTTTCTCATCCTTGAGATTACGCACTGCATTAACTGCAGCGACTGCAGCACATGCAGTAGTTGACTCAGGCAGGTAATGGCCTCCAGACTGACAGCTGGAGTTAATCATACACAACAAATCTGGGACATTCATATTAAGCCCTACAGCCATGTCTATTATCTTATCCCTTGGGAAACATGCTCCAGATAATGGTGTCAAAAGAACTTGAGTTGCATCATTAGTGCACACTGCCATTGTAATCTCGTTAAATTTAGTCATTGCTAATAAGCCAGCTTGCTTAATAGACAATAATAGGTAATTATCTCCTTTATCTATAGTATTAGGAGCATTGTTATTTTTGAAAGTGGCAATCATTGCACACTTATAGGATGCTAATTCCCCCTGATCATTAAGTTGAGGGAACTTAATCTTCCAGATCTTGTCTGCATCTTTCCGCTTCACTGATCTGGAAAGAGGTCCTATTTCGAAAAGCACCCTACATGCAAATCCACAGGAGTAAGACTTTTTTCCTAATTCTACAAGTTCTGAAAAATCTGGACATATTTTTGTAAAATCATTCTTGAGTCCTATGAAGTCAAACTGAGTTCCTGAACAGAAATCAGCTACTTCTGCTGATTGCAAAGCAAGCAGCCTCTTGACCCGCCAGCTAGGTGGATAGAGCCTTGCCCGGCTGACTTAGTCGGTAATCGGCAATCACACAAGAAAGAAAGGGTGTGGTGTAGCGGCCCGCGGCCGGCTCTTGCGCATGGCGACGAGCCTTGAGCAACGGCCGCTAGATGACTCAGTCGGATCGTTGAGTCGCTTTTGCATGAGTGAAATATATTCACCCATGCTATAAGTAAAGCGGCTCGATTCGACTGAGGTAGGAACGGATTCGGACACGCGAATCTAGAGGGGCCAAATAACAACCAGCAGCCCCTCCCCTGCACACACCCTATATGAATACGCAACCGACAACTCTGCATACGCAAGATTGTTAGGACCCCATCGACTTGATGGGGGGCGCACAAAGCACCGCAAAGCACTCAGCCTCAGAGAGCCCTAACAATAGGAGGTGCTATTAAAGTGATACCCTCCACATAGTTACTGCTCGTTAACAGCCCTTGAGCGGCATTAGATATATTTATCGTATTTATAGTAAATTGGTTCCAGTCCTTCATAAACTGCTGGGGTTTAAAAGTCCATTGGGTAGCTGGATTTCTAGATCTCACCCCCGCGTGTATTGTCCACCCTAAGGCGATCTGTGTGTCAGTAAAAGTGAGGTCGCTTACTCTTGCCACAGTGTCGTGTATTATGTATTTCTGTAAGTAAACGCCATTGGATTTACTAGCATGTTGATCCTACTAAGTTGTCTTGATATAATAGGCTCGTCATGAGCCATATCACCAACCTGGTACCAAAGAAAGAGGAAGTTGTTAAGTCCTACTGCGTCACTGAACCTATATGATGTGCCATCAGTAATGAAACCATCTACCGCCTAAGTTAGCGTCACTTTCCGATAGATGCAAGGCCTGTGTAAGTCTTGAGCCTGTTAGAGATGACGGCGTCTCGTAGTGAAGATTAGCCGTCCATTGGAAATCCATACCCGAAATCTCAGGACTACCAAAGAGTGAATCAATAATGGCGTGGAGCCCGGTTCCCTCAGTACTAGAAGTTCGTGATGTTAGAATCTGCCAATCATAATATAATCAGCTATATTCACTCCCTTACGGGGAAATACGGTTATTTCCATTATATCTTTTAATGGAGTTAAATCTCGTCGGTCCATTTTTCGATTTTATGATGATTCAATGAGAATTGACCAACCTATTTGAATAAATAAATCCACATACTCCATTGAGATGTTTAAAGTATTATCAAGGTCTCATCTCAATCATTTCCATTGATGACTTAGGGTCAGCAGATCTCAAAGCAGCTAAAATATATATTGATATCCTTTCATACACCCTAGCAGGCTTGGATAACGGATCCAACTTTGTCGGGTTCCTGAATCTCATTCCTCCAAGTGTTCTACCTATATAACCTGTTATAGTATCAGGCTCATATGATCGTCTTAGAAATTCGGTTCTTGTTCTTGATAAATAGGTTTTTTCTGGGTGGACCTCATAGCCACAGTCCCTGTATACATCACCAAGTGTATTGACTGCTGCAGGAGAACTGGTCTTGAATGATATATCGTCACCTTGGTGTACGTTTGCCCAGAAGAAATGTTCACCGTTAATTTGCTGTACTAGTTTGGTATTTATTCTATACGTGACAATATTCAGAATGGTGTCAATCAGTGCTGTCCATCTCCACCCACTTGGAACTCCATTTAACCACCGTTTCTGGACTTCTCCATTAATAACCATGGATTGTTCGTGGGTTCAAGAATTCCACATTGTTTTCCATACCTGATGGTAATCGGAGGGCAGGTCGTCAAAGATTTCGTGATAAATTGCAATCAGGACCACTAAAATAGTGTCCGGATTTAATGTTGTCATCGGGGCGCTGACCGTGCTGGACACGCCATGTGTGACCCGTGTCCGTCCTTGATCTCCTGTGGTTGTCACATTCGGAAACCCCTCTCGAGGCGTCCCACCTCCCTGAGCTGTTGGTGAGGCAGTAAGCCGAAAAACCGATGGCTCAGATGTTGAAGATCCTCCTACCTGTTTCTCGCCAAAAAGGGATGGGCGAGGAGTTAATGTACCCAGGGATACATCGTACACCGTCTCCTGTACTGTCGATTGGAGAAGCCTGGTGTTTGGAGGTGCTATTAAAGTGATACCCTCCACATAGTTACTGCTCGTTAACAGCCCTTGAGCGGCATTAGATATATTTATCGTATTTATAGTAAATTGGTTCCAGTCCTTCATAAACTGCTGGGGTTTAAAAGTCCATTGGGTAGCTGGATTTCTAGGTCTCACCCCCGCGTGTATTGTCCACCCTAAGGCGATCTGTGTGTCAGTAAAAGTGAGGTCGCTTACTCTTGCCACAGTGTCGTGTATTATGGCGGTGTCAGGCCACCTTCTGTAAGTAAACGCCATTGGATTTACTAGCATGTTGATCCTACTAAGTTGTCTTGATATAATAGGCTCGTCATGAGCCATATCACCAACCTGGTACCAAAGAAAGAGGAAGTTGTTAAGTCCTACTGCGTCACTGAACCTATATGATGTGCCATCAGTAATGAAACCATCTACCGCCTAAGTTAGCGTCACTTTCCGATAGATGCAAGGCCTGTGTAAGTCT
This sequence comes from Forficula auricularia, assembly GCA_024734495.1. Classification (NCBI taxonomy): domain Eukaryota; kingdom Metazoa; phylum Arthropoda; class Insecta; order Dermaptera; family Forficulidae; genus Forficula; species Forficula auricularia. The sequence goes on along the minus strand of JALMQS010000846.1, from coordinate 221,649 downwards.
TGAGCCTGTTAGAGATGACGGCGCCTCGTAGTGAAGATTAGCCGTCCATTGGAAATCCATACCCGAAATCTCAGGACTACCAAAGAGTGAATCAATAATGGCGTGGAGCCCGGTTCCCTCAGTACTAGAAGTTCGTGATGTTAGAATCTGCCAATCATAATATAATCAGCTATATTCACTCCCTTACGGGGAAATACGGTTATTTCCATTATATCTTTTAATGGAGTTAAATCTCGTCGGTCCATTTTTCGATTTTATGATGATTTGTTTTCATTGACGTCCCAATTTGATCAAATAAATCCACACACTCCATTGAGGTGTTTAAAGTATTATTAAGGTCTCATCTCAATCATAATATAATCAGCTATATTCACTTCCTTCCGGGGAAATACGGTTATTTCCATTATATCTTTTAATGGAGTTAAATCTCGTCGGTCCATTTTTCGATTTTATGATGATTCAATGAGAATTGACCAACTAATTTGATCAAATAAATCCACACACTCCATTGAGGTGTTGTAAAGTATTATCAAGGTCTCATCTCAATCATAATATAATCAGCTATATTCACTCCCTTACGGGGAAATACGGTTATTTCCATTATATCTTTTAATGGAGTTAAATCTCGTCGATCCATTTTTCTATTTTATGATGATTCAATGAGAATTGACCAACCAATTTAATCAAATAGATTTATCCATATACTCCATTGAGCTGTTGTAAAAATTTCCTTTTAAATCAATCTGCGAATTTGATTTATCATTTTTAATTATTATTGGTGGTTTGGTGTAGCAGTATGCATAAAACTTGAAAAACCATTTTTTTCAATTAATCAAATTAGATTTTGCACTTTTTACTCTTGATGACCCAACTGCTATAAAAATTAAAAGTAAAAAAATTAGTTGTTGATGATGAAAAATTTTATTACTTTAATGAATTTTCCTCTCATCTCAATTACTAATTGACAATGGTGCTAATAAAATGGGCGTATTGCATACTGCATCCAAAAAGGGTTATGTTGATATATTGAATTTCTATTATCCAAATGAGCAGATATTGATGAGAGAGATTCTGAAGGTTTCACTCCATTAATGTGGGCAGTTGAGATGGATAATTTAGATATTGTTAAATTACTAATTGACAAGGGTGCTAATAAAACACCATTGCATCGTGCATCTAGAAACCGTCTTTGGGATATTTTTGAATTTCTCTTATCCAAAGGAGCAGAGTTTGATGAAAGAGATTCTGAAGGTTCCGCTGCCTTAATGGTTAACTGCTCCAGTTGAAGATAATAAATTGAATATTGTTAAATTACTAATTGACAAGGTTGCTAATAAAATGGAGGTATTCCATATTGCACCCAGAAAGGGTTATCTTTATATTATTGAATTTCTATTATCCAAATCAGCAGATATTGATGAGAGAGATTCTGAAGGTTACACTCCATTAATGTGTGCCGTTGAACATAATAAATTGAATAATGTTAAATTATTAGTTGACAAAGGTGCTAATAAAGCATGTGCTTTGCACATTGCATCCAGAAATGGTCGTTGGGATATTTTTGAATTTCTCTTATCCATCGACAATAACAATTCCATCAGGACTTCGCACACAACCATGGTGGACTAGAGTGAATTACAAGACCACATTCTTCTACATCATATCCGGTAGTTTTTTTTATAACAGTCTCGAGCAATAATTTCATTTTTAATAACATGCGTTACATTTTTAAGTCCCTTTCCTTTCATTTTTTTTCCAGTGTCAAAGAATCTGCTAACTCATCAAATTTAGATCTCCGAGTTTTAATTGCATGTGGAGTACTGGCTGAAACTCTTATTGCACGTTCATTATACCAGTCTTTAGACTCTGAATGACTTCGCGTATTCGCACAAATATAATCTAATTGATCTGATGACTGAAGTATATTATTATTATAAAAAACCTCATGGATCATTTTCTTAAAAACAGATCCACTGGGATATATATCCATTTGAGTTTGCTAAGTACAAAAATGATGATATAGCTATTTAAACATTTTTGAATGCTTACTATATTCATGTCATTATCAATTAAATATTTAATTATCCAATTTGTGGATTTAGTTGATTCATTCTTCATCATAGATTTTAGCATGTAACTCAATGAACACATAAAATTAATATCGTTTAAATCAACAGGATTATAATCTTTGGGATGAGTTTTTCTAGGGATTAAGTCACTCACTTTACGCCCTTTAGAATATTCTTCCTTATCTTTTGATATCGAATGAATATCCCACTGACAACGTAGATTTGCTTTTGACTCAACTGTCTCAAAATTTATAAAATTTATGACAGCCGCAATATGTTTGCAATTTTTACCTAGACCAGCAGGTCAGTTGCATTGCCGGTCAGTAACGTTTCGATTGATGTCAACCTAAAACATTTGAACAAATTTAATTATAAGTTTTTAATTGGGCATTACAGCAACAACAAAATAAGAATAATTATGAGGATGGTAATTAAATAAAAACTTACGTCGAGAGAAACATCATCATAATGCTGTTTAATTGTGGTTTGCCGAATGACTTGAGCTTTGATAATATTGTTATTGACATATTGCCACTCTTCCACATTTTTGACATGACTACTTTTAAATAAATTTTCGACTTTTTTTGTTGGTCGATGACCGTAAATCTTGAACATTAATTTTTTGAAAACCACTTTTAATAATTATCACGTTTGACATTTCGTTTTCGTTAATAAAAACTCAAGATTTTAAATTATAACCAATATAAAATTCAATTTCTCTCACATAAGAGATGCTATTTTTTGCCACCAAGAACTCTAGTATCTAATACTCGAGGTCACGCAGGTTCTCTATAGGCAACTTGCATTTTGGGATGAATCAACGCTTTAATCAAGTCTGTTACCTTTGATTTGTACACCTCCCTTGTGCAAGTTACCAATTTTACCTTTATAAATGTAACCTGAATAAATAAATATTGAATTCATAAAAAAATATTTTAAAAAAGAATTTTCTTGTAATTTCTCGAAAACAAAAAAAAAAATCTAATAAACTTACAAGTTTCTCCTAGTTTTCTTTTTCATTGATGGCGTCTTCAAATTTAAAAAAAGTTTTCAAAACTTGAATTAGCAAACTAAACCCTAAAGATTTAATTTCCGGGACACTATTTTCGTTTCCAGGATACCCTGAATTAAGCACCATAGTGTGTTTCAATTCAATTATCTTTTGATTGAAGTCATATTTCAAACTGTTTGCAGCTTTGGTTACCACTTTTTCGATAATATTCTGGTGTGATTTCGTCAGCGCTTCGCCAAAATCTAAAGACTGTGTAAGATGAGTGCTGTTTGGTGGGAGACACAAACTTTACATTATGAGTTTCACAAAGCTCCAGAACGTGCTTACTTATTTAAGATGTGTCTCCTATTTGGACAATTGGGTCCGTTTCCTAATATAACGTAGAAAGTAGAGATTAGAACCAAATGTGTAACAGTTATATGGCCCGATTTTTCAAACTGGTTGCAGTTTTAGTTACAACTAGTAAAGGGTAACAGTCTTTTTTAGCCTTTTGCAAAATTGAAATGCATGGATAAATATTTTTGTTGGTGCTTCTAATTACCAAATACTCCTTCCTTGAAAGATCAGGTTCGACGAACATAGATAATGCTTGCTCTGACGTTATGTGTGTTATTGTGGTTCCTGTGGGTCCGGAATTTCAATATTATTACGCCGAAATTTTCTGATTAACCAAATTAAAAATATTATTATTATTACTATTCCTCATTTAAGAAGGATTAAGAAATCATATGAATTTTTCCTTTTTTGGGTAAATATTTTGAAGAAAGTTTTTAAATTAATAATTTTTTCGAAAATATTGAAAGATCGCGATTTATATCGTTCAAATTTTGATCCATAGTGACCATAAACCACTTGAATCGATTTTTAAAAAAGATTTGTATTTTGTAACTCCCAGATTACAACGTTTACGTTTAAGATTATTAAAATATGATATAATTGTAAAATATAAAGCTGGAAAGTAATTATGTATAGCGGACACTTTATCCAGAGATCAGTTACCTACTACGGAGTGTAACACTGACTCTGAGTTAGAATTTGCAATTCATTCGCTGTTAAACTATTTGCCTATCTCAGATAAAATAAAATTAGAGCTAAAGCAATGCCATAATGTCAATGGGCAACATACTCGCCACAACATAGGCTGCATCATCAGAGACAGTGCAATAGCCACTGATTACTCTAAAGACTCCTAGTCGATATACTGAGCCCATCTTCTTAGCATACGATTTAATTTTTAATGCATCTGCCAATACGGGCGACGCATATAGCATAATGGACTTGGGTACGCTGGCGAGTAGCATTCTTCTACTAGCCCTCGCGCCCCCCACGTTTGGCATGAGACGAGAGAGTGCCACACTAACTTTGGCAGCCTTACCGCTAGCATATTTGATGTTCTCCAAAAGATAGCCTATTGTCTATCATCACGCCCAGATATTTAATCACTCTACTAGATTTAATTTCGTGATCACCTACTAAGAAAGTCACGTTCTCACTTATTTTCCTTCTAGATACTAATAAGGCTTCCGTTTTATGTTCTCCAAGCTGCAGACCGACTGTGTCTAGCCAGGTCTGGATAGTTGCTATTTCCTCATTACCTATTCGGGTCACCTCTTCGGTAAATTTGGCGGTCACTACTATTGCAATGTCATCGGCAAAGCCAACAACCTCAACATTATTGGGCAAATTAAGATTGAACACCCTATTATACATGACATGATGGGTGTCCAATCTGGATTCGCACATATGTGTGCCTCAATAAGTCGGGCAGTAACTAGTGGAGCGATGTAGCATTCATAAACATTATGATGTATCTACTTGCTGGCCCCTATCATATGTTTTAATAAGTTTCAATTTACTGAAACTACGTTCGCAAGCTCCAGGAATTGTTAACAATATCCTTAAAGTTGTCCACAAATTAGCCATAATTGTAGATAAGTCCGTTAATTTTTAAAAAATTGAGAATTTCTAAAGGACTGTTAACATTCTTAGGAATTAGGTTTTTGAATGATATAATTTCTTTCCATTAATTCAGGACTGTCAATATCAAATTTATGCAACATTTGCGTAATTCATTTTTATTTAAGTCATTTTTTAAATTAGACAAAAATCCCCAATTATTCAGAAAATCATTGGTTTGTTCAAAACGTTCTATCAAAAAAGACGTAGTAATACGTTGAATACATTTATTTTGAAATGTTCTTTCACATTAACAACAACATCATCAATAGCTTCATAATCATGCTGTCTCTTTATAAGGCGGGTGCGTTTTTGTATAAATATCTTATTTTTAAATTCGGCGCCCCTCAAAATTGGCTCCCCGGGCAGTCGCCCTCCCCTTTATCCGGCCCTCTTGTGAAGCTGATCCAGCTACATATGCAACACTTCTCTTGCCATATGAGCAGTGCCTATTTCTGATTCTTTCACAAAATAAAAGCTAAAAATATCCATTCAAAACACATACTACTTACACTGTAAAACTTGCAAATCATACTCACAATAAATACTAATAAGTCCAAAAATTTTGAGATCCTTCCAACTTCGGGCACCCTACGTTATTTTAGTCCCCCCTCTACTTCTATTCCAAACAACAAAAACCTCGATTTTTTGAAAAATCCTACTTTGCACTTTCATGAGCGATATCTAGATAGAGAGAGAATATGATGGTCTCTAGTGTATTTATTTTTCAACTATTTTTCCATTAATCAAATGATAGATGATGATGTATCTTAAGTAAAAATTATAGTTCTCTTTGTTTGTATATTATTTTATTTAGTTAAAACTTATAAATTATTCACATGTGTTATTCTGTAAATATGTTTTTTATTTTATTTGACAATATTTATATGTAAAATAATGTACAATGAAAATTTATTTTTAAAATTAAAATATATAATCCAAAAAAATATATATATTCTTTATTCCTAATCCTTTTTATTCTTTCCTCCATGCATAATTATTTTGTAGATATCTTAAATCCTCGGTTCTTAAGCTAGGGTCGATTGCCCTCATCGATAGCTGTTTGAAGGTGGTAATCAGACTAATTAATATATAGTAGCGCAGAAAAATTTTCTAGTTCTCAAAGTAAATATATTTGTTTTTATTTTAGCTAATTTTCATATTTAAATACTAATTACTAGGGCTCGGATTTATAGGCACTAAAAATCTTTAAAATAGAATAGACAACTAAGCATTAAAAATAACTAAAATAGACAATTATAAAGGCATTTTAAGTAAAAACGGCATTTATAAATGAATTAGGCAATAACACCCAAAATAGGGCATTATAGGCACTAACAAATGGCCTAAATTTTAAGCCATAAATAAAAAAAGGCAGATAGGGAGAAATCCGAAAGTACTACAAATTGAAACTGAAAGAACAATGATAATTTTTAGTAGAAAAACAAATGGCAAACAGGCACTAATAATCCTAATAACTTTTTATTTTCTCATATTAGGGTTACTAGGGTTAAAGACCCATATACCACTTTGCTTAGCCAGTCATAGAGGGGTGACAAAACTGAAAAGGTTGGGAAATACTTTCTTAAAAGAAAGAGATGTTATCAGTAGATCCAAGATGTATATTTTATATCAAATTAAATGTTTAAGGTGAACTCAAATCAACTGTATTTCATGTACCCATATAAGTTTATAAATTTCAAATACCACTCATGAATCATCAATTAATCACGATTTGCCTGGAACTAGTGGGGCTAAGACAAGAATTTTGGTATAAGAGCTACTTTGATGATCGAAAGTTTTTTTTTAATTCCAATTTTAAAGCACTAAAACAAATAAGAAACCCTCTAAGGGCCAGTTGTAAGTCGGTTTGTAAAGTCTTTTTAAAGTGCGCGTCATCTGATTGGCCATCCAAGCGGACACAAGGTGAATTCTAAGGTTTTACCCTTTGTTAACTTTAACAAAGACTTTACAAACCGACATACAACTGGCCCTAAATCTACGCTTTTATTTAATGATATATCCCTACTATTGGGATAGAAACTTGTAATTTTATATGGTGGTTTGTTTTAAGATATAATATATAGTTTAAAAACGTATGAGCTTAAAAAAAAAGGGGGAGGTGGTTCAATTAGGGCCAGGGTTTTTCTAAATGTTAGTTTTCGGAGGATATTTTTTATTATGCTTGAGGGATAGCCGTTGTTTTCTGCTATTTGATGGATAGTATTAAGTTCTAAATTGTAGTTTTCGGGGGACAATGGGATGTTTGTGTTGAACCACCTCCCCCTCAAACAGACAAAATTTATAGAAAACTTCCCTTCATCTCTGATCAATTTAATAGACCAATAGTCACTTTTTTACACAAACAGGGTATCACCCCAGCATTATATAACAACTTTAACCTGTCATCTATATTAGTTAATAATAAACTTGATAAAATTGACCCAAAGGAGAAATCTGGTGTTTATAAACTTGAATGTCAAGACTGCGACTCGTTTTATATTGGTCAGACGGGCAGAACTTTCAAAACCCGGTATAAAGAACATTTGAGTTCGTTAAGAAAGTTGCAATCAGACACCATACAGAGTGATCCAACCTCCGCCTTCGCAGACCACCTTATTGAAAACAATCACTCACCTTCACCCCAAAATCCTATACCACTACACTTTGCCTCTAAAAGCCGAAAACTAGACCTGTTAGAATCAACCGAAATTAAGAAAGCTATAATTGAAAAAGATAAAATTCTCAATAACCAGCAGGACATTAGAAATTCCACAATAATAGATCTACTAATTAACAAAAATTAAAAACTTAACCTCAGTCTCTCTCAAATATATACTATTTCCCAAATTACAATCAAAATTAAATTCAAATCACGCGCCTTCAGTCTTTAAAATAAATGACAGTTTGATATATGAGATAACCACAAAAATTGTTGTATATTGTAATTTATCTCATCTAATTTATCCCTATTATATTTTATCTTAATTCTTCATCTCTATATGTTATTTAGGCTTATTTGTAAACTGATATTTATAATTAATTTTGTGTCTATGACTTAAATTTGTAATTTTACTTTCTAATTCAATTCTAAAAAGACTTTATATTTATACTTGTAATTTTTATTTATATTAATATTCATATTTACTTAGATTTCTTATATTTACATTTATATATTTTATAATTAAAAAAGAAAAATCTTTGTAAAACAAAATTTTTTTTTAATTTTTTAAATTTTAATTTTTCATTGGTGTTTTTCTTGTGTAAGATTTGAATGTTATATTTTGTTATATTGGGAAGCATGATTTGAATGTCAAGAATGGCGACCACTCGTTCAATTATTATTAGTATTGTCTTGTAAACTCCTGATGATGGACTAATAATCCGAAATATATTGAGTTTGTATAAACCTCTTTGAGTTTTATTTCATTCACTGTGAAACTACACACCCTTTACTCTATTAACTAACATCATGTTTCACCTAAAACCTACACCACTTTCCATAAGTAAAAAAAAAACTAAGTAGTTTTAGTTTTTGAAGAACATAACCTTATATAAGTAAGTAATTGTTATTTTTAATTTTTATTTATCTACCATATATCTTATATTTTATTTTTTATACTAGAAAATGAGCAATTTTCTTATATTTAAAGGTCTCTACCCACTACAACGTATCATACTATGACCGTACTAGGAACGTATCAGACATGAAAAGCAACACGAGACGTCCTGCTATGCCCACTGAAACGGATCGACGGCGTTCTGTGCCCGTATACATCCCGTATGATGCCCGTATGTAATCTGTATCATCATACAGATCTAAATCCACCAAAGGCAACAGATGACTAAGTAAAGGCGTTTACAACGCTCATTTAAATACAAATATTAAATTCATTAAATAAATAATTGGATACCAATAATGCAGCTCACCGTTTCGCCGCCTGCGCGAATCGGTTTGGCAACGTCGCGTGCCATGCGCGGAGCGTATCGGCACCGGCAAAATATTCTCACCGACAATTTATTAACGCTCCGTTCATAGTAGCCGACGGTGCTGGTCGGTGACGGAACGGTCTAGTGGGCATAGTCTCATACTTTTCAATACAAAGAATATTTTTTTACCCGACACGTTCCTAGTACGGTCATAGTATTATACGTTGTAGTGGGTAGAGACCTTAACTTATGAGGAGAATTTTCTAGGTTAAGTTTCACAAAAAGGAAATATTAAAACAAATGTATGTTTATTTTGAGTTTGATTCACTCGATATATATTTCGGGTTATTAGCCCATCTTCAGGAGTTCAAATAAAAACTGAATACAAATTTGTAAAAACGTTTAACAAGTAAAATTTTGAGAGAGAAGAGTATATTCAGAAAGTTTCATCAACAACAAAGAAGTTAGAGTACGTTCAGAAAATACTTTCAATCTTTTTCTTAAATATAAACAAAATGTTATTATTTAAAATAAAATTAAAAACAAAAAATAAAAACAAATTAAAATAAAAACAAAAAACAAAATACAAACACAAAATATGTAATCGAATTTAGGAGCCGATTTTTAATTTATTAATTTTAGCCAAATTAGAATCAATGATTGATTACCTATATCTTTGTCAAAGTCCAATTGATTATTGAGAATACTGAATTTAACCTAGAAAATTCTCCTCATAAGTTATTAACCTCGGGTTGTTCGGAAAGTAATTTAGTTTTTTTTTTGTGGAAATGAAAGACAGTTTTCGTATAATAAACAAATACTTTATTAAATTATATATTGGCCGTTCTGGTCCAACACCTTTTGTCATCTTTCTGGTAGTAGCATAATTCCACGCTCATAAAATTTTTGGTCTTTGCTGGCAAAAAACTGATCGAGGTGGTTTTTGACCTCCTCATTTGAGGTGAAGGTTTTACCGTCTAAAAAATTTTGGAGTGACCGGAACAAATAATAATCCGATGGTGCCAGGTCTGGAGAATATGGTGGGTGTGGCATTGTATCCCATTCAAGCTGTAAAAGCTTTTATATAATGTTTCACCTAGAACCGACACCTAAATCCTTAAAAATTATTTCTTATATTTATTTATTTATAATTTGTTTCTCGAAAACGGCTCTATCGATTTCGGAAAAAATCATTGATTAGGGAACTGTAAAATAACTATATCAGGCAAGCACGGCAGAACGATCTTAGACCAGAGAGGAGGTCAAAACTTGGAAAGTGATGTAGGCCTACCGGGGGGTCTGGGAAAATTTTGAAGCAAATTGGTACAATTTAACCCATTTTTAAGCAGTTTGTAGCTGGGATTTTATTGAAAACTGAAAGAAAAAAGAGTTCAAATTTTTGTTTGTAGTTATAATGCTTGAGTTTAGGTTCAAAAGGTAATAAAATAAAACGAAATTAATTAGCAATATATACTTGTATTATTCTTAGCAAATATGAGTAATAAACTTATTATGTAACTAGGAAAACAAAACCTTTGTTCATCAAAAAAAGAATTAATTAAGAAACTACCGGTAACCGGTAATTAATGTTCAATAAATTGGACATGATCTTTAAGACACTAAATTAATCTACAATCAAGTGTTCATTGGATTTTGCCGAATATTGTAGCTCTTGTAGACCCAGGTAGTCGACCGACAGCCTGTTCTTGACCTAGTCCTGCCTATTTAAGTAAAGTGAGTAATTATTAGGCTAACGTTACGGCGCAAGGTTTTTAGGTTTTTTTTTAACGCAAACAGATGATAGTATAACATGATTTTACAACCAACAATTTGGCAAAAAGTTGTTTTTGGGTAAAGTAACGGTAAAATTTCTTTCTTTAGGAGTCCGCTGACCCCCTTGACAAATTTCCAGGTGGGTCAGATAAGCCCACGGTTCCGCCGTCTCTGATATCAGGTACGCCATGGATGGAGAACTACTTCAGGGACGTCCCTCTCGCGAGCTTTTAATTCTACAAATTCATTTTTATTGCATGTATTATTTACTATTATTATGAATTTGTATAGTAAGTAAGTATCTACTGGTTTGCTATGTAAAAAATAAATATGATTTTAAAAATTAAATAAATACCCTCCCTATCTGGGAAAATTCATGAAATAAGAAATTTAGAATATTACTTAAATATTGATCAAATAATTTTTCATATATCTGAATATGAATAAATTTGTGGAAGAGTCTGATGATGGGGCACATGGTTGAGTATGGTCCAAGAGCAAGAATTTTCATATTTTGACCCCCTCCCCCTTTGTGGGGGAATTTTTCTTAAACAAAAGTTGTCAGAAATCACACCCCCTACAACTTTGGTCATAATAAAATTTGCCGTAGAGTTAATAGTTTAAGAGTTATTTAATAATTTTCATTGGTCCGCCCCTCCAAACCCCTTTTGCGGTCAAAATATCAAAACGTTAAATAGCTATAAACGTAAGTTGGAAGACATCTGATACAAATATGAAATTTTATAATAATCCCTTCAGCCGTTTTAACGTGAATCGTGAGCAACTTTTTGCGGAAACCACGGAAACAGACATACATACAGACAGGAATTTTGTTGAGGTGTTTTCGTTCATAACTTTGCTTGAAATGTGTGCAACCAAAATTTGGCGTGATTTAGAGCAATGTACAGACAATACCTTAATTTTATATAGGTATATAGATACTCAATGATGATGATATCAAAATAGCTGATTTGAAAATAATAGATCAAGAGCCCACGACGGCCAGACCTTCGTTATTTTATAAAAGCTGAAAGTTTTTCTGTGCATGTCCCTATACAGGTAAGAACGACCAGCGACTATAGAGTTTGGGTTGTGGTTACTTTGGCAGGTAACAGGTAATAAAGGTGTATAAAATAGTACTTTAAATTCGTTAAAGTATAAAGCTCAATTTTTTTATATTTTCTTCAGGATAACTTTAGAAATCTCGTCATCCATTGCCGGACACTTATGACAGTTGCTACCCCTGCCAGACACCCCTAAACTTTAATAAATTATAATTATACTTTCGTTATAATATAAAAGATAAATTTTATATATGTTACTTGGCGACCTATAAAAAAATGTTACCTCAACAGGCGGACAGTTTTAATGGTTTTTACATAGATTTTTGACATTTCGGTTATTATTGATAACCATTGGTGATGACATGGAGGAATCGACTTAAAATAAAAAATAACCATCGATTCTTATCTAATACTAGAGGAATAACCTTATTGCATTCCATTTTTGTCGTTTTGACTATTAATGACAACTTCTACTGAAAACGTGGAAGAATCGACTTAAAATCAAAAAGACTAAATTCTTTTATGGCAAACCACTCAAGCTTGAGTTTCTTAAAGTTTAGGGGTGTCTGGCAGGGGGTGGCAACTGTCATAAGTGTCCGGCAATGGATGACGAGATTTCTAAAGTTATCCAGAAGAAAATATAAAAAATTGAGCTTTATACTTTAACGAATTTAAAGTACTATATTATACACCTTTATTACCTGTTACCTGCCAAAGTAACCACAACCCAAACTCTATAGTCGCTGGTCGTTCTTACCTGTATAGGGGACATGCACACAAAAACTTTCAGCTTTTATAAAATAACGAAGGTCTGGCCGTCGTGGGCTCTTGGGCTATAAATTATATTAAAAAAAAAAAAACTAAAAAACACGCTTCTAAAAAGTACAAAATAATGTAATACTTAATCAAAAATTCTGGGGCGCAGAAACTTTTAATTAATTTCGACAAAGTTCCCCCACGCTTTTTAATTAAGTATTACATTATTTTGTACTTTTTAGAAGTGTGTTTTTTATTTTTTAAAATATAATTTATTTTCTTACTTTTTAGTATTAATTATTTTTATAGAGAAAAGTTTGCGGAATTTAACAGAATGAAATGTATTTTTTTTTTTTTTTGGCTTTTCGGCCTTTCTAACCATAAGCCATTTTTACGATACTATATATTTTTTAAATTTGTCCCTATCCCGGGGGTCAGATTTTAGCCGAATGCCTCGAGTCGGATTCGAACCCGGGTCCACTTGGTTAGCAGGATGATGCGCTACCGACTAGCCTATCTGACCCCCATGAAATGTATTTATTTTTATTATTTTTATATAATTACATTTAAATTGAGTAGGACGTTTAGGTAAACAAATATTTTTATAGAGAAATGTTTGCGGGATTTAACAGAACAAAAATCACATTGATAAATTCATAGATTACATACAGGTGATGATAATATAAAGCATGTAAAAAGGGATTTTGTATTCTGGGAGGTATAAATAGTATTTATTTTTTAGTTTCATATTTGCATATTATTATTATTATATAAACATTTTATTATTTTACAGTCAGTTTAATTGTTATTTTCATCCTTTCAATAAACAATTTATTAAATAATCCAATACAAAAGTTTTATTATTTTTTGCTGTTTGTGTGTTTTTTTTTCTTTTACCCCGATTATGATCCCGAAAATATGGTCACCGTACGTATAAATGTGCCATGTTTATTTATTAAAAGTTTATGTTAGAACGTTAGAAGCGCTGATACTATAATTTTATAAGAAATGAGTGTAAGTCAGATTTCCATCTCTCTTAAAAATTTTTAATTTTCCAAATCATTTTAAATATTTAATTTTTTTATATCATCATCATCATTGAGTATACCGTCCTAAGACTGGTTTGATGCAACAATCAATCTCCACTCGACTCTGTCCCCCGCCAGCTGTTTGACCACTCTAAATGTCTCGCATTCCATATCCACAATTTGGAATGGCATTTCCCGAAATGTTCTATTTGAATTTAGGAAATTTCTCAGTACCTAATATGTGGTGATATGTTGAGCGGAATGCAGAGTAAAAGAAAAAACAATACTTCCCCATTATTTAATTTTATTTATTTTCTTAGAAAGACTCACTGGTAAGCGAAATAAATAGGTTATAATGAAAGTCTATAAATTATTTAAATTTTATTTAAATTCTCACGTTTCGGAAACTTTTTCTCTCCTTCTTCAGGGTATTGAATTATTGATGGGTGAGTATAACTCGGTTCCCATTTGTCTATCCTTTCAGTGATATCAACAATATTACAATATTTTTCAACATTATATCATAAGTGTACTTAGTTATCTGAATTCCCTGAAGAAGGAGAGAAAAAGTCTCCGAAATTTGAATAAAATTTAAATAATTTATGGACTGCCTTTCATTATAACCTACTTACTTCCCCATTATATTCTATAGAATATAAATGTGAAAGTAATAAACTGTAACGGACCGTTGCTATACTTTATCCTAGTAGTTATGGCTTTTAATATACATTCAAATATTATTGTAGACTAGTTGCAAGGCCCGCCTTCGGCAGCCCTCTTGCTAGCCAGGGGGCATGCCCCCTGGACTCCCAGTCCACGTACCCCACCCTCACCCCTATTCCCAGCACCCCCACCTCATTTGCACCCTAACCCACGAACACACCCTCACACCCCGAAACCCCTCCAGCATCCCCACCCCATGCACCCGTACCCAACCCCAGCCCCCACACCACCACCTGCACCCCACCCACCTCGGACCCCGCACCCCATCCACTCCGGACCCCACCCACCACGTGCCCTCCAACCCTGCGCACCCCCACTCTACTTCGCCTCACTCCCTCACCCCACCCCCATTCCACCCCGCGCACCCGATACCCTAACCCATCCCCACTTCATTCCACCCCGCACCCAGTTTTTGCATTTCTAGCCTTCTAGTGACCCACACATCATGTATACAAAATTTGGTTGAGTTTGGTCCAAGAGAAAGAATTTTCATTTTTTGACCCTCCCCCCATTTTGGGTGGTTAGTTTTCCATTTCTAGCTCTCTAGAGGCCCAGAGATTATGTATACAAAATTTGGTTGAGTTTGCTCCAAGGGCAAGAATTTACATTTTTGCACCCCCCCCCTTTTTGGGTGTTTTTTTGGGGAAATTTTTTTAAACATAAAGTAGTCAGCAATCACATCCCCTACAACTTTGCTCATTATAACCTTTGCCGTAGAGTTAATAGTTTAGGAGTTATTCGATAATTTTCATTGGTGCGCCCCCCCAAACCCCCTCCTGGGGTCAAAATATCAAAACGCTAAAAACCTAAGTTAGAAGACATCTGATGTAAATATGAAATTTCATAATAATCCCTTCAGCCGTTTTTACGTGAATCGTGAGCAACTTTTCGCGGAAACCACTGAAACAGACAGACATACAGACAGGAATTTTGTTGAGAGTGTTTTCGTTTATAACTTTGCTTGAAACGTGTGCAACCAAAATTTGGCGTGATTTGGAGCAATGTACAGACAAAACCTTAATTTTATATATATATAGGTAGGTATTAAAATCATTTAACATATTTTCATGTTCTGTGTTTGAATTTGAATTTGAAATTTAACTAATTATTGCATTCTTATTGTTAGGGATTGTTGGAGGCGTTTGACTTCATTTGGGACGCTGCTACTTCAAAAAACAAATCTTAGGTAATTGTGGTCAATCATTTTACAAATTTTATTCTAATCAAATTTTAGTAAAGGTAATAAAAATTATTTTTCATTCAAATGCATTTCTCAAGTGATAATAATTTTAACATAATGCATTAGTTAATTAAAGAAAAAACTTCTCTTTGTGATATCAATGCATATATAGAAATACCATATATTTTCACTTCATCATCATTGAGTATACTGTCCTAAGACTGATTTGATGCAACAATCCGTCTCCACTCGACTCTGTCCCCCGCCAGCTGTTTGACCTCTCTAAATGTCTTGCATCCCTTATCCCCAATTATTTGGTTGAAATATTCTAATCTGGGCCTTCCCCTTTTCTTTCCCACCTTCCCCTCCAAGATATCATCCCCTAAGCAATCCCCCATGTCTCAGTGTGTGCCCCATCATCTGACCTCTTCTCTTTTTCAGACTCTTCCACAAGGTTCACTATTCATTCCAGAGGAATGCAAGAGGGTTTATTAAAAATAACACTACTCGACAAAAATTAAACGAAAATTTAACTCTGTAAACCTAACAATGAATTCCAGTAGAGTTTTCTACACTGATTATCATGCAATTTCAGAATTTTTTACAACACGTCAGAGTTTTGAGATATTATCGGTCAAAATGACGAAAAAGGACATTTTGAACATATTTTCGAGTGCCATTAGATATTAAACAGCAATATTTGAAATCAAAATACACTCACCGGCAAAAAAAAATCGCAACACCTAATTTTTTTTTATTTTTAATATATATCTTTGAACATATAAAAATCATTAATATAATTTCTAGGATAATTTTAAATATACAAATTTTAATTAAAGTTTAAAAATGTTACTTTAAAGTTTATTTTTTTCAAAAAAGTTATAATATATAAATGTAAATTGCCCCATCATCATCATTGAGTATACAGTCCTAAGACTGGTTTGATGCAACAATCCGTCTCCACTCGACTCTGTCCCCCGCCAGCTGTTTAACCTCTCTAAATGTCTGGCATCCCATATCCCCAATTATTTGGTTGAAATATTCTAATCTGGTTCTTCCCCTTCCCCTTTTCTTTCCCACCTCCCCCTCCAAGATATCCCTAAGCAGTCCCCCATGTCTCAGTGTGTGCCCCATCATCTGACCTCTTCTCTTCTTCAGACTCTTCCACAAGGTTCTTCTTTCTCCGATTCTTCCAAGAACTTCTTCATTTGTAATTTTATCCATCCATTTGATATTCGTCATTCTTCTGTAGCACCACATTTCGAAAGCCTCTAATCTCTTTCTCTCCGCTTCTCTAATTGTCCAGGTTTCACACCCGTACATGGCTATGCTCCATACATATGTCTTCAATAGCAACTTCCTGTTTGCTAAGCTGATTGAGGAGGAGCATAGTAGTTTTTGTTTTGAATTAAACCCCATTTTTGCTTGGGCAATTCTTGATTTAATTTCGTTTTCGCTCCTCCCATCCCATGTTATTTTACTTCCTAGGTAGCGGAATTCCTTAACTCCTTCTAGGTTTTCTTGGTTAATTTTGATGCATTCCTGTCTCGTTTGTTCTTTTTTTGTACATACTAGGAACTTGGTTTTATTCTTGTTTATTTTCATTTTGATTTCTTCTATTAGGATTTGGTTAATTCCATTCAAGGCGTCCTCTAATTCTTTTTTATTGCTTCCTAGAAGGGCAATGTCATCGGCAAATCTTAACATAGCGATCTTTTGACCTTGGATTTCTATACCTGTATCAATTTTGTCTTTGAATTCTTTAATCGCTTCTTCTATGTATAAGTTGAAAATCATGGGTGACAGCACACATCCTTGTCTTACACCTTTTTTTATTTTGGCTTCTCTTTGTTCATCACCAATATTTATAATTGCCGTCTGGTTTTGATATAGATTGTAGATTAGTCTTCTCTCTCTGAATTTTATTCCCGCCTGTTTTAATATTTTAAACATAATTTCCCAATTGACGTTATCGAATGCTTTTTCTAGGTCTATGAATCCGATGTAGACAGATTCTTCCCTGATAAAAGCCCTTTCTATTATTAGTCTAAGAGAGAGATTGCTTCTCGGGTGCCTCTGTTTCTTCTAAAGCCGAACTGGTCTTCCCAGATTTTCTTCAACTCTTTGTTCTATTCTTCTTTGGATTATTTTGGTTAGGATTTTGGAGGCATGTGAGGTTAGGCTAATGGTCCTGAAATTTTCACATTTATCCGCGCCTGTCTTTTTGGGAAGTGTGACTATTTTGTTTTTTTCGAAATCTTTTGGGATGATTCCCAATTTATAGATTTTGCTAATTAGTTCAAAAAGTTTGTCACGTGCCTTTTCTCCAGAGTTCTTTAGGATTTCAGCTTGTATATTGTCTATTCCGGGTGCTCTATTATTTTTTAGTTCCTTCAAAGCTGTCTCGAATTCTGACCTGAGTATGGGGTCTCCTAATTCGTTTTCGTCCACAGATTCTTCTTCTTCTATTGGGTTCATTGTTTTTTCTTCTCCATAGAGTTCTTCTAGGTGTTCCTTCCATCTATTTGCCTGTTCGTTTTCGTTTAGAATAATGTGGCCTCCTTTATCTCTTATGTTCTTGCTTTTTGGCTTGTCTTCTTGGAAATTTCTTTTTATTGCCCTATAGGCTACATCAACTTTTCCCAATACTAGATTTTCGTTGACTTCTTTACATTTTTCTTGAATCATTTTTTCTTTTGCTTTTCTACATTCTCTTATAACTTTCCATCTTAATTTTTTATATGTTTCTTTCCCTTCTTCGTCTTTTCTGTTCTTAAATTTTCTTCGTTCGTCAATCAGTTGCCGTATTTCGTCTGTTACCCATGGCTTTTTAATTTCGTTTTTCTTTGATTTAAGGACTTCGTTGGCTGTTTCAGTCAGGCTTGATTTCATAGCATTCCATTCTTGTTCGATTTCTTCTTCTTTGTTATTTGTGGGTGTTTTTTCTTCCAGTTTCTTATTCATTACGTTTTCGAAAAGTTTTTGGGTTTCCTTATTTTTTAATTTAGATATATCCCAGTTTTTTCGCGACCCTCCCTTTTTTATTAGTTTTTAAATTTTAGTTGGCATTTCATCGCAATTAGATTGTGATCACTAAAAATATCAGCCCCAGGATTGCCCCACTTAATTATTAGAAATAATCACCAAGCGGCTCATCTTTTAATGATTTTTCGCAACTGAAAATCAAAAAATTTAATTTTCGGAAAACGTATTGTTTAATCTAATTTAACAAAATTTTATATTTGGAAACAATGTTAGCGATTTGTAATTAAATTATTAATAATATTGATTAAAAGTGTTTAAAGTTATTTAAAATGACTTTAAAAATGATATAAATGTTTTAACTTTTTTAATAAATTGATATTATAAAAGTAAAACATTGAAAATACAAATAAACTGCAACGGATCGTTGCTAAACTTTATCCAAATTCATTTGAAATATTAATATGTTCTAGAGTAAAGTACTTTAAAATATAATTTTACTAAAAACTTTATTTAACCTTTTTTGTGGTCCCGAAGGTACTTAATTAGGATATTAAATTTCATCAAAATTGGTTAAGTCATTTTCAAGATATTTAGAAAAAACCAAAAAAGTACTGAAATAAAGTACTAATGTTTGTGGACCGATATGTACCAAAAACTAATCAACGCTTCATTTTGTTAAACTAATGGTAGGTTTTCAATTTCATTTCAATCAGCGCAAAGGTGTGGAAAAAATCGTGGACGAAAAAAACGATAACACACACACACACACACATCCATCCATCCCCACGCACTTCCAAAATAAACTGCAACGGATCGTTGCTAAACTTTATCCAAATTCATTTGAAATATTAATATGTTCTTGAGTAAAGTACATTAAAATATAATTTTACTAAAAACTTTATTTAACCTTTTTTGTGGTCCTGAAGGTACTTAATTAGGATATTAAATTTCATCAAAATTGGTTAAGTCATTTTCAAGATATTTAGAAAAAACCAAAAAAGTACTGAAATAAAGTACTAATGTTTGTGGACCGATATGTACCAAAAACTAATCAGAGCTTCATTTTGTTAAACTAATGGTAGGTTTTCAATTTCATTTCAATCGGTGCAACGGTGTGGAAAAAATCGTGGGCCAAAAAAACGATAACACACACACATCCATCCATCCATCCATCCGCACGCACTTCCAAAAAAAATGGCACTTTTCGGCCTCTCGACGAGATTCCAGGTAATTTTTGGCAAAACCGTCACGTGCCAAAATTCAATCTCATTGAATACTTCAATTTGTGACCTTAATTGAGTCCATGGGTTCCGTAGTCTTTACCTGAGGACCCTTTGAAGTCGCGCTTGCCGCGAGAGCGATTCCAATACTTTCTCCCATGCTTCGCATTGGATAAAGTAAAAAAAAATTAGGTGTTGTGTTTTTTTTGCCGGTGAGTGTATTTTCTTAACCTAATAGAAAACAGCATTCTCTTTGATTTTCAAATTACTGCTTGCTTTTAGCTCAATTAGAACTCGAGTTATAGTTAAAAAACTAAGACCATATGTTTTTATCTATATTTATTAGTTATAACTCGAGTTCTAATTGAGCTAAAATCAAGTAGTAATTTGAAAATCAAAGAGGAAGCTGTTTTCTATTACGTCAACGAAATATTTTGAATTCAAATATTGCTGTTTAATATCTAATGGGACTCGGAAATAGGTCAAAATGGCCTTTTCGTCGTTTTGACCGATAATATCTCAAAACTCTGACATCATCATCGAGTATACAGTCCTAAGACTGGTTTGATGCAACAATCCGTCTCCACTCGACTCTGTCCCCCGCCAGCTGTTTGACCTCTCTAAATGTCTGGCATCCCATATCCCCAATTATTTGGTTGAAATATTCTAATCTGGGTCTTCCCTTCCCTTTTCTATCCCACCTCCCCTCCAAGATATCCCTAAGCAGTCCCCCATGTCTCAGTGTGTGCCCCATCATCTGACCTCTTCTCTTCTTCAGACTCTTCCACAAGGTTCTTCTTTCTCCGATTCTTCCAAGAACTTCTTCATTTGTAATTTTATCCATCCATTTGATATTCATCATTCTTCTGTAGCACCACATTTCGAAAGCCTCCAATCTCTTTCTCTCCGCTTTTCCAATTGTCCAGGTTTCACACCCGTACATGGCTATGCTCCATACATATGTCTTCAATAGCAACTTCCTGTTTTCTAAGCTGATTGAGGAGGAGCATAGTAGTTTTTGTTTTGAATTAAACCCCATTTTTGCTTGGGCAATTCTTGATTTAATTTCGTTTTCGCTCCTCCCATCCCATGTTATTTTACTTCCTAGGTAGCGGAATTCCTTAACTCCTTCTAGGTTTTCTTGGTTAATTTTGATGCATTCCTGTCTCGTTTGTTCTTTTTTTGTACATACTAGGACCTTGGTTTTATTCTTGTTTATTTTCATTTTGATTTCTTCTATTAGGATTTGGTTAATTCCATTCAGGGCGTCCTCTAATTCTTTTTTATTGCTTCCTAGAAGGGCAATGTCATCGGCAAATCTTAACATAGCGATCTTTTGACCTTGGATTTCGATACCTGTATCAATTTTGTCTTTGAATTCTTTAATCGCTTCTTCTATGTATAAGTTGAAAATCATGGGTGACCAGCACACATCCTTGTCTTACACCTTTTTTTATTTTGGCTTCTCTTTGCTCATCTCCAATATTTATAACTCTGACGTATTGTAAAAAATCCGGAAAATGCATGATAATCAGCGTATATAACTCTACTGGATTCCATTGTTAGGTTTACGGTGATAAATTTTTGTCGAACAGTGTAATTATAATTTAATAAATAAAAACTAAATATGATTTAAATAATACTACATTTATTTAAATATTTAGAAATAAGGTTTTAACATTATATATATTTAAAAACAACGTCTTTCATATCATTTGCTGTTTGTAATTCTAATTTAATAGGACATTGTAACCAATAACTAAGGATTTCTTCACAATATCCAATTAAAAAGTACATTTTCCTTGTACTTATAGCTTGTCGAACAATTCCAGCAATACGAATTATATTATGTTGTCTCTTAATTATAATTTCGGAAATAAAAAGTCCATGCCAAGTTCCAGTCATAAATTTCCTGATAAAGAAATCTTCTATTGCACATTCTGATGGACGAACTCCATTCACCATATTAGCTAAAATGAAATAGTTTAGTTTAAAACAATTCTTATTTTCGATTGTAATCTATTAAATACTATTTACAAGTGTTCCATGAATTCCAAGATTTCCTATGGGCGATATAATGAGGAGGATTTGCCATTTCATAGGTGAGTGGTTTATCCCCTTTGGGAGTGATTTTATATCGACCGGATTGTGATTTGTGAGCAACCGATGTCAGATGAATAGCTCGTTTTGGAAATATTGTTTTTAGCTGTTTGATAAAAAAAAAAAATCAACAAAATATGAACTAGAATAAAACTTGGTTGAGAGGGGTAAAAGCTTAAAAATATCGAGTAAAACTAATTTTGGTTCTCTGGACACTTTTAATTTAATTGAAAAGTTTTTATAAATTGTGGTGTTTTTTGAGGCTCTTGAAAACCTTGAAAACAGATGTAATGTCTTCGTTAGGAAAAAGGAAATAAAATTTCTTTATATTCTAACAAATTTATTTTCATGAAAAACTTATGAGACGTTTCGGCGGATATTCTCACACCATCATCAGTCTACAAGGAAAACATAATCTTAATTACAGTAAATTACTAATTACATGTCATTCTCAAGATAAAAGAAGAAAAGAACTCACCCAAGCTTTTCATAATATAGTACATATGTCTGTGTAGAATGTCATTTTCTTTTTACAAATAATAACATTTTAATCAAAAAGCTGGAGGTATTTTTTCTTTTATCTTTAGAATGACATGTAATTAGTAATTTACTGTAATTAAGATTATGTTTTCCTTGTAGACTGATGATGGTGTGAGAATATCCGCCGAAACGTCTCATAAGTTTTTCATGAAAATAAATTTGTTAGAATATAAAGAAATTTTATTTCCTTTTTCCTAACGAAGACATTACATCTGTTTTCAAGGTTTTCAAGAGCCTCAAAAACACCACAATTTATAATTTTAAAACATTATAGTACCATGAAAAGTTTTTATTTATGTTGGAGTTGTTATAACCACCAAATTTTAGTGACAGTTTTCTTTTAAGGATAAAACAGTTTAAGAAAATAGTATTATAAAAATAAATATTAATCATATTTACCATGAAACTATTCCTTAAAATTAAATCCATTTTTTTTTTATTTTAATGTAATAATTTGCAAATATTTAATCCTCCAGAGAGTATAGACTATAGAGAGTTGCAATTCAATGTTAAAAGACGGTTCCAATTTTTGTGGTGACGTCACAAGCCGGCAGCCATTTGTGGGGCATGTAAAAGGCGGGAAATAGCATTACTATTAGGATTATTGGATAAAAAATACTTGGTAAGTTTCACATTAAGATATTAAAATAAAACGAATTTATTTTAATATCTTAATGTGAAACTTTCCAAGTATTATTTATCCAATAATTTAAAAAATGTTTCACCAAGTACCAACACCAAATTCCTTAAAAACTATTAGTATTAGGAATCCATGACCGTCGATTATTATTATTGGTATTATTATTATTATTAGGAATAGCAATCCAGAATGCAATTATTTTTTTGAGTAATTTAAAAATTAGAAAAATAACTATTTCTTAAAATATAATTAGGAGAAAAAGGAGATATGAAATAAAACTATAAATAAATATAATTATTTTTATTATTTTAATTAAAATTCAGATACAAAATTTTAACAAATTGAAAAAAAAAACATTTATAACAAATTAAAAAAAAATCTTGTCATGATATCTTGCTGGATATCTGAAAAAATATATACTAGGCAGATCAAAAAGTCTAGAATAAGTAAAACAAGAAAACATTTTTTTGGTCAAATTCGGTTTTATTTTTCAACATACATTCCTTTTAAGTCAATACACCGAGTCCAACGTTTTTCTAACTTTTTTATCCCGTCCGAAAAGTAATCCTTCGGAAGCTCTTCAAAATAGGCCTCATTTTCAGCTATTTGAGTCAAATCGCCTACCGGTGAGCCATCTCTTCAGGTTTGGAAACAGGGTAAAAGTCGCTGGGGGTCAGGTCTGTATGAGGAACCAGTTCAAATCCGATTTCGTGCGATTTTGCTTAAGCAACTAACGATGAATACGCAGCCGCATTGTGGTGATCTTCTTCAAATGCGCCAGTTTTTCTGTGATTTCAATTTTCAAACGATCCAATATAATGATGAATAATATTCACCAGTTATGGTTTTACGTTTTTCAAGATAGTCGATGAATATTATTCCACGCGCATCCTAAAATATGGAGGCCATAACCTTTCCTGTCCATTCCTAAGTTTTTGGACGCTTCGGAGCACTTTCACCCGGAGAAATCCATTGTTTTGACTCTGGTGTGTAGAAATGGATCCATGTTTCATCCATGGTTATAAATCGGCGCAAAAACTCCTTTGAATTTCGCGTAAACATTGTCAAATTCTGCTGGGAAGTCGTAACACGAATTCGTTTTTGGCCCACTGTGACCAAATGCGGCACCGATCGCGCGCAGAGCTTTTTCATACCCAAAATACCATGTATGATATTGAACACAGTGCCAGATGACATCTTTGTGGTCTCAGCTAGCTCCCTCAATTTCACTTTGGGGTCGTTCAACATAATATCATGGATTTTTTGGGCGTTTTCTGGTGTGAGACCTCTTTTCGGCGTCCAGATCGTTCAGCTTCACTTGTGCATGTTCGGCCGGAAAGAAAGTCAGAAAACCACTTTTGAATCATGTTCATCGACGATACAGAGTCCGGATAATAATTATCTAGCATGGCTTTGGGCTCGATTATCGTTTTCTTGCGTAAATAATAGTGTTTAATCAGAACACGAAACTCAGATTTTTCATTTTTAAAATAACACGGAGGTTGGTTGCTTCTCACTGTTGTAACTTGTAAATGCGAAAACATGAATGGCTGAAATTTTGACAGACGTCTAATTAAGAATGAAGTTAGTTATGAATGGTTCACATTGGTACATACTAGCCCCATATCATAGGCTTATTCCAGACTTTTTGATATATATATAAATATAGCAAGAAATTATAATCGAAAAGTTTTTATTTTGCCGACAGTAGCAGAGTTGTTGATTCATAAAGAGAAATAAAGAGGTTGTCCTTGCTTGATGCAAATAAACATATACAAATATATATATATTATTTATTTGTGTATGTTTATTTGCATCAAGCAGAGTATAATCTCTTTGTTTCTCTTTATTTATCAAGAAATTATAGTTGATTCTTCAACTTTGGCTAATGGATTAAATAATTTAAGATAATAGCAATAAAAAGGCCAGTCTCTATTAATAAAAAATGGGTGCGTGTACTTATGTACGCGCGTGAGAAGTTATACTTCTTTGGCATCATTAAAAATAAGTTTTTAATTGCATACAAATCATTAATTAAAATAAAATAATAAAAGAATTGGAAAAGGATAGTCAACACAGTCAATAAAGTTCAGTTTAAATTTGAAAAATTAAATAAATAAATATTTATTTTCTTACATTAAGTGTAACATACATTCTCTCATTATTCGAATGTTTTTTTTAAATAAGCTCCTGTTTTGTTTATTGTTTTTTTTTTACTGACAAGCCTTGCCGAATTTTTTCAGCTTCCTTGGCAGCTTTCTTTCGATTGTAATAGTTTTTACAGGATTCCGCATTTGTTTTACCCATCTTGAAAACTGGAATAGAAATTGAATAGTACCATTAATAGTCATCAAATCTAAACTAAAAGAATCTTAGATTGATGAATAAGATTTATTGTATAGAATTAGATATTAGAAATTAATAATAAATATTAAAAATTAATAATTTTTATAATATATATTTATAATATATATATATATATATATATATATATATATATATATATATATATATATATATATATATATATAATTAAAAATAAAATTTAGAGAATAATAAATATATATGACATAATTTGTACTAAATATTATAAGATTTTTAATTTTAAATATTTATTATTGGTTATTGAATATTTTAAAAACAAATTTAATAATAAATTAGATAATTGAATTTCAATTTATTCATTTTTATTATTTAAATATTTATTATTTTCTCAATGTAATATTCACTTTTTATTATTTTAGTTAAAGAATTTTTATTAAATTTGTTTATTTATTATAGAAATGTTTATAATTTTCTAAATTTAATATTTAATAATTCATAATAAATTTAAAAAATTGTAAATTAATAATTTAAGAATATATATATATATATAGGTGGGATGAGTGCGAGGTAGATAAAAATCGTGTTCCACTGAAATGTGAAGTGTTTATTAATATATACAGATATTTACAATGAGGTTTACATTATTTACCTGAAATGTGAAACTCGAAATTTCAGGTCCTTTATATAGTTTTAACAATGATGTTTAATATAAGTGAATTTATATAATATCTGGTTATTAAATATTGTATATTAACAATGTGTTTGAATTGAGCGTTTTAATTTGACTCTCTACTGCTTGATGTCTCAATCTATTATGTCGCTCGTTTGTCCTTGTCTTCCCCCTCCACTCGTCTTCGTGTGTGGGAGTTTCGAACTTACATATATATAATTATTAAAGATAAAATTGAGAGAATAATAAATATATGACATAATTTGTACTAAATATTATAAGATTCTTAATTTTAAATATTTATTATTGATTATTTAATATTTTAAAAGTAAATAAACAAATTTAATGATAAATTCAAAAAAAGCGGCCAGCTTCATTCTGTTAATTTTGTGTCACGGTGATGCGCGCGCATCTTAAAATTTCACTCTCATCATTTTTTCATAACGCGCCTAAAGAAGTATAACTTCAAAAAGCAGCGGCTACGGGCCTAAAAGCAAGAAAAATAATCTTTGTTAAAAAGTTTTAAATCTACATAATATTAGTATCTCATATTAACCAATGCATTACTCAGCGAAAACCAGGGAATATATTGAAGAAGTTTGGCCAGGAACACCGTGGAAAGGATATACCGAAAATAAATTTTTACAAGTATTAAGAATTCATTTTAAGATATAAGGATTAGGATAATGGGTCGGATAAAGCAGGAAATAGTTATGGAAATGAGTTATAGAAGTATTAATAAACAATAAATAAAAATAAAAGATTTCACTGTCGATGGTAACAGAATTGTTTTTATTTTAGGTTAAAAAATAAAATGAGAGATGGAGTCTTCTGTTTTTAAATAAAATAATTTTTAATTATTTCTAGAGACTATAGTTTCGAATGCATTACCTTCATCATCAGTCTATCACAAATATTTAGTAACTAAATACTGAAATATTTGTGATAGACTGATGATGAAGAATTCCTTCGAAACTATAGTCTCTAGAAATAATTAAAAATTATTTTATTTAAAAACAGAAGACTCCATCTCTCATTTTATTTTTTAACCTAAAATAAATAAAAACATCAGTAGAACAATTGAAAGTAAAAAGATAGTAGAAGTTAATTTAATTAAAATTAAATTAAATTAATTGACAGAAATGACAAAATTACCTTTTGGAATGTTCTTATTTATTATCAATTAAACGAATAAACGATTAAATCAATTAACGATTTGCATAAGAAATTAGCATAAAATGTAAACCCAACTCACCTAGTTGTTATCAAGATGCACAATGAGACACATATGGCGCCCAAAGAAAAATCTGGAATTTGCTAAAAAGAGCCAAAAATAATGTCAATGAACTTGTCCATGATTCCAAGATCTAGGTTCAGGAATGGCAAAACTACTTTGAAAATCTATACAAGAGCTCCGAAATTCCAGTGCAAGTCCAGGTTGCCTCAGGGGATAACATCACTATAAATAAAGAAGAGATCACTTTGGAAGTAAAAAAATTAAAAAACAGAAAATCCCCAGGACCAGACGACATATCCAATGAGATGATAAAATACGGCGGCAACGAGTTGATTAACCAACTTACCTCATTGTTCCAAAATATCTTTACGCTACTAGAAATACCTGCGGATTGGAAAGTGAGCACAATAATACCCGTCTTTAAAAAGGGTAATAAAAAAGACCCAGAGAACTATAGAGGGATAAATTTGTTGAACTCTACACTTAAGCTACTCTCCAAACTCGTCCTAAATAAACTGCTTACTCATATATCACCCAGAGAAGAACAACAGGGTTTCCGCAGGAATAGATCAACAACCGATGCAGTATTTATTGTTAGACAAATAGCCGAAAAGGCCATCGAGTTTAACAAACCTGCCTTCCTCTGTTTTGTGGACCTTAGCAAGGCTTTTGATAGAGTACGTCTGAAAGACGTCGCCGACTGTTTGATTAGAAGGAATGTGCCATCCCAACTGGTTAAATTAATAGTCGAAATAAATACCCACTGCGCTGCTAAAATAAAATCCAAACAGGGAGATTCTGATCTTATTGCTCTTTCGCGCGGAGTTAGGCAGGGGGATTCCCTTAGTCCTATGCTATTCAATGTGGTTATGGACAGGATTATAGAGGGCATTCCAACTCGGCTAGGCTACAAAATGGGCGAAACATCTATACCACTAGTGTGTTATGCCGACGACGCAGTTCTGGTAGCGGAGAATGAAGAAAGTCTCCAAGATCTCTTAGATGCCTTCAATTGCATGGCGGAATCCCTCAATATGCAAATATCAACATCCAAAACAAAATGCTTAGTAGTAAATAGAGAACATCTGACCTGTAATATCAACCTTCAGGGATCACTAATTGAGCAAGTCCCTAAATTCAATTATCTGGGAGTTGAAATATCCAGCAATAGGGACTTGAATCTAGAAGTTAAGCACCAAATATTAAAAGGGACGCGTATAGCCGGATGCCTTAATAATGTCATATGGAAGAATAAACATATGTCCGTGGAAAGTAAAACCAAAATCTACAAGACGTGTGTGAGACCTGTCTTAACATACGGAATTGAAGCGAGAGCGGACACAACAGTGACACAACAACTACTCCAGACGGCAGAAATGAGGGTCATCAGAGCAATACAAGGGAAAACATTGTTGGATAAATTGAGAAACGAAGACCTTAGAGCAACATGTGGGATTCAGAACATCGTAGACTGGGTCAGGGTGCGCAGAAGAGAATGGGCAGCGCATGTGGAACGTATGGACGAAAGCCGGCTGCCGAAAATCGTCACGAGAAACCGTCCTGACGGCAAGAGAAACAGAGGAAGACCGAAGAAACGATGGGCAGAAAGTTGAAGGACAGAACTCTTCCTTGGGAGAAAACAGGCTACCTAGCCTAAAAAGAAGATGAAGAAGAAGAAGAAGACAATGAGACTTTTAATGCACTAATAACTGTCTGGCTCGTTGAAAAGCCATCCGGAAGATGGGCTTCTAGTTATTTATCGAAATCTCGGGGCAAATTAAAAGTTAAAAATGCTTATTTTTATAAAAAATCTTTTAAATGGTCTACCACCTGTGCGTTTACCTTAATTTTATTCAGTACAGTCTAGCAGTAATATTTCTATGTATTTCCTAACTTTTTTGAGGTTTAGCTTACGTCACAGATAGACCCAATAAATAAGATTAATATTTTTTAATTAGATAGATAGACTTTAAAATGAATATATTTAACGAAAACTCAAATTTGAATTTTTTAGACTCATTTATTTCTTAAATCGAAGTGAAAGTCAAAAGTTTTTAACCTTATATTTAAGCGAAAATTTTTTGTTTTGCCGAGAGTAGCAGAGTTGTTGATTCACAAAGAGAAACAAAGAGGTTGTCCTCTGCTTGATGCAGATTAGTTCCTAGTCGACCTCCAGTGATGAAGGAACACCAAGTTTTCAATATCCATATGATATTGACTCCATGCAAGGGCGGATCCAGGGGGGGGGGCAGAGGGGCGACCGCCCCCTCATACGGGCCCGTGCCTGGCGGGAGTGCAACACGTGCGTCGCACGCAGAGGCCAAAAAACGGCGGCCAAATCGACAGGGAATTTATAACAATTTTTATTTTTTATTTTAATGAACTTAAAATATGAGATATAAAATTAAAAAATAAACCTAAAAACAAACATTTATTTTAAAATTTTAAAATTGAAAATAAAGTTCTATGTGTGTGTTGGGGGGGGGGGTCTCTGACCCCCCCCCCCCCCTCCCCGCTTGGACAATTCGATCGCGACACACTTATATACGACAGATCTTATATACATCGGGCACCTTATATACATTCTCCCCCCCATAAAAATTCCTGGATCCGCCCTTGACTCCATGAAAAACATTTATAATTGAAGAAAGACTGATGATGAAGACCAAGTCTTCGAAACTATAGTCTCAAACAAATAAATAATATATATACCGATATATCATCTCGATATATATGTGTGTATGTTTATTTGCATCAAGCAGAGGACAACCTCTTTGTTTCTCTTTGTTATATTTAAGCGTACTGTCGGAAGCGCCCTCTAGGTAGATTTCAACTAAACTAAGGAGATGCAATGGCTGCGTGAAACCCAGGCGTTTTTTACGATTCGTTTTTTACGATTCCGTTTAAAAGTTAAATGTGATCCAAATAGGGTCGATACAATACTTATTTTTGTACATTGACCGAAAATTGTAGCTCGTAAATAAGGTACAACTTGAAATAGACAAGTCATTTAAATTGAAAGTTCATTTTTGCTGAGAGTAGTGGAATTTTTAACCGACTTCAAAAAAGGAGGAGGTTCTCTATTCGACTGAATTTTTTTTTTTTTTTTTTTGTGCCTATGTTACCTCATATCTCCGCCAATTCTCAACCGATTTTGAAAAAATTTTTTGCATTGGGTCCAGTCTAGCTTCCGATTGGTCCCATTTTGATTAGACCTAACCTCTTTGTTTATGAACCGATTTCGATGGTTCTTTTTTTATCCGAAAGGGGGTGTCTTAGGGATGGTGTCATATTAATTTGGTCAAGTTCTGATGATAGGATCACTATTAATAACATCACTAAAAAGAGAAAAATAAAAATTTTTAAGAAAAAATAAAAACCGACTTCAAAAAATTAAATGCAACAAATAAAATACACTAAAAAGGTATAAAATAATTATCATCTTATTTAGTTACAACTAAACGACGAAATATTAACACGAACTTACTTTTTGAATTCGGTAACAAACAAACTATACCTATAAGCGAGCGTACCCGCCAAACGTACTAAGTAAGATCCGTCGAGTGCGATTCATAAAATGTATATGTTTGGCACCGACTTCAAAAAGTAATTTCATGTTAATATTTCGTCGTTTAATTGTAACTAGATAAGATAATAATTATTTTATACCTTTTAGTGTATTTTATTTGTTGCATTTAATTTTTTGAAGTCGGTTTTTATTTTTTTCTTAAAATTTTTTTATAAATTAAAGGAGACAATAAAAGAGTGTGTATTCTGCTGGAAAAATATATTTTTTTTAATTTATTTATAATGAGACTATAGTTTCGAGGGGTGTCACACATCAATTCCTGCGAATCAATTCTAATAGACTGATGAAGAGGGCAAAGCCCTCGAAACTATAGTCTCTTTATAAATAAATTAAACAATTTATTTTTCCACAAGAAAACACACTCTTTTATTTTTTCCTTTAATTTATATTTATTTGTTTCCGCCAAAATCAAAATGTGTATTAAAATTTTAATTGTTCTATTTATTATTTTGGGAGGCTCAGGAAATTTTTTTTTAGCAATTATCTCAACGCAATTTTTAAGTATAATCTCTTATTTATCTTTAATTATATATCTACGATTTTTTAAAAAATTCATTCTCTGACTAAATTTTTAGGCCAGGTTACATTTTTTCGGGGCAAGTTGGAATTTCTCTCCATATATATATATAAGTATATACAGTTGCGGAACTAGGATTTTGTCCTGGGGGGAGGCTAATACACCCACACCCACACACCCACACACCCACTTACTAAATATTTTTTAATTTTCATTTGTTAATTTTTACTTTTTCTTTCATTTTTTCCTTGTCCTGGGGGGGGGGCTTCAGCTCCTTTAGCCCCACCCCGTGGTTGCGCCCCTGTATATACGTAATAAGCATAAGATGAATCTTAATTTATATTTATTGATATCGAAATCATATTTTAAATTTGAATTTTCGCATTGTTTGAACAATGTATTCTTTGAACCGTTAGAGACCCTTTGCTCCAAGCCTATACACCATTAATACCGCCTCCACATTTCAATGCAATTTGGATTAATTTTCCCGTCGATTTTTCGATAGATAACCTTTGAAAAGTTTAGCTTTTGAACTTTGCTAACTATTTAATCATGTGAAGTAAAATTTTATCAAATCAATCAAAGAAAAAGATGAAAATTCGAAGGTGAGATTCCAAGATATCAATTAAGCCATGTTTGTGTTGACATGACTAATTAATTGTTTAAGAATTTGAACTATTTATTTATATATTGTTGATTATTATATTATTGATTTTATTAATTGAAATAAAAGACTTATTCATGATCTAATTAATTTAATGTTCAAAACAATGTTATAATATTAGTGTGGTGGGTGTACAAATCTGAACTTAATACTACCTTTCCTTATTTCTAAACATATATTAAATTGTTGTTCTCTCTTTTAATTCTAATATTAATTTCTTCATTTCTATAGGCAAATGCAAACACCAGTGGACAGAGAGAATGCATTGGTTCATACTTTCTCTCTCCCTGCCAGAATGAAAGTGAATTCTCCCAGTCATCTCTTTCTCTGTAAGTTTCCATTTTATTCTAATTTATTTTCTCTGCCTTTAACTGGTCTGGTGAAAATAATTGCACTAAAACTCTAGTGGGGTCTGATAAACTCAGATTTTAGTACAAATTATTTATTATTATATATAGTCAAAACTTTAAGTGATAAATTTCTCTATGATATAGGCAGGAGTCATTAATTTTTACTTTATCCAATGCGAAGCATGGGAGAAAGTATTGGAATCGCTCTCGCGGCAAGCGCGACTTCAAAGGGTCCTCAGGTAAAGACTACGGAACCCATAGACTCAATTAAGGTCACAAATTGAAGTATTCAATGAGATTGAATTTTAGCACGTGACGGTTTTGCCAAAAATTACCTGGAATCTCGTCGAGAGGCCAAAAAGTGCCATTTTTTTGGAAGTGCGTGCGGATGGATGGATGGATGGATGGATGGATGTGTGTGTGTTATCGTTTTTTTCGTCCACGATTTTTTGCACACCTTTGCGCTGATTGAAATGAAATTGAAAACCTACCATTAGTTTAACAAAATGAAGCTCTGATTAGTTTTTGGTACATATCGGTCCACAAACATTAGTACTTTATTTCAGTACTTTTTTAGTTTTTTCTAAATATCTTGAAAATGACTTAACCAATTTTGATGAAATTTAATATCCTAATTAAGTACCTTGGGGACCACAAAAAGGGTTAAATAAAGTTTTTAGTAAAATTATATTTTAAAGTACTTTACTCAAGAACATATTAATATTTCAAATGAATTTGGATAAAGTTTAGCATAAGACCCGTTGCAGTTTATTTTATATATTCTTAATTGCAGTGGGTTGATTGAGATATAATCCAAGGTGGAATGCACCGAATTCAATAAAACTTCCAGTATAGGACATTTCGGCCTCAATTTTTATTGGGCCACCCTCAGTTATTGGAAATCATACACATATTGTAATATACAGGGTGTCCCGTATCACAACGATAAACTTTGATCAGGGGATAGGCCTGTTTATGACAGTCCAGAACCTTGAATTTTTTTTCAATAAAAATCTCATAGTTTTCGAGTTATAGGCATTTTTTGAAAATTGTTAAAACCCCTACCCTGCCCCAAATATCGAGCTGCACGTGGCTACAAATTTACATATTTTATTATTCTATAATACTTTTTTCTCCAAAAGTAGCTACTTATAGTACTCATAGATTTATTTTGAATTCTGGTCAATAGCATGATTATTGATGAGTTTAGGGCATCATTTTTGAGGTGGCGGCAAAATTACCTTTTTTTTCCTTTTTCTATTATGGGTTTTTCTATCAGTGCGTTACACTGTTCATCTGAATAAGTATCAACTTGATGAGTAAGTCATTAGCAAATTAAAATACATTAAGCATAGAAGAAAAACTTAAGACAGGAATAACCTTGTTGTCAACAAGGAAACAAAATTAGAGGGGGAAGGAGTTGAGAGTAAACCGGGAAAGTACCAGTTAGGTCGAAAAAGAGTCAGGATTTGTCTCAGAATAATTTCCGATAAAGGGAGGACCTCACTGGCGCTATCCCGGTGGACCGGGGGCTGAGGGTTAGAATGTGCATATTTTTGAGGGGGGGGGCAGCAATGCGCAATCAGTTCTAGGCGGCTAATATCTAAATCCGCCTATGCACACACACACACACACATTTACTAAATATTTTTTTCATTTTTCAATTTGTTAATTTTTACTTTTACTTTAATTTTTTCCTTGTCTGGGGGGGGGACTTCAAACCCTTAGCCACCCCCAGCCCCAGTGGTTGCACCCCTCTATATACTTAATATATCTAAAATGAATCTTAATCTATTTATTCATATCGAATGTCATAAATTTTAAATTTGAATTTTCTCATTGTTTGAACAATGTATTCTTTGAACCGTAAAGACTCTTTGCTCAAAGCCTATACACCATTGATACCGCCTTCACATTTCAATGCAATTTGGATTAATTTTCCAATTGATTTTTCTATAGATAATCTTTGAAAAGTTTAGCTTTTGAACTTTTCTAACTATTTAATAATGTGAAGTGAAATTTTATAAAATCAATCAAAGAGAAAGATGAAAATTCGAAGGTGAGATTCCAAGATATCAATTAAGCCATGTTTGTGTTGACATGACTAATTAATTGTTTAAGAATTTGAACTATTTATTTATATATTGTTGATTATTATATTATTGATTATATTGATTGAAATAAAAGACTTATTCATGATCTAATTAATTTAATGTTCAAAACAATGTTGTAATATTAGTGTGTGTATGTGTACAAACCTAAAATTTATTGAAGGAGACAATAAAAGAGTGTGTCTTCTGCTGGAATTATAAATTTTATTTATTTATAACGATGACTATAGTTTCGAGGGCTTTGCCCTCTTCATCAGTCTATTACAATGTATTCACAGGAATTAATTTATGAATGAAAGGTTAACATCTTTCATGTGGTTAGGTTAGAAATTACACAGGGTGGGCAAGTTAAGAATTGACATTTATACTTGTTTTTTTATTTTGACTGTAGTTGGCGTTCGTGAAGTTTATATTTTAGCACTAAACTTTATACTAGCCTTCCTTATTTCTATACATATATTATGCTGTTCTCTCTTTTAGTTCTAATCTTAGGTAATTTCTTCTTTTCTGTAGGCAAATGCAAACATCAGTGGATAGAGAGAATGCATTGGCTCAAACTTTCTCTCTCCCTGCCTGAGTGAAAGTGAATTCTTCTAGTCTTTCTCTGTAAGTTTCCATTTTATTCTAATTTATTTTCTCTAGGTGCCCTAAAGAGCTAGCATGGGGCAGAGCCGAGTTGTATCAAACCAGTCTTAGGACTCTGTACTCAATGATAATGATATAAAAGATTTGTAACATACCCCCATAAAAAACTGTGACGGTCGGGTCTGAGCTCCGCAGGACCACAGGAGCTCGGGCCCGGGGCCCACGGGTGCACCTGGACTCCCCTTGCGGGAGATATGACCATGCCTTCCCGGAGTGCCGAGTAACAAAGAAACATTGAATCTAATTATTCAATTATTTAATAATCTTTTTAATTGGTTTAATTTATATTTATTTTTAAATATGATTATTTGGTAATAATTAATCTAACAATCCAAGTAATTACTTTTTGAATAGTTTATTAAGAAAACCATACCGAGTCTTTAAAAAATTGTCACTTTTTTCTCTACTTTAATTTTTCACTGTTTTCATTATTCATGCTAACTATTTAAAAAATCTTATAAAATAAAACCTTATAGGTTCTAGTCTAGTGTATTGACCTATATATAAATTTATTAAATGTAAAAATTGTCTTAAGGGTTGGGCTAACTGTCCGGCAAGCAAGTTAGTACTTGGGTTCGATTCCTGAGGGGTCGAAGCCATCTGGTATGCAATGTATAAATATTAAATCTTTACATTAATTATTAAAATAAATAAATCAAAGTTTCAATGAGTAGATTCAAGAAGTTACTTATAGAGCAGGCAAAATAGATAGGCCTATTTAAATTAAATACAATTTTAATGTTTCATTAATCGTATTTATTTTTAAATATGATTATTTGATAATAATTAGTCTAACAATCTAAGTAATTACTTAATAATCATCTTCTTTATTGTGTAAATATATCGACTGCATTCCGGGCATAGCAAGTAATACATTTTGAATAGTTTATTAATAAAACCGTACCGAGTCTTTAAAAAATTTTCTCTTTTTTCTCTACTTTAATTTTTCACTCTTTTCATTATTTATGTTATTTAAAAAATCATAAAAAAAATCCTCATAGGTACTAGTCTAGTGTTTAGACATATATATAAATTTAGTAAATGTACCTAAAAATCCTTTGGATACAGGTCTAGACTTGTCTATCCTCCCCTCCGGCCATTCTCCGAGTCCCCCTCTCCTTCCCCTCTTCCCGCCTTCCAGGCATTCCCTCAGGACTCCAATTAGTAATCGACGCTAAGCCATCTTGACCGCTAACTCTCCAGACATTCTCAACTCTTTTTGGGACAAAATTTAATTTAATTATTCAAGTGATATTTATTTAAGTTCGTTTTTGAATTTGCAGTCGATTAACTGAAAACCAATCAAATTAGAAAAGGTAAACTATCTGAATTCACAAACAATTCACTCTAGCATTCTAATAAACTAGAATTGAATCCGTGGGACAACTTGTTGCTTTATATTCTATTTCTAAACAAGAAAATCTAAAACCATTTTTCTGATTTTAAGAAATTTACTCTCATATCTAAAAAAATCGATATACAGTAATTCCCAATCATGTTGATTAATGGACTCAATAGGTATTGAATAATCTTCTCTAGTGTATATAGAGAATTTAACAAAGTTGTCCTCTGCTTGATGCAAATAAACATTCATTCGTTTGTTATGTGACCAGCTTGATATTTCAACACACACTACGGGTATTTAAACCAATGAGAAATAACAGATAAGATATTCCTAATTAAAAAGTCTGATGATGATCAAACCTTCGAATCTATATTCTTTAAGAAATAAATTATATTGTTTATTTGCATCAACAGAGGACAACCTCATTGATTTATCTCTATGAATCAACATTCTGCTACTCTCTGATAAAATAAAAAATTTTCAACTAGTCTCTACTATAGTCTATTTTAATAGAGTAGAATATTTTAAATGAACATTTTATATTAAAAGAAACATGTTTATGTTATTGTTCTTTTTCAGGTTAAGAAATCTCTCTCTTTCGCCATGGGTAGCGCTATCCTGTGATCGTCTGGGCGGCTTCACCGAGCGTCGCTTCATGGTGAGCTTTTCTCTCTAATATTATTTTAATACAATTTTGGTGGTCTGGGTTTAGAATTACTAAAGCTTTTTCTGGGTTTATGAAATTTACAACATTTCGGTTCTATATTCTAAAACTATTAAAATAACATGCTGAGGAAGGCTTTTTTAAAAATAGGCTTAGGATCCTCTATACACCATTGCCAAGAAATAAATAAATCACATCATAAATATTTTTTCAATTCACTGAAACTGCAAACAGCTTACCGTGTCTTGAAAAAGTTTCACTTTTTTCTCCAATTTCTATTCAATTCAAAAATTTTTGGCTTCATTATCTAAAAATAAATTAGAGTTTGAATTCTGAATAAATCAATCAATCTATTGATGCTTAACTGTTAATTTTTTAATTTAAAAATAAACGCACTCTTTATTTTTCATTCTTTTTTTTTTTTTTTTTTTTTTGGGCTTTTCGGCCTTTTTAGCCATAAGCCACTTTACGATACTATATATTTATTTTTAAAATTTGTCTCTACTCCCGGGGTCAGATTTTAGCTGGATGCCTCGAGTCGGATTCGAACTCGGGTCCCCTGGTTAGCTCGCTGTCATGCTACCGCCTAGCCTATCTGACCCCCCCTATTTTTCATTCTAATTTTCATTTAATATTACATTTCGTTTTATTCATATAAATGTTAGACTAAAAATCTACTTAATTCTTTCTTAATATGTATATATTGAGAAACAATTCTTATGCTTTATTTTTATTCTATTCTGATTGAATTCCAAGCCTTTGTATTGTATGTGTATGTATTAGTGTAATAAAACAGATTCTCATTGATTGTCCCGGATGGGTTCTAGGAGCGCCCTTTTAGCCATATTTCATTAATTTTCCTTAACAAGTCTACTCCTGTCTAACTGGGGTTTTTCAGATTATCTTATTATTGATTAAAATAAAAAATAAATATTATCTAATACTTTATTCAATTGAAATTTCGATGAAAATTAAATTTCTGCGAATTTAAGGAAAAATAATTTTATACAAAACAACTCACTTATTTTTCTATTAAAATAAATAAATTAACGTTTCAATGGGTAGATCAAGAAATTAGTTGCAGTGAGGGCAATATAGATAGGCCGATTTAAATTAAATACAATTTTAATGTTCCATTAATCGTATCCATAGTAATTAAAATTGTATTAGAATTAAATCGTAGAGAGATGGGAAAAAAATCAAATTAAAAACAGTTTTTTTTTTCATTTAATGTGTCGAACGTTTCGTAAATGTGGTCATCCACATGACTTTGACATACACATACAACTGGAATCCCCCAAACCTAATTTATATTTTAAAAGACAAAATAATAATAATAATTGGAGCTGAAATTTTAGTAAAATCACACATAATTAATTATAATTATTTATTGAATAATAAATACAATAAAACTACGACGTTTCGATCAACTTATTCTGCGATCGTTCACAAGTATGCGCACTAGGGCAGGGGTCGGAAACCTGCGGCTCGCGAGCCACATGCGGCTCTCCAGTTCCATGCGCAAATATTAATAATCATTGAGTGGATATTGATGAGACAGTCCAAAAAAGAAGATAATTTATACTATCTTTTTATTTTTATTCATAAACCGACGTTTCGGAGGCTATTTCCTCCTTCTTCGGAAACGTCGGTTTTATGAATAAAAATAAAAAGATAGTATAAATTATCTTCTTTTTTTTGGACTGCCTCATCAATATCCACTCAACTTTACTTATCAGCCCGTCTCCAAAAATTACTCCAATCTTATTATTATATTATATTATATTAATTTATTTTCAAAACTCATAAAAAATATTATACTGCAAAAAAAATTCGTATTTAATCAAAAATCAAATTTATATACCGAACCCAGGATCAAATACCATAATATTGAGACAAAAATGTTAGTGGCTCTTTGAAAAGTGGAAAATTTTGTAAATTGTAACTTTTGGCTCTTCTGTCTCAAAAGGTTGCCGACCCCTGCACTAGGGTGGTCCTTATTTTGGGTATTTTCGAATTTTTACGCTGACAGAGGCTCATATGGTTCTAAACAATTAAAATAAAATATCACTCAAGTTTCAAGTCTCTATCTCAATTTTAACCTTTAATCCACAGTTGTTTCTCATCTAAATAACATTGGGTCGAAGTGAAAAATTACTCACATTAAAATGAAAGCTTATAAAATTTGATATAAGATTGCTTCGATTTAATTTTTATCTATTCCTTATGGTTTTTGAGATATTCGCCCTCGAATATCGTTAATATATGAAAAAAATGTCCTATGTTTTTCGTCAAACTTGTGTCTCTAGCATCTCAGCCTTTCGTTTTAGAGTAAAAGTCCTTTGAAAAGAGGTTGTAGAGCATTAAATTTTCTTTAAAATGATATATACATTTACGATTTTATCTTCAAATCGACTGAAAAAATTTCAGGTGGATTTATACATTTTTATAGGAAAAGCCCTCAATTGCCCAGTATATAGGGGGGTTTCAGCTTACATTAATTGCGAGAATTTTTTTTTCTAGGATCGTTTGGTGTGGTGTGTGTATACCAAATCTAAGTTGGCGACCTCAAAAGTGTGGGGAACAACTTTTGGTGGCTGAAAAACCTCGAAATTTTCGAATTTGTTCAGTTTTTCGCTTATAATTCGAAAACGGTCCATATTTTGTAAATAACTCTATACTAATTTATACATTTTTAAACTAGATTAAATTTGCTACAATTTAAACAAAGTTTCATCTTAAATGGATAATGGTAACCCGTGCAGCAATGAGGTTGAAGTTTTAAAAAACTGCAATTTTTTGCAAAAAATTGCAATTTTTCCTTCATAAAATGAAAAACCACTCATCCTAGAAACTTGATTCCTATCTCATTCTCTAGGAAATTTTGTTGACTTGAACGTTTACTTGTAGCAGTTTTTTGTTAAAACTCTTAGATTTATAGATATACAGTATTTTGCATGACACTTTTGAGGATTCGGATCATATCTATATACTGGGCTATTGCGGGGTTTTTCTAACAAAATGTACTTTTACTCTAAAACGAAAGGCTTAGGTACTAGAGACAAAAGTTTCACAAAAAACATAGGAATTTTTTTTTCATATATTAACGAACGAGGTCGAATATCTAAAAAATCATAAGGAATAGATAAAAATTAAATAGAAGCAATCTTATGTCAAATTTTATAAGCTTTCATTTTGAAGGAGACAATAAAAGAGTGTGTCTTCTGCTGGAATTATTAATTTTATTTATTTATAACGAGACTATAGTTGTACGGGCGTACACCAGGGTGGGAGAGCGTGATGCGGACTGGAGAGCAGGACTGAAACAGCCCTCCAGTTAAGGGTAAATGAAGACACAACTTTACACAATTATATGTATTAATAATGTTTTATTATCCGCTATTTGGCGGGGATGATCTGTACATATGATGGTGATGATTATAAAAGGAGGATTAAGCGATAAGGGCGAGCCGAGCGAGAGGTACACGAACAATGAAATGCGATGGTTCCACGTGGAAGGTTAAACGATGCGGATATATACTTCGATCCATGCGATGTGAGCGTACGATGATAACTGAATTGAGCCAGTGCATAGATAGGAAGGGCGACTTAGCCGTCCTCTGGTGGCAGACTGCAAACCAGAGGCAACAAGTTAATTAACGAATTAATTTAGAGGGTTGCGACTGAACATTCCGCCCGCCATGACCGCCGGCGGTCATCATAATTTGGAAAAGACTGCCGGTTGGCGATTGGATGATTGCAGCCCAGACATCCAGGAGACATCGGGGCAGTACGTATGCGGGCAGAAAGGGGGGCGGGGCAGGTACACGAGACATCCCTCAGAAGGCGAATGAAGCTGACGTCAGGAGTTAATCTTCTTGCTCAAGTGCCACTCAGGCGGATGCGCCTTCCTATCATCAGGGTGGCCGCGATTAGAGAGCGCGATCCGCGCGTGATGGCAGTATCGTAAACGAAACACTGGATGATGCAATCGCCGGAACTCAGTTCGTCTCGGTCGATTTGATAGCGCAGCCGATCTCAAATGCCATTCTTGTGATGGTCTCTTCTTGAATCGGTGGTAGCGAGAGAATCGATGCTGGCTGCGGGAGTCACCAAATATGCGACCGCGGACTCGAGGGGATCGAGATGGGTGTCGAAGGGTGTACTTCGGCACTGAAGTCATCGATGACGGTGATCTTGATGATGGTCGGCCAATTGACAAGTGGCGCCGAAATGGGATTTTATGTTTGGAGAGACGGAACGAAGTAGAAGTATTGACAAGGGTAGATGCAGGAGAGGAAGAAATAATTGCAGAAGGTGCATCAGAGACAGAATGAGAAATGACCAGAGCAGAGGTGTTTGCAGGAGTAGAGACAGTATTATGAGATGCAGGAGTCGGTAGTGTTGACGGAGGAAGCAGAAAGAGTGACAGTAGTAGTTTCAGGTGTAAGTGTAGGAGTAAGCGTGGGGTCGAAATTAGAAGAATTAGCAATAGAGGCCGAGTCGGGAATGAGAAAAGGAGAATTGATGACGGCGACAGTAAGTGCAGTAGTGGCAGCGGAAGATGGAGCTGTAATAATGGCAGAAGGGGTGGCATCGAGGGAGGTGTGTGCGATGGTAGAATAATCGAGAGGGAATCAGGCTTAACTTTGAAATTAGAAGAATGAGCAGTAGAGGCCGAGTCGGGAATGAGAACAGGAGAATTGATGGCGAGGAGAGTAGAGGTGGTAGTTGTAGCGGAGGATGGAGCTGTAATAATGGCAGAAGGGGTGGTATCGACAGAGGTGTTTGCGTGGGTAGAGAAAGTAGTATAAGATGCAGGAGTGGGAGTATTGACGGAGAGAGCAGAAAGAATGACACTAGAAGTTTCAGGTTTAGGTGAGGAGTAAGCGTGGGAACGAAATTAGAAGAATGAGCAGTAGAGGCCGAGTCGGGAATGAGAACAGGAGAATTGATGGCGAGGAGAGTAGAGGTGGTAGTTGTAGCGGAGGATGGAGCTGTAATAATGGCAGAAGGGGTGGTATCGACAGAGGTGTTTGCGTGGGTAGAGAAAGTAGTATAAGATGCAGGAGTGGAAGTATTGACGGAGAGAGCAGAAAGAATGACACTAGAAGTTTCAGGTTTAGGTGCAGGAGTAACCGTGGGAACGAAATTAGAAGAATGAGCAATAGACGCCGAGTCGGGAATGAAAACAGGAGAATTGATGGCGAGGAGAGTAGATGTAGCAGTTGTAACGGAGGATGGAGCTGTGATAATGGCAGAAGGGGTGGTATCGACGGAGGTGTTTGCGAGGGTAGGAAGAATGGAGGGAGAATCAGGCTTAACTTTGGAAACGGGAGCAGAGTGTAAGAGGCCCCTCTGAACTGATATGAATTCTGTTAGCTCGTTGTAAATGCTCATGAAGGCGTCCTGTATCGGAACGATATCGAGAGGTCTCTCAGTGCTCTTATTAGTCGTGGCGACCTGCACGAGTGTTTTTTCAAAGCAGAACTTGGACCCATTTGCGTCCGATTCGTGAAAATTCAACATATGGTCCCTGATCCCGTGATGTGAGATGGTGTATCGACAATCGGCGGCAATTGTAGTAAGCTCTTCGAGCCTATAACGGAGACTTTTTTGCAAACTTTTAATCGTTCGGATAGGCATGCAAGCACCCGCAGAGGGGGTGGTCGATGAGACAGGTTTCATGAGAGGACTGGCAGCAGCGGCGGCTGTAGGCGGGACGGAGACAGGGGTTCCTGGGTAAGGTGCCAGTGCTTGCAGATGTGATAAATTTCGTGACATTTTGTAAATAAATAGTTTTGGCTTAGTAAACGTTAAGCGAGAACAAAATTTTGTTTGTTTATTTTGAATTTATGCGCCAAGTGATAAATAATGACAGTGTGTAAATAATAATAAATATATATAAGAATAGAGATAGATGTAGATATTTTTAAATGTATTTTTGTTGATTGTTTTATTTATGTGTGTAGACGAATTGTTTTTCTTTCTTTCGATTTGTATATGTGAAGAAGAATATATATTTTTTATTTATTTACTTTTCTTTATATATTTGACGGCGAAACATTCATTTTATTTTACTTATTTATTTTGTAAATAAATGTATTCGAAACAATATTTATTTATTATAAATATTATGATGTCTTCATACGAAAATTATTTTTATAATAGATTTCTAGAAACTGGCTAGCTCGAAGAGAATTGAGGAGAGGCGACTTTTGCAAGAGGGGGAATATGATGAGGTCGATGGTGGGAGATAATGCAAATTTGTTGCAGCAAGATTTGTAATGTCGGGAGAATTTGTTGAATTTTGTAATCTGACCGTTTTAACGAATTTGAATGTTTATATAGAGATTTGAATATCTGAATGTATGTAGAACACGTATTCACAGAAGAACAAAGGAATTTTGATTTCGCACTAATAGACACTTGTGAAGGCGAAATGGCACTTTTTCTTCCCGGGTTTCGTTCACCAAAATGTACGGGCGTACACCAGGGTGGGAGAGCGTGATGCGGACTGGAGAGCGGGACTGAAACAGCCCTCCAGTTAAGGGTAAATGAAGACACAACTTT
Source organism: Forficula auricularia (assembly GCA_024734495.1). Classification (NCBI taxonomy): domain Eukaryota; kingdom Metazoa; phylum Arthropoda; class Insecta; order Dermaptera; family Forficulidae; genus Forficula; species Forficula auricularia. Next base: position 177,983 of record JALMQS010000846.1, on the reverse strand, counting down.
ACACAATTATATGTATTAATAATGTTTTATTATCCGCTATTTGGCGGGGATGATCTGTACATATGATGGTGATGATTATAAAAGGAGGATTAAGCGATAAGGGCGAGCCGAGCGAGATGGACACACGAACAATGAAATGCGATGGTTCCACGTGGAACGTTAAACGATGCGGATATATACTTCGATCCATGCGATGTGAGCGTACGATGATAACTGAATTGAGCCAGTGCATAGATAGGAAGGGCGACTTAGCCGTCCTCTGGTGGCAGACTGCAAACCAGAGGCAACAAGTTAATTAACGAATTAATTTAGAGGGTTGATAAAGAAGAGCGAAAACCCGATGAAATCAAGATAATTCCGAAGCATGAAAAAATAAAATTATACAAGACAAGCTGCGAAAACTAATCAAGAAGAAGGTGAAAATGAAGTCCGAAGTTATTCAAACGGCATATTCGAGGACGAATATGATGCAGGATGGCCGAATGTAGAGATGAAATTTTGCCTCATTTTGCCTTTGCCTCATTTTGCCTTTGCCTCATTTTGCCTTTGCCTCATTCTGCCTTTGCCTCATTTTCCCTTGCCGCCTTTGCCTCACCCGGACAAATGCGACGACCTAGCTGCGCCCGGATTGGCCATATTAAGAGATGCGCTGATTGGCTGTTTCAAGGACCTATCATCGGCAGCCCTAGATGTCAGCTCGACGGCTATAAGGATCGTCTCCCTCGTTGAAGACAGCAGTTTCAACTCGCAGTTCCAACTCGTTTCAGCTCACACTCGAGTTGTTATCTCACCCGACGTCAACATCAAGAAAGAAGAAGTTTTCTTATACTCTGTATTTATTTTCATTTAAATTCCTGTTCAATAAATTGTTACCTCAAACTACAGTTTATCATTCACCAACCACATATACCAATCCTACATATATATATATATATATATATATATATATATATATATATATATATATATATATTATTTATTTGTTTGAGACTATACTTTCTAAGGCTTGTCCTTCATCATCAGACTTTTTAATTATAAATATTATTTTTCATGGGGTCAGTATCGCGTGGATATTGAAAATTGTTTGCTCTTACTTGACTAGAAAGCTGTTTAGAATTAAAAAAATAAATAAAATTTAGACATATATATATGTATGTATGTTTATTTGCATCAAGCAGAGGATAACCTCTTTGTTTCTCCTTGTGTATCAATTTATTTTTAATAAAAATCGTGTATTTTTTAAATTTTAGTAGTGTATATATTACCACTTCAAATAGAAGCTGACTAAAATAATATATATCCCTTCCTATAGAAAGAGAACTCTATACCTCTCAAGGCCCGTGGGCATTGTCAATTGTCAGAAACAGGCGAAACTAGCCAATGATCTTCTCTAGAAACTCAAAGCCTTGCCAATTCAGATAGAATAATAATAATGCGAATCCCAATGAAATCATAGAATGTTAATTTCTGCTGAGATTTTCGCTATTAACCCTCTTTTTCCCTTATCGCATACATTCCTATTATTTATGATATCTCTTTCTCTGCGAATGTCTCTTTAGAGGAAATTCCTTTCCTTTCTTTGCCGATCGGAGAGTGTCCAATTTGAATGCGCCGGTTGCCCTTCCTGGCAATGGACCCAAGGGGGACCGTGTGGGGGGTCTCTTCCACTGGAATGCAATTAGAGCGAGTCCGTTGGGCTTTTCCGGTTACTATCCTCGTCCGTTTCATTTCTATAAGGATTCGACTCCAGGAATATCCGAAGCACGTTTACTCCAGTTGAAATACCTGCTGTTGATATTCTACACTTCACTTCCTATCAACCCTACCCTCCTCCCATTAATCTAGTTTTGGGTATCTTATTAATCTTTCATCTACCTATCCATATAAAATGAATTAAACGAAGAAAAATCGACCCCCCGTGGAGATATCGAAACATAAAATTGATACAAATTTATCTAATCGTTTTATTATTATTAAAACAAAAATTCATTAATGTCAGAAACATCCGATAGGAATAAATTTTATCTATTTTTTTTTTTTTTACTAAAATCAAACGGAACTTTTTTAATTAAATTTTTTATATCCTATCGTTCTTGTTGAAAATTACTATAGAGAAAATTTAGAAACAAAACAATTCGCTAGAAAGTAATGATATTTTAAATTTATAAATTAAACACTAAATTAATAATTTTAATATTATTTGAAAAAATAAATAAATAATCGTAATTAAATTTATATATAATACCAAAGTAGTTCTTGTGCAAGAAAGAATATGAAATTAGCATTAATCTATCAGGGAAAAACATTTCACCGCCATGGCTACCAATCTAACATAACTACTTTTCACATTGAGACGTTTAGCAAACACCAGCTTAAATAACGAATGAAGAGGAAATGTAAAAAAGGAGGGTTAAAAATTGCTTTTATATATTTTCTGCTCAGCCGTCTTAAGCCAAGTGTGGCCCATGGCACTTTAGTATATATGGGCCCCTTTTAAGAGAAATTTCGGGTCAGTATTAACGAAAACGAATAACATTTTAGTTATTATAAATCGTTATTTTTACATTTGGTAATTTAAAAAGATAACATAACATTTACTAAATCTACTTTCTAGAATCGTTTTCTATCAAGAATAAAAAAAATCGCAAACAGAAAACAACGCGAAAACACTAATTAATTGCGAGTGAATGAACTCTCTTTGAACCCCGAGAAAAAATAAGGTAAGGGAAATCCCCGAATGAATGTAAATCGATCTATATATAGTAGTTCTCATCGTGCGAGTCGGTTTACGTAGATCGCGCGTGTTCTGTTCAGGCGCGGATCCAGACCTCTGATTTGGGGGGGGGGGGGCGGTCTCCGGTATATAAGATCTACTTTTGATCTCGGAAGTGTGTCGCGATCGAATTGTCCAAGTGGGGGGGGGATCAGAGGCGCCCCCCCCTCACATAGAACTTTATTTTCTTCAATTTTAAAATTTAATGTTATAAAAAAAAATATTAAATAAACATATAAAAAATGTTGATCTTCTTTAATTTTATTTATTTATTTAATATTATTTTTATTAAAATATTTTTCTATTTAATATATTGCTATATTATTTTAAAAAAGTTGTTTCTAAAAAAAATTGCACCCCCCCCCCCAAAAAAAAAAAAAAAAAAATCTGCCTACATGCCTGCTTCTCGATTATCACGAGTGACACGGGCCCAAATATGTCAATCTGCACTGGAATCTATTACTGGCTACCTGGACTTTGGTCAGAAGATTTTACTGAAGGCGCTTTTGGGAGAGTTAGAGCTTTCTTTTACCATTGTTAAAGTTATAGAGACTTATTATTGCATCATTTCAAGAAAATATATTTTTTTTTACTTTTTTATGTTCTGACTAAAATTAAATTGTATTTAAACAAAATTGAACTGTTAGATCGAGTATGTAGTTAAAGCTAATTAAGTTTGTGTTTTGGTATTTTTCAAAACTTTAAATATCTCAAAACTGAAAAATATGACTTATGTCGTTTTTATAATTACCGGCACTACTATAGTCTTCCTACTAATAAAGAGTAATCAATGAGGTTGTCCTCTGCTTAATTGATTTCCCTTCATAAATCAACAACTTTGCTACTCTCGTCAAAACAAATTCTTTACAACTATTCTACTAATATTTTTATATTATTATTGTTCCTTATAATCAGGACATTTGGCAGTCGCGAAAGATCTTATCTTAACACAGGGACAATAGCCCTAAAATTAGTGACAACCGTACGTTTATAATTCCTAGTCGTAAACTCACAAACATTTAATTAATTATCCATTTATTTTATGAATAGACTAATCGAAAAATCTGACCATGAAACATTGAAACATAAAAAAGCATAAACAAAGCTTATACTCAAAGGACGTTGTAATATATATAAATAGCATATGTAGAGATCAAAGAGCTGATTGATTTAAAAAAGAAATGATAGAGGAATATGCTTCATCTTTCCCATTCCCGTTGGTTTTTTGGGAAATGAAAGGGTGACCTTGTCTGTCAACATTCCCCACTACTCATATAATTATAATTAACAACATCTATCTACCTTTGACGTGTTTGTTGAATATTATATTATCTTTATTAGCAAGGTATAGTATGATTAAATCAATTTCATCTTAAATTGATTAATAAATAGAGAAAGTAAGAGAGAAAGAGAGAAAAGATAGGAATATTGGACAGGTGCCTAGAGGCTTGCTATTTTGCTTTTCACCAGCGCCCTCGGGGTCGAATCATGGTCATGGCATTTCTAACGATGAATTTAAATTAAAAAGTGCCTTTAGGTTGATGTTGGTTAGGAGCAATTTCAAAAGAAACAAGAATTACTTACATTTAAGTGCATCTCGAATATAAAAGTTCTTTATTATTTTTTTTTAATACTGTTCATTTTTAATCCACAATAGATATTTTATACCAAATAAAATAATAACTTTTAAAGAGATACGTTTCATCTTTCTAGAAATACTAATTTTCAGTATGGCCTCCAGGCCCTCCCTTGCCTTTACCACATCTGTTCCCCAAAAAAATTACTTGTAAACATGTTTCTAATTTTATATTCAGTTTTCGAACTCTTGAGGATGGTAACCCGAAATATATCGATATAAAAACTCATTTTTGTTTTATTCTATTTTAAACTTACCTAGTAATTTTACTTAATTTCTTATTAAATAAAAAATATTTACTTGCAAACTATTTAAAATATTTTATAACCCAGAGATATCATTAATTAAATTAATATCCAGCAAATCAATTTTTAGTTAATAAATTTGCTTATTTATCAAAAATAAAGTGAAAATATAGTTTTTTTTATTTTTAATCACTCTTAAAATTTTATCTTAGTACTGAATATAATTAACACATTTTGTTATATTCACCCATTTTATATATTGGTCGCCAAATGTTCTAAAGGATAAAACATTTAATAATAATAATAATAATAATAATAATAATATAAATAAAATATAATAATAATAATAATATAAATAATTCAAATAGTTATTGAAATTATTGTTTTATTATATTTGTGACAAAACCAACCCTTCAATTTAACGAAAAAAATAATAATATAATAGCCGATGTATACAATATATAGTACACAAAACTTCTTCAAAAGGAGAGAAAATAATAATAAAAATAAAAATAAAATTTCTTGAAAGCAATTACAATAATTTACTTTTTCGAAATTTTACTTACTTATTATTTGTTTTTAATCCAAGTACTGCAAATTTAGAGATAGGGGGCTCCACAACTTGTAAAGGCATAATTCACAAATGGGAATAAAAAAAATTACAAGATATTTAATAGGATTGTAAAACCTATACAACGCTACCCTCATTGATGAAGTGTGTGAAATCATTTTTTCCATCAGCATTTTTTTAGGGCACAAGGTAGATATTTTTTGTCATAGAAACTAATTAGTTTATATTAAACAAAATAACTATCATAACAAGAATTCTCATTGAGCTAATTTAATGAATTTTTAAGTCAAAGAGGTACACTGCTAAGGCTCAAACGTACGAATAGGAAATCAAAACAAAAATTTCAAGAAAGATATTAAACTGGGGCTTTAAAAGACCAATTAAACCCCTTTTTATATTTATATTTAAGGGGGGAGGGCTGCTTAATATTTTTTATAATAATTAACCTATATATTTGAAATCGCTAAGAATAAAAACAAACGTCTGTCAAATTTTATCATGGCAAATTAATATACTATATGTTGTGTTATAATTATGTGTAGTAGCAGACAGACAGCTGGGCGTGATGAAATGGATTTTTAAGAATCTTGGAAAACGGAATGTATTAAGGTGAGAAGTAAATAAATGACATATAATCTAAACTGTGTTTTTTAAAAAGTTGGAGTTTTTATGTAAAAGACGTTATGAACATTCAAAGTTGTGTAAATCATCATTTGGGAACCACAGAATGATATAGTGAAGAGAATTTCGAATAAAGAATTTTAGAACCCTAATACCTAAATATAAGCATCTAGTGTCTTTACCAGAAAAGTTGACAAAGAGGAATGAATCATTGCGAACTCAGCAAAAGCGAAGTTCATCAAACCCATTTGAAATAGACGAGAGATCAATTATTCAAACGGGAGCCTTAACAGAACAGACCCTTTGTCTTGTCAGACAGCCACAGATGGCTTAAATGTATAACAATGTAATTACTCCCATTATATTCACTAATACAAATACTATTCTGAAATAAAGGTGACAAAACGCGATTTGATTAATTGATATAATTTTACGTTATTAATAAAGCTAAATAATACTATTCTTCAAGATTTTTTTTTATTTTAATATCAACAAAAAGCTATGCATTTATTTGATAAGAACATGATGCCGCTGTGTCAGAATGATTAATGTCAGAATACAAGTGTAAGCGAGCATCCCTTATCCATCCCTTTGAGTGAGAAAATGTCTCACTTTTCAAGTATGACATTCTAATTAAAATTGTAAAAAGTTCTCTCACAATTACGACATCGTTTCTCTTACAAACCAACTACCAGCCATGCAAACCTCATCTCACCCCTTAATACAAGAATAGACCAGGGCAGTTAAATTCTTATCACTTAAAAATATGATATGACACCCCAATTTACCTAGATTGTCTTGCTTATCGTGTTGCGTGACAGATACTCCCTAACAACAACATTTGGAAAATAAATTAAAATATCTTCTGCTTAATTTCAGATATTATGCTATATGGCTGGTTGCCTCTTTGGAAATCGAACCTAAGTTCCAAAAAAGCTATTAGGGCCATTAACAATTATCTTAGACAATTCCATATATGTATAAGTAATTCCTATTAATTATCAGTTAAAGATCTTAACAGCTTCATCGTAAAATTTATTATGGAATAAACCAAAGAAAATATCTAAATTCAACTCTGTTACTAATGGCATTTAGAACTTTCTAATTTCGCTTAAAGAAAATTTGGTAGTGTACTCATTGTTTGATTGTGGTTTCTGTTCCTTGTATTTTAAGTCAGTCACGAGGTTTTTTATTTTAATAATATGGATATATATACTTGGGGATGGTCTTCCATTTTGAAAAAAAAGAAAATGTCTGCGAGTTTGAATGTGGTGAAGATTTTTGCAGACTATCAAATTTTAAATTTTAAAGGATTAAAAGTTGTAGGACGAGAGAAAGATTAATACAAAGAATGAATTCCAAGACTCATAGGGATAAATTAGCTGAACGAAACGAAGGGAGTATTGTTTCCAATATTTTATCATGAAAGATTGTTGAGACATTATCGAAAGCGTGAAGGGGAAATTCCTAAGTAAAAAATAATCTAAGATATTCGCATTTCTCTATTTAACTTTATTAATTTTACACTGGAATTGACAAACAAACACATTAAGCACCTAAGACTTAAGATTGGTCTAAATAAACAAGCATGCGAAAGAAAATAAATAAATACATAAATAATTTACCATGATAGGAAATTAATACAAAAAAGTACGAATTATAATTAGAGATTATTGACTAAAAATTGTGTAATTAAATAAAAAGTATTTAAATCGAATAATTAATTTAATTAATAGTTCATTCTACATATCTTAAGAATTTTTATTTTGAAATTTTTTTTGGATTGGTTCATTATATTTATTTATTCACTTAATGATGCTCTGAGGTGAGACGCCTCTTAGAGCAGAAAATACAGAAGAGACATTTAGAGTACAATTAGTATCTTTTTGAACATATATATACTCGTAAGAGCAAGTAGAAGTATTTAAATTTTCCTAGACCCTAGCCTAGACAATACATTGACCTAAAAGATAAAGGAATTGTATTTTCAAACAAAAATAAGACGTTATAAATAAATAAAAATGGCAAAAGTTTTAATTCCGAAACTAAGCTTATAAAACAGACTCGATCTGATCTAATAGTTATAGTTTTATATATGGTAGAAAGTTTATTAGAGATTCGTCAACTTTACATATAAAGATTTTTAATATAAGTATAGTCAATAGATATAATACCGTCAAACTTGGTTTAATCATAGTTCAAGATTACTGATGACTAGTATAAGTCCTTATTTTATTTTTTATTTTTAACCCTCCATCGGGCGCAATTGATCCCACAGATTATTGTTGTTTAATTCTCAAATTACTTCTCTTAATGTGGACGCATGAGCTCTCGTGTATCTTCCCTCACCCAAGGCAGGCTTTAGCAGTTGTGTTTATGGTTAGTGTAGATATGCAATTGTGCATGTTTACTCGCAGCAGGTGTTTTAATCTCACAGATTCACCTGTTCATGAGATTTTTTGTGCTTTGTAATAAATCGAAATAATAACATATAATATTACGAAATCTGGAGTTTAATTAATTGATAAAATGTGGACTCGTTGGTCGTTAGTTATATTTTTTACAATGTTAAACATACAGTGGGATCAATGCCCATGCTGATGTTATACACCCAGAAAATGCCAATATTATAAAATGATAAATAGAGGTCAATTGTTAAAAGATCTGTGTACAGAATTAGTTGCTGACTATATACATATGAGGAAGAAATAAACTAGAGGAATTCCTATATATTTACAAGAGAAATGGGCAAAGTTGAAACAAGTTGATCACGACCAAAAAGATGAACCTTCAACCAGTACAACCAATAATAGAAAAAAATGTTTTTCGTGTCAACACGAAAAAAACAAAGATATATAAAATATAAAACTATAATAAATTTCTATGTTTAGAACATACAAATATAGTTTGTATAACATGTTTCAACTAAGTGTAAATAGATATGAATTAGATGAATCTGAATAGGTTTTGTTAAGTACTCTAGATCCAATTTATTCTTGTTATTAAAAAAATCCTGTTTGGGATTTATTAATAATAATTTTATTTAGTCCCCCTTAAAAAAAGTCTTGTTTTCTTTTCCTTCTAATAGATGCATTGCGCCCAAACTCGTGACTTTTCGATTAAGCCCGGCAGAGGGTTAAGAATTATGAAGGGGGCTAAATGTGATGAAAAATGAATCATTTAGAGTTATCCATGCATCACAGGCGCTTTAAACTATTAACATCATAAATGAACGATTATAGAATTCATAGAAGTAAAATAAGCCTGTGGAGGTTTCGCCGAGACTTGGTTACAATTCGACGGAAGCCAGGCAGAACAGTAATAAAATGACACGAAAAGGGTTCTGGCCATACCCAAAGCAAAATGTTAGTAAAACCCCTTGGTGTTAAAACTCCATCATACCCAACACTCTTTCCCTGGGTTTCTGATTGACGAGAATTCATTATTTACTAACCATCTTGAAGTCGTTTCCGACTAATTGCTACTTTCATCCGTAATTGACAGCCTCATCAACGAAACTCCAATGGTCCTAATTAGTTCAATTTTTTTTACTCTAAACTTCATTTGCCAAATATCTAAGAGGGGCTAGTAATATTCTTCACAATGATTTTTATTCATCATAGTAAACTATAAAATGTCCGACCCTATTGACCCAGTTCTCTTACTGTCAAAGTAGCTATCATCATAGATTTGTAAGGCTGATTTGACGCAACCATCCACCTATATTTTCCATTCTTTTCTGCATTAGATAACTCACATCAAACACATTGTTTCATATCATAATACACACTGAGGGTTAACGTGTTCAATTAATAGGAGCTTTATATATTAATTTGAAAACTTACTTCAGTGATAGGAGATGTCCTCATCAGAAAAGCCATTAATATGGTAAAAGTGATTCTCCTCTTCACCAAAGTTCTTCTATAAATCAATTTAACTCTGTGCTTCAAAGACACAAAAATAATCTATATAATAGATCTATATAAAATATATTTATTTGATTGGGCTATGTTTATAAATGTTATTTTATTTTTAACTTGATTCAGCAACGACATTTACGTGTACCTAAGATACTAGTGGAAATAAATAATAATACTTTCCACTTTCTTCTTTAGGATCTTTTATTTAGCAACCCGACTTAAATGGGAAACGGTGTAATTAGTCAATAGAACAGTTTTTACTGGAATGATCATTCACTCAAGAAATAAGTGAAGCACATAAAGAAAAAAATATATTTATATAATAATAATGTTCACTCGAATACTTTACAGAGTATTATACTTGTAATGTGACAACCAAATTATTCATTTTTACCAGAGTCAAGTAGCTTGGACTCATCGAACATATTTATTGAATTGATGTGTTCAAGATTGAAAGGATAATTTAAAATATTTCAAAATGTCAAATAGTTTCACTTTTTCGTAATCCCTTCAAGTTTAAATAAATTAGAGATTTGCTGAATATGCAAGCTCTTAGAAAAAAGCCTTTTCTAATGAATTTTTCTGTTGATACAAAGAAAATATCAATATTTTGAATCATCTCTTGAAATTCTCTATTACTTTCTTAAATTCTAAGATATTGGTGAGGTGAACCTTTTTACTCGAGTTAATCGATTCCCTGCCTGCCCAGAAATCTTTCTACAACATATCAAGTGATTTTACAAAATATTGGCATTCATTTTCCAAGAAGATTTCTTCAATCTCGCAGTGTTTCGACCGCCTAGGATCTCAAATCATTCTTCAAAGGTTCACCTATTTATATTTTTAATAACACACAATTGTACTGTTTCGATCTTCAGTTCCCTACCTGGCTACTTCTATTAAAAGAAGTACAGACCATTTTCAACAGGAGTTGAATCTCTTTAACATTAACAAATCCTATTTATAAAAGACATGAACATTGAATCAAACAAATACATTCTCTTTCCCAATTAAATTGAAATTGCATTTTCGTTCATATTAACTTAACATCATATACAGCTTGTATATTCATTTCAATACTACATAGTTGACTCTCTTTTAAATAAGAAATCTTTTGTTTTCTAAACTATGGACCAAATCTATTATTAAGAATATCTAATATTTATTTTAACATTTTAATAACATTTTAACAAACTAATAATTAGTGATTGTTAATTAATAAACTCACATACAAGCCCACGTAAACTAATTAAAATAATTGATATTTTAATTGAATTCCTATTACTCATATTATTAATTATAATTGACTAATTGTTAACAAAATATTATTTGTAATTGGATGTTGATGAAAGCAGTCCACGGTGGTTGTAAAAAAATAAGACTATAGAGGTTTTATTATTTTACATTTATTTGTTAAACCGACGTTTCGGAGATTTATTCTCTCCTTCTTCAGGGTAACAAAAAGTCAATGAAAGTAGTTTGTTACCCTGAAGAAGGAGAGAATAAATCTCGAAACGTCGGTTTAATAAATAAATGTAAAATAATAAAACCTCTATAGTTTTTTACAGCCACCGTGACTGCTCATCATCATGCATATTTATACCAGTCCGTCTCCTAAAGAAATTCTCTATCAATTATTTGTAATATTATTTTTTATTCAAAAACAAATCAAAGGATTAAATTTATTTCTTAAGCAATTAACAAAATATTATTTTGTACATATTTGTTGACTGAATAACATCTGATTATTTTTCAATAAAATAATAAACCTTGTCATATTACAACCTGAATATTTGGCTTTATCAAATCTGGTCCAACTTATTTATTTGTTAACATTTCAGCACCTTTTTTTTGTGAATAAGACCTCCTGCTTCAGATCACACAAACTTAACTTTATTAATAACAAACTAACTTTTCAAACGTACATACAGTAAAAGTTTATATCTGGTTGACCAACTGGTGGACGGAGTCACAAAACTGACAAATTGATTTTTGTATCATTGTCGCATTTTTAAAGTTTTCCTGCACATTCAAAGTTGGCCTAACTATATATAAATTTTTTGGTTTTTTCACTCTATTATGTATGAACAAATTTTACATGAGTTGGGTGGATCACATATAAATTTCCCTAACGGTGCTAATATAAGAACAAATCATCTAAATTAAAATTAAATATCTAAAATTTTAAATATTTATAAATTAAATTAAAAAGAAAAAATATTTATTTTTATTATATTTATGAAAAAAGCAGATTAAAAATAAATTAATTAATTAATTTGAGATCCGACTTCTAAATTTTCAAATCCTTTCGATAACTTTTGAATAATTTTTCCTCATAGATTTTTAAAAAATTTATAAACATAAAAATCCATATTTTTATATGAGATAAATACTTAAATCTTAGATACTGTAGGTCTAAGGAAAATGAATAAAATCTAAAATTTTGTATTAAAAGTGTCAAATGAAATGATGTGAGAAAAAACCTTACTGTCATATATGAGTCTAGGATTTGCATGTGATTTTCTAGGATTTGAATGTCATTTTCCTAAAATTGATTATATTTAAGATTGAGATGACGGATAGGTCAAAAGCTGAAATTGGCCTTATATTTGGCTCAAAGATCTCAATATAGATACGTACCATATATATGCAGTAAAAATTCGAAATTTCATAGTTTTCAATTCTTAATTTGTTATACATAAGTGAAAATAAAATTGTAACAAATATTCTTTTTTTATTCGTTGTGTAAAGATTACATGTATATCGCACCCTATCTTTTTCAGATCCCCCCTCAATCTATACGGTAATGGCTACCTCTTAAAAAACATTTGATAAAGATTCATCCTTCACTGTCACAAATATCTCTCTATCTACACTTCGATATTGATTTAAGCCAATGTTCAGTTAATGTTCAAAATCATATATTGGTCTTTTCTGTATATATACATATAAATCGAAAGAGAACGACCGATCATTTACATTCCACCGAGTCATTTAAATGTAACCCATTATCAAACATTGTACGCATACACATTATACATTTTCAATTATTTTAATTGCCAGCATTCAATTAATTTAATAACTCCAAATGGCTGGGTCTAGTTCAAATGATAAATTAGGAAATAATAAATAAACCAGATTAGTTATGAATTATTAACATTCCATGAAAAGAGGTTTGTTTTTAGGTTAAAGAGGAAAGATAATGAAAAAAATGTGATTATCCTTTAATATTTATTCAAGCGTAATATTAATATTTTACAATATATAATACATAATTTATTCCCTATTTTATATATGAAGAGAAATCAATGAGGTTTTTTATCTATTTTATAATTAAATTTTAATAGTTTGTCTTTTTAATCAAAATCAGATCATATATATTAAAATTATTATTTTTCAGAAAAAAATAGCTAGATAGGTAGGGATATTTATTTATTTATCATTTTTTTTTTTGGAACAAAGTCCATTAGCTTAGCCCTTATTTATGGTTATTTCTGTGTAAGAAAGAAATGTAAATTAATAATCCGTATTTATTTATTTTTCTTTCCCCATTTGGTGTTGACAAGTTAGGAAAAAATTAAAAAAAAAAAAAAGAAAAAAATATGGAAGAGTAATGGAAAAACAAATTGAGATTTTTCCGTTTTAATTTTAAAATAAAACTGCAATTATAAAATAAGTTCAGAATTAAAAACTGTATCAAATTTATTGATACGTTTCTGTGAAAATATTATGAAATGAGGAGAAGAGATAAAAATGTTAAAGAAATCTGTGGTTTCATTTTAAGTTATCTCGATTTCTCCTGGACTAATCAAGCTAATAACTTGAAATTTGCTATGAAGATTAGTTTTAAGACATGTATGCTTGGCAAAGATCTTTATTTAATTTAAATTTAAAGTAGAAAAATTCATGGAAAAAATCTACGTATTTACTCAGTTTCATCACCAATTCTTCGGACCTGTTGGAACTATTAATAACTTGAAATTTGGTTTGAATGATTAAGACATAAAATCCCGATTTTAGAATTTTTCCTTGTTTCATCTCTTTAAAACTTAATTATCAAGCATTTATGTTTTACAAATATCCATCATACCAAATTTCAACTTTTAGCCCGTGTGTTTAATTTTAGAGTTTTTAGCTTTTTTTTATATTTTCATAATATTTACATAAATATGTATTTGTACCAAAATTTGATGCAGTTTTTAGTTCTCAACATCTTTTGATCTAAAATTAATACGAAAAAATATTTTTCAAAATAATATTCGATCTCCTATACATAAGGACTGTTTATTTTGAAAGTTTTGTAAGTTCAATTTTGAAAAAAATGAGTTAATGTCAGTTTTAGTTAGACATAGATGTCTTCTTTTCGTATTTATAATATGTATCCCAATCAATGGAGTACAATATCCTCATCAATTAGTCAAAATAAAAATATATATTGTTAGAGTTCGTAACTGTGATGAAACTGTACTAGATGAAGGAGGAGGTATCAGCCAAAGATGGAATCACTGGGTTCAAGAAAACATCTTTAATAAAACGTTTGGGCCTGAATTTTATTTGGCCATCTTCAGTTAATTAGGAGTTATACACAAAATGTGGTAAACATATGTGATTGAACCATGCCTTGTCAAAAATAAAAAAAATTTTAGCTTCATGTATAAAATTATATATATATAAATATTTGTATTTATAAAAATATAAATACAAATATCTCGAAATAACAAAAAATGTACTTACACCACTTTCAAAATAAACGTCCATATAACAAATAAAAATCGATTCATATATTTGATTGTTTTAATTAACCTATTCAATTAATTTAATAACTCGAAAAGTATGGTTTGAGTTTAAATGAAATATTAGGAAATAATAAATAACCAAATTAGGGATGATTAATAAAAATCGCATGGTTGTTTTTAAGTGAAACAGAGAGAGCATAAAAAATATAATTATCCCAATGCAATGATTTGTATTCAAAAGCGATATCAATATTTTTCAATCTTCTATAAATATATTAATCTATAATTAAAATAATTTAAAAATATTTTTTATATTAAAACGAGCGAATTCATTTAAATTTTTCTGTTTAGGTGAATATTCAATTACGATAGAATGAAAGAATGTGTCTTGTTTGTTTATTAAATTAAATAAATAATTTGAAATTGTGTATATGTACCTGCGTCGGCGGGTTGATAATTGAACTGTTCTAGTGGTATGTTGTGAAATACATACGACTTTGAATCAGTGAGTGAATTAATTTCAATTGGCATCCAAGGATTCCTGAAATATAATCATGCAAGAGGGAGAGTAAGTCACGTGCACTCGTCTCTTCTTAATTAAAATTCGAAGGTCTAGAGTGTAATTTTGAGAGAGTTGTAGCTTCAGATCACAATTGATATAAAAATATTGTTTTTGAAAAAACTAGTAACAAAATTATATGATAAAGAGAAAACTTTTGGACTGTTTAGAAAAATAAATAAAAAATCATTTTAAAAGTAAAGAAGAAGAAAAATCCCAAATGTAAAATAAAAATGTATGTTTAGTTTGTCATCAAAATTTTTTAGCTAGAAATCTAAAATTTAAAACCAAAGTGGACTTTATTAATACAAACAGGTGTGCCAAGTTCCAGCTCATAAGCTAATGATGGACTAATAATCCGAAATATATTGAGTTTGTATAAACCTCTTTGAGTTTTATTTCATTCACTGTGAAACTACACACCCTTTACTTTATTAATTAATATCATGTTTCACCTAAAACCTACACCACTTTCCCCGTGGGGTGATCCGCGATTGGAAGTAGGTCTACACCTCTTTTGGCGACTGTGGGTCAGTGGATAGAGTGTTGGGTCGCTGACTCGGATATCGCTGGTTCGAGACCGAGTCTCGGCAGATAAATATTTGCAGTCGCCTCCTCTTGGAAAGTAATGGCAACCTACCAAGAGTATAATTGCCAAGTGACCTCTCCAAATTAGCCGTTCGGAACCGGCGTTAAAAAGTAGGTCCTGTATATCTGTGTAAAACTACTAAACACACTCAGCACAGGTATATGTGGAGAGGCGCCGACACCCGTTTCGGGTATTGCACTCGAAGAAGAAGTACACCTCTTTGGAAGTATTTTGGAAGTACTTGGAAATATTTAAAAGTGCTTGGACATATTTGGAAGTACTTGGAAATATTTGTAATTACTTGGAAATATTCGGAATTACTTGAAAATATTTGGAAGTACAAGTGGAAGTAGGTGTACAGCATATTAGGTCGCGGTTCACCCCTCCACTTTCCCTAAGTAAAAAAAAGCTCATAAGCTGTTTATTTTTTCCTATTTTCTTCTTTTTTCAAACAGAATCATGAAAACTCAAAATTCAATACTTTTGTCGGAAATAAAAACATTTTAGAATAAAAACTTTCTTCAACCTTCGGGATTTGAATGATCTAGGATTTCCAGGTACAAAGATTGATAAAGAAAAAATCGTGGGAGGCACTTTATTTAATTGTACTTATATGTAGGTAATAAAATAAAAAAAAAAATTAAAACTACATATTTATTTTTTGTTTTATTTTTATTTTACTTATTCATATTTAAAACAGAAGGGAAAATCATTTAACCAGGATTTTTCTACAAATACTTAAGAAGTAAGGGGCTATCCATAAATTACGTCACACGAATTTCAATATTTTTATACCCCCCCCCCCTCACCCACACACTCCCCCTGTGTTACATTCCGTCACATTGAGCCCCCTTTGTTGTGACGACACACTATCATTTTTATACACTATAATTTAATAATTGTAGAATTTTTTTTTTAAAACTAATATACTTTAAATTTAAAAAATTATTCTAGTGTCAAAATGTTTTAATTTTAAATTAGATTTCGGGCTATTTAGCTTGAAAGCTTTCGGTTCAAAAGTTCAGAAAACCATAAAAAAAATCAAATCTTGAGAGCATGTATTTATAATAAGCTTCAATTTACAAAAAAAAAGTATACATTAGTTAGTGCTTCCTTATGCCTCATTTCATCTTTTTAAATAATGAATAATATATAAATAAAAAAATAACAAAGTTCTTTTATTCTTTTCTAAAAGTGTAGTAAAGTTTGAATGGGTATATTTCAATTCAAAAGTACTATTCAAATTATTTATTTGCAAGGGGTGAGTGTTGCATTAGCTTTTAAGCTGTCAATATCGATTGTATTCGGGCACCGAAATAATGATTGAAAAGACTTGTAGTTTTATATTTTGGCCTTAAAGGCAAAAAAAATATACTCATTTTGCGTTCTATTAGTAATTCAGAAAGTGGAAATGGCTCTTTTATATCCTTGTACTCTTGATAATATTGTCATTAGCATGTAATTAATTATGTCAGTTAAGGGTGTGGTGGGAGAATATTTGTTCTGCTACAATAGCAGTTAGGATTAACCTCAACGAAAATATCAGAATGGCTTGGTCGAAAATTATAATGAAATTAAATTTTAGATCTTATTATATTAAATATATTTTGTATAGAATCGCTTTCTCGAAAATGGCTTGTAAGATTTCGATGAAAATCACGGTTTTTAGAGGGTTTTTTGGATCAATGTTAGGGTCATCTTCGGGTAATTTTAAGTTGATTGGTTTTTTCTTATTTAAAATATTTATTCAAAAGTGGGTGTGTGTCAATAAAAATCTATAATTACATTTTTTAAATTTTCTTTTAATAATTTATTTATTTTTTAATTTTAAAACTCAGTACACATATTTTAATATATTAAAATTATAAAATTTAATTAAGTGGAGTTTTTTCCATATGCTAATATATAAAGCTGGAGAGTTTGTTCCAGTGGGAGTAGCGTAGCGTAGAATTAAAATACAATATGAACTGATTAGAGAAAGGCTTAAACAGATTTGTCTAATTGGTTGCATAAGCAGAGATTCGCAGGCGTTCTTAACTTATTTTTAGCCTTCTTTCGAGCGTGATATCGTAAAATGTACCAAAATAATACAAACCTACCCCTCTCACCTCTTATTTATTTATTATTTTTTTTTCAAAAATAATTTTAGCTAAAGTTAATCGATAAAATATATTATAACAGCTATAAAGGAAACTAGGCAATATTGATTTAATATATAAGGATTCACCCCCCCCCCCCCAAAAAAAAAATAATAATAAGCTTGGAAACAATTGGAATTGAGGCAATAATCTATTGAATAATAAAACTTGTATATAAAATAAAATCAATGTAATTTTAAAATATCTGTCACTTAGTACCTATTGCTATTGTTTTTCAGGCTTTGACAATGGTCTCCTAGTAGACCGAAACCAAACAACCATGGTGGTCGGCCAATAATAAATATTTCCGCATAAAGATAAAATTGAATCTTTTAATTTATATAAACTTTGGCAAGTAAGCTCTTTTAAAATCTTTGTAAATATAATATAGATATATATTTTTTTTATATTAGAATCCCGGTATTGAAGAGAAGGTTGGTGGGATGGAGAGTGGTTGGAAATGGAGGAGGAGAGAGGCCTCATCAAGGGGTGGGGCGGGCCTTGCAGCTAGGATATAACATAAGGAAAACTTCAAATTCCGAATAAAATAATTTTTTAAGAAATAAGGTCATTTTCATCCTCATATAAAACCCGACGATTCGGAGGATCGTCCCTCTTTCTCCAGGGCTTAAAAGAATTAACGAAGGAACCTTCCTGTATATTATTATTATTTAAAATTGCAAATTTTGTGCACAACGAAGTCTTGATGATGGCCGGAGTAAGACAAATTAAAAGTATTATTAATATATATTAGCTTTTAACTAAAAAAAAAAATTACCGAACAACGCTCGGTCCGCCAGTTAATTTATAAAAGAAAAAAACAATTTTATATACTTATTGTAATAATGATTTTTTTTTCACACAAAATTCACGCTCTCAAAGGGACAATTATCTAATAGAAGTTCAACAATTTTCGTCGAGAGATACTTGTAAATGTTTAACTCTTTTTGGCTTGATAATCGTAGCTCATAATATCATAATCAAATAGCCGGTATTGTGTGGTGGAACAACGTTTTTTTTGCCCAGAGATAACGACCTAACTTCCTCGAAACTCTTAATAATTGGAAATAATTTTTATTTTTTGGAAAAAAAACTCATTTTTTAATGATTAGCTCATACTCATACAATTTCTTTATAATTCGCCACTTGAATTATTTTAAGTCTTTGCTTTCATTCATTTTTTCAAGAACAGTTCAAGAGCTTTTATTGATCGAAAGATGTTAATTTCTATGTTCAGGAAAATTTAGTCTCTTTGAAGTGGTTATTGAAGTATGGCTTAAAAAGAGGATTCTAAACTGATTCCCATCTTCTTGTTCTTTTATTTTGCAGGACTCGTTCGTCTCGCTATAAAATTTCATCCCTTTCATAAGTAACCACTCAGCTAGCAATCTGATTAAAATGTATTTCTAAAATTGTTTCCTCTCTAAAGAATCAAGTGAATGGAATGTTCCCAATAGTATATTATTAGTCTTTGAGGGGTGGAAAATTAGTATTTTTATTTTGTCCTAGCAAAAGGAATTGTGAGGTAAAAGTTCAGCTAACCTTACTCGAAGACCTTGGTATGGAGTTCATAGTACATAATGGAAATTTTTTTTGTATGATGTAAAAGAAAAATATGTTTGTTATTTCTTCATCATTTTATCATTTTTATATATAATCCGCCTAAGGCGTCCTTCGGTATACGTTCACGGCGAAATATTAGGGAGAATGCACGAAATGTACTTTGACTTATTATAACTTCCTCGAGATCACTTATATAATGTTATATCAAATTATTCATCTTCGTGTTTCATTCATTTCCCAAGAACATTCTTCTTATTTATCAACAGACGTAATTTTAAAGTTTGAAAAAGTTGAGTCTCTAGAAGTTTTGAAATACGGCAGTGCCCCACCCAAGTTCGATTCGAGCGTGGGCCTGTAGTGCCAGACTACCCTTTACAGTTTACAGGAAGCAACTCGAGACATTTTGACCCCTCTGTAACTTCGCACGCACTGGAAATCTCTTCATGGATGAATTTTTCCAGAATACTGGTCCTTAAGCTAAATTACCAAATTTCATATTCCTATTGGTTATAACGTCTAAGTTACAAGAAGCCTAAGATAGGCTTTTTCGTCACTCACTCACTGACTGACCCGTCAAAATTAAATTCTCGACTACTTTCGTTGATCCTAGAATGCTGAAATTTGGTACTGTATACTGGTAGAGTTTGGGGTACAATTAAAGGGAAAAATTGAAAATGCAAAACTTTCCCCTTCTTAAGGACATAAAATGAAGGGGTGAAATTTATAGGCTTAAATTATTATTATTATTGTTTGATATGGCCTCCAACCCTCCCCTTTAGCCCTTCCAACCTCTCTTATTATGATCTCATGATATATGGTAACATAATTTCAGCTAAAAATGTGAAATCAATAAATTAATATAGATGGACATGTAGTAAAAGAAAAAACATACTTTTTAATTGAAGTTACTACATTCTCGACTCATTTAATAAATTGATGATGATTAACTTGGAAGCACATTAGATCTCACTACTTTTTTTCGGCAAATGATTTTTATTAATCGAACTTGGCCTTTTTTACACATGTGGTTTTGTTGAGATAAATATATACCAAATATGTACAAATATAAATTATATATAATTTATTTAAATCAAGCAGAGGACAAACTCATTGATTTCTCTTCATGAATCAACATCTCTACTACTCTAGGCAAAACAAAACCTACCTCAATGAAATAATATTTTCCTCCAATAATAAAAAGGAAATCTAAATTGATTCCGAACTTGCTTTTCTTTTAAATTGCTTTCGAAATTCATCCCTTTGTTCATAAGTAACCACTTAGCTCACAATGAGATTAAAATTAAATTTCCAAGTTTGTTTCCTCTCTAGAGTATCAGGTGAGTGGAATGTTCCCATTTTGTATCCTGTAATATATTGAATACTTGGAATCAAATCAATTTGATTTCGATCTCCCCCCCCCCCCCCCTCCTCCCCCAAAAGAAATTCCTTTGTATTTTCACTTCTATGCACCTCTTACGTATTTTTTTCTCTCTGGTTTATAAAATTGGATCGAAACCTTTCATTATATAAGAAAGAGATCGGGACTAAAACGATCAATGATAGCAATTCAATCGAAATTGTCCCGAAGAGAATTGAATGTCAAAACGGACACGAAAGGCTCTCTTTTTCCATCGTTGCAGATATTTAAAAAAGAAACTTGAAGCGATGATTTTTCAATAAACGATAAGAAGATATATTATTAAAAGAGCGGAGAAGGGATTTTCAAAGTGATAGGTTTTATTAAACTTTCCAGTGCACCCCCAGAGCTAAGCCCCTAGAGATAGGCAACCGAGCAACAGGCAAATATACTAGCCAGAATAATACCAATACAAAAAGGGTGAAAAAACTCGGTTTATGGTTTTATAATAATATTTTAAATAATTTCCAAATTTCAATCCAAATTGGTCTTTAATATAATTTTATAAAATAAATTAAAACTTTTTTTTTTAAATACATATTATTCGCATAACTTTAATTTTTCATTTTGATTTATATAAATTAACACAATTTAAATTAATGAGGAAAAACGGTAAAGATTTTTCAAAGCTTGCTATTCTTATTTCAACAGGGCTTTGAGCTAGAAATCTGCAAAAAGGTCAAAAATCGCAGCTTGTTAATTCAAATTATTGGGCCAAATTTAAGCACATTGAGCACAACTACTCAAGGATTCATATTCGAAAGCTCGGAAACTAGAAAGATCGAAATCTAATCAGTTCTCAGTTTTAAAAATTACAAACATTTTGGCAACCGGAAGAACTTTCTACGTGCTTTCTTCTTCAGTTAACTTGCGTATCATGATTCAAACAAATAGTCACATGGAATGTTAGTTAAAAAAATTATTTAATTCTGAAGATTTTGTTTTCCCAAGAGTAGCAAAGTTGTTGATTCATAAAGAGAAATAAATCCCTTAGGTTGTCCTCTGCTTGATGCAAATAAACATACAAATTCATTGATTTCTTTCTAGGAAAAAATCATGTCTGAAAATGATTTTTTTATTCGATTCAAAAATTCCTCGAGTTATTGTTGATAATGAAATTCGGATAGACAGACAACACGAATAAGCATGCCAAGTGCGAGTCGGGTTCGCATAATGAGGGTTCCGTTCCTAATATCTTCTAAAGTATTTGAGATATAAAATTCATTCTCATTTGTCGCTGATAAGAAGAAAATGAGTGAATTCGTAGAATGTTTCAGAATATGAACTTAAATACTGACTAGGGTCATCAAAAACCAGCTTTAATTGGTATTTTGGGGCTCTTCAATATCTTCATTTTAAAGTGAATTAAATAAAAAAAAATATTAACATAATTCTTCTTAATGAGATTTTCAAAAGGATACTTCAGACACCATGATAAAAAAATATTTTTAATTTTGATATTTCGAAAAATTTGACCTTGCCCAAAATAATCACTCACTTAAAATTGTGATTCAATTTTTCATTTTGGAAGAAATAGATAAACATAACGTGTCAATTTCAATCTTGTTTCTTATTTAGCTTACGAGTTACAACACTCTGACAGGCCGGGAGACTGGAATTATGTATCGACTAGAATTGGGTTCCGTTCTACTTTTGTACGAAACCCTAACAAATACTACTTGAAATTACTTTTTCAGGCTCTTTTAAATATAAATATGAAAAAAAAGAAAAAAAAAGTGTGAATTCAATATATAAACCAACAGCCCAGAGAATAACGTTTTTAAATAATAATAGAAAAATAATAAAATCATCGTTTTGATCAGTTTCGTGAATAATTACTCTTTAAATGTGTGTTAGCTATTCTCAATATAACGTGTTTTTTTTTCAATTTATTTGAATAATAGACTAATGCAATTTTGAAACTAAAATACCTACGATTAGAAGAATTTTTATATCGAATTCGAAATTGGAAAATAATTGCATCATTATCTCTCAACTCTTTTTTGTTGCTTTTTTGTACCATCAATTAATCTTTAACCAAGGCATTCTACAACCAATTTGTATCGGCTCACCACTTTAAGAATAAATAGTCGTGGAGAAAGGTGTTCGCAGAGCAATATGGGTTTCTTACTACTACTACTACTATTACTACTACCACCACTACTACTATTACTATTCTAGCAGGATTCCTTCCTCGCCCCCCCCCCCCCTTGCTACGCCTTGAGCCGTTTCTTACTACGCCCCTTGCAAGGGAAGAAAAAGAAAACCCCATTAATAGCTAAACAGCACAGGAGCTAAGACAGAGATAGAAAAGGAAAAAATGCCTCTTTTCTTCCTCCATCGTTGGGGGTGAGTTTAAAGGTTTCAAGTGCGAGTTGGAAGAGAAAATGTCTGTCTTGGCTGCTGGCTGGCTCTGTTGCAATTTATCTGGCAATCAAAATCGGGGCTTAATCCAATTTTCAGACACCAAGTGGGCTCCACTTGAACGGCACTCTACAAGAAACAATTTTCACTTTTGGAAATATATAAATGGATGGATAAAGTCGCTGTCTTGACAGGTTGAAAGCATTTCAAAATATTAGATCCCCGAAGTTAAGCACCTTCTGTGGCGAGATCTACCACATTTAGGCCCATGCGTTATTTTTCATCCCGCATCCTCTCACCCCCAACAATGACTGAATTCGCCCCACTTTAGAATATCGCTCGCGACTGTGGAGAGGGGCTTCCTTGGATGTGTTTTGCAAAAAAACTAACTAATAAACAACCCGATTATTATAAGAGTTCAAATCGTCTATAGAAATAGATTCTATAAATTTTCCACGAAAATCCCAAGATGGTGTCATCTACTAGATCCAAGATGGAATGGATTAATTTTAATTATATATAAGAAGGATTGTTTTTACCCCATCTAGATTGAAACCCGAGTGCCAGAATCAACTTTTCTTCGCAGGCTGTCCTTTAGAATTTTCATCCAAAATGATTCCTCTTCATATGTCTCTTTACAAACTCAATTTAACCTTCCTAACCTTGATAGCAGACGTCATTATTTTGATGTAGCCTTTATATATAAATTATTAAATAGCCAGATAGATAGCAATTTATTACTATCCCAGCTAAAAATAAATGTTCCATGTCGTAGTTTGAGATCGCAAGACATGTTTTACATTGATTGCCCGAGATCAAACTACATGATGGGTTCCCCCTAAACCGAATGATGAACATATGTAATGTGGTGTTCATTGGCGTTGACGTTAACAATTGTTCTCTTATTAGTGTTACGAAACTGATGCTGGGTAGATAGATTATACTGTTATTTAGTAGTCCGATTTGTAATTTAATATGTACGAGTATATGAATGCTTCATACTATGTAAAAGGACATGTTCAGTTCAAATAAATAAAATAAAAATAAAAAAACTGTCAAATTAGCTACCTTCTGATAAGGTGAACCCCTCTAACTATGTAATATATTTCACTCAAAGATTTAAATTTTCATTTGTAAAATTTCGCGGTCAAATGATCCTAAATTTAAACACATAGCCATGCCATATATCTTTGAGTGAATTATTTAACGCGTATACATAATATGTCCGAGGAGTTCACCTAGGGTAGCCAATTTTTTCAGATTGCTAATTCTGACACTCGGGATCGATTCCCGAGTGGGCAAAAACAACCCTTCTGATATATGAAATAATATAATTATAATATAATTAAATAATCTATTTCATCTCGGATCTAAGAGATGACACCCTCTTGTGATTTTCTTAGATCCGATCATTATTGACTCCTCATTAACTGGTCCACATCCATACTCTATATAATAAAATTTATTTTAAATTAAATTATCAATTATTAATACAACGGTGGGCAAATGAGTCATTGAGTCAAGTGCGGCTCCTATTAAAATTTTAGATTTATTTTTTTCCCTAAACCGTTTGTAGTGGACCTGCAATGATGGGGAAAACCTAGATCTCATTGGTATTTTAAAGAATGATCCTAAAACTCTACATTTTTTACCACTTCATTGCATAATTTACAGTGAGCATCTCATAATTTCAAATACGAAAATGTGTCGAAGATTGTTTTGCAGATTGTGAATTTAATTAAAACAACTGCCAAAATACAA
The DNA here is from genome assembly GCA_024734495.1 of Forficula auricularia. Taxonomy (NCBI): domain Eukaryota; kingdom Metazoa; phylum Arthropoda; class Insecta; order Dermaptera; family Forficulidae; genus Forficula; species Forficula auricularia. The sequence goes on along the minus strand of JALMQS010000846.1, from coordinate 153,090 downwards.
CGTCAATCCAAAAACTTGTTAAATGATTTGCAAGTGAATGACGAAATAGATGAATTGCCGAGCGATTTACCAATCCTTATACTGTGTTGTAAGATGGCTGTCAACTTTGTTTGGAATCTACATTTTTATTTAATTAAAAATATTTAGTGAGTATGATTTATTTTGAAAAATATTGTAAAATATAAAAGTTATATCCGAAACCACAATGAATGTCAGAGATCGATTTTTAATTAAAATAAAAAAATGTTTAAATGAAAGTTTTATATACACACCCTATTGTAAAAATTATCCCAAGGAAAAATATTTATTCCTGGCAATCTCACTGAATTCCACTACAAATACATTCTTCTGATATAACATTAAATTGTTAAATAATTAAAAAGTAAATTCCTCATGTGTATACCATTCAAATTAAGTATTTGTTGATTCTGCAACAAACAATAATAAGAATCATATTTTCACACTAAATTCACAAGTTTGAATTATTACGTTCTGCCTAAGATATATCTCGTGAAAATTATCGGTAATTTATTAATATTAGATCAATAAATCCCAAAGAGGTACCATGGATAATTTGTAATAAGTATTGATTTCATAATTGATGGGCAATTTTGAACCAATCATGAATAATAGGGTCGGAAAGAGTAAAGTCATTGTGCAAATTGAAAGTACCAATAATCGAATAGTAATAAATGATAGATTATGTCCAACTACAGCAAGAGCAACGCGGTCAACTGTCATAATGAGAATTGCTTAATTATCCTTGTATATCTAAGGGAAATGTAAACCGATTCGGGAAGCATAAGTACGAATTTTTTTCTTTATTTTTTTTTTTTAAACTTTGAATATGTAAATTATTTAATCAAGGTAATATAATCATTGGTGAAAAAGGTAAAATCTTTTTTTTTTAATCTACACATTTTCAGCAAATCAATACCTTCATTTTTCAAAATTTTATTTTAATTTTTGCTTTTTTTTGCAAATTTCATCGAATAACACGGCACCGTTTTCGTTATTTTTCAAATTTAACATTAGATTTTTAAAAATATTTTTTGGGACCTTCGCCCCAAATACTGCTTTGTGTGAATGAGGATAGGAGTCAGAAATGAATTCTTGTGACTTAAACTCCAAATCGACAATCTTCCACAATGAATCAGCCTTAAATTTCTCCTAATTCTATTGCGATAAGCAAGCTATGACTTATTGTCTATTGCATTCGTAGTTATTTCTGATCTTATATATTGAGTGTTCTTAAACAAATGGATTAGTCCAAAGATTCTCTTTTTTATAATAATAGTTTTTGTAATGATAGTTCCTCAGCGAGAACAATTTTTATTCGACTAAAACTTGTCTCGACTTGTCTTTAGCATGCTTGAACTTGAATATATACCAGGCAGGGACTTCAAACCTTGTATCGGCAGCCTTTTCGGAAAATCATTCATTTTAATTGCCCCTTGAAACTATGCAACAATTTTATTTCATTTCGAGAACCAATATACTTTTCAAAACAAAAAATGTTTATTATAGAAATATTTGAAATAACGGAGAATAATTTGAAAATTTAAAGATCCTCATGAAATTTTGAAATTGATCTTATATATGTATTTATGAAAATACTTTAAATGTTTGAAATTTTAGAAATGCCCTGCATCTACAGCATCCATGGACCGCACGCCAGTGGTACTAATATAAAATAAATTACATTATTAAAGTAAATCTTAAACATTAATAAAGTTAAGTTTTTTGGAATTTTCGGGTAGGAGATTCTTTGATGGGGATCTAGAACGATGTTCCAGAAGAACCCTCGCTAGAAAGAGGCCCGCCTGAGGCGAGCCACGCAATTATATAGAGATTCATTATATGAATTATCCAGCTATTCGTATTTTAATTTTAATTGTCAATGTTACAAAAGTTCGTTCGCCTGGTGATTTCTCTTTATTATGTTAGTAAAATTAAACATTATTCAATTAATAGAATAAAATAAGAGCATTTGGATGGGAGGGAGATTGGGCAGTTTTTGGATTTGCGTATATGTACTTTCTCTCCATTCTCTTTCCTTGTTCACGTCAGCTACCACTCACCATTCTTTCAACATTCTATTTCAATCTTTTAATTAGCTTCTGGCCGCTTGTTTAAAAGTTAATTCGACGGTGAAGGGTAAATTTTTCAGTTTAAATAAAACAAAAAAAAAAATAAACAAATAATCAAAACGAAAAATGTTAAAATAAAAGAAGAAAAAAATGAATAAAACAATTTAACCGGGGAAAATTTTATTAACTGGAAAGAGAGGCTAAAGAGAGAGAAGGGTTGAAAAAATAATAATAGTAATTTTATTTTCCAACAAATCATTTCAAATATTAGAATGTCAGCGGAGGTGTATATGACTGGTTACAATGAAAAAATATGTTTTTCGCAGTAAAACAATATTGTAATTAAAAAATACGACAGGAAAATTTATATCGAATCATATTTATACATATTTAGTTTTTGGCTGTATGTATAATAAATAAATAATATTTTTTTAAAAACAATTAAAATTGAAATATTTATGCATTTACGTAAAAGTAAATCAGAGGTTTTAGGCAAATTTTTCCATTTTTCAATTAAATATTAAAAAAAATTCTAATTATTTTTTCATGTTTTTCCTAAAATAAAATTTATCTATTTTTTCTGAAAATGTTATTAAAAGGATTTGGAGATACACTTAAGTCTGAAATATAATGAACCGGAGAAAAAAGTGAGTATAGTGGTGAAAACAAACTTAATTGAATTCTACGATCAGTTATCATATAAGATCGCAGTATTTAGAGAATTCAAGCAAGTTTGATTTTTTGCTTTGGTCACTTTTTAAAATTTTATCTGTTAATTTTATTTAAATTTGGAAATAGAAGTATTGAACCACTCCACCTCTCTATTTTGGTCCCTGAAAGAATAAATTATTTTCTTTTTTATTATAGAACCCTTTTATAGTAAATCCCATTTTTTTTTTTAATTTTAATTTCTTTTTCTTTGAAAAATAATTAATATCTGATAAAATAAATTTTTTTCTATGTTCACTATCTACCCTTTCCCGTAGGTCAAAACGTATGGTTTTCCTTTTTTTTTTTTTCATATCAAAATACATAGTTTGATGAGCCGTTTTTAAGATATTTCAAAAATAAGAAGCAAAAAACAGCACTTTTTTCATGCACTATTACAATACTTGACCATACATTGTATGACAAAGTAAAAATGGTTGATCTTAACAGTCATCATCATTGGTTCGACTGAATCACTGAACTCATTGAGGTGCAGTTTGCCCCAGCCAGCTATCTTTCACAATAATCTCAAATTAAACTTTGATTCAGGAATTATTTGAGATCAAATTCTTTAGCAAGTTGATTAATTTTTTTTATTTTCATTCCTAATTATTTCCAGCAGTTATCTATTAATTCTAACGCCGTTCTACGTAAATTACGACACAGAGGTATTAAGTCTCTAATGTTCCTTTGGTAATTGAATTCGTTTAATTAGATATAAATCATTACCAATACAATAGAAAATTCCCCTTAAAAAAAGAAAGTAAAAAAAAAAGAAGTAAAATCCATTTAGATTTCCCTTAAATGGTTTCGCTTAAAAAACGTTTTTTATTTTTATTTTATTACTCCATTACTATAAGAAGAACAAGAGGGTAAAAAATCTTATCTATTTATTTATTTTGTACTTTATTTTGCTTAGAAAACAGAACTGAAAGAAAAATCCCATGAATGATATTTTTTTTAATCCCCATTCATGCACCCAATCCAATTCGTTTTATTTGCATTAATCGAAACGACAATTTCAAAAATGTTATCAACCTAAAATGAAATCACATCCAATTCTAGGCTCGGCCTCCCTACTTTCCTCTCCTGCCTCATTCTCGAGATGCTCAGCCTTGCAATTCCGTAATAGGTCTTTTGAATACAGTATCTAGTAATAAATTACCTTTGTATTTTTACGCAAAAAAAATAAAATAAAAGCATTTATTTTTCATACTATCTTACTCCATCTTCCATCCATCTTCTACGGCACTCACCCAGCCGACCTTTAACAGCCTAACACACATAAACAAAGTATAATTTAAGATATTGTCCCAACAAAGTTGCAACTTTCACGGTGACATTCTTATTAAATTTTTCATTATTATATTTAAGTGCTCTTATTAGGTTGAGTATGAAAAACATAAGAGTTTAATTAAAACAGGGAAGTTTTTAAAGAAATAAATTTGGTAACACTGGCTACATCAATGAATTATATTGGCGGCGCAAACAAGATTTAATTAAGAAGTCAACGCAGTGTTCAAAACTTTGAAAAACAAAAGATGAGGGGAAAACAACTAAGATTTGTTTATTTCGAAAAAGAGAAGGTGAAGTAGTGCTAACATATTTTGACACAAATATCTTCATATATCTATCTTCATAGAGAGTATCAATGGCAAATCTACTTCTAATACTGAAATTTCTACCTTAGTCCAAAATCATAAATTATCTTTTATGTCTATTATTGATAAAATTCCATTAAGGCCCTTTCGAATTGTATCTAGCTATTAACAATTCTGTTATAGAATAAGAACTAGATATTACAAAAAAAAAAAATAATAATTCTCTAATTTTATCATATCTTCGAATAGGGAAGAATTTCTCAGACTGATCTTATTTTTTTAGGATTTTGTTTTTAAATGCTTATATCCTCTCTCCGAATTTCACTGGGAGCAACTAGTTCAATGAATTGCGCGACATTTCCACATGACTTCTTTAGGATTAATTGTATATATTCCCTCATATCATAAAATATATATTTAAATTATATGCGAACTTACTACAACAAATGATTTAGGAATTTAGTATGTGTGATTTTGAAATTTTTCATTGTTGAAAACAAAAAATTTCTGAACATTTTAAGATATCAACCTTCCACAAACGCACTTTAAGTAAGGTCCATTTTTCGTGAATGACCCTTTCAATTTTTTTTTTGCTATGATTTACATTTTGAATTTATTTTTAAACATTACTTTGAAACTAAAATTAAATATATGTGTGTCGAATATCAATAATAAGAAATCCATAAAATGTATTATACAAAGAAAAAAAAATATATTTACCTGAAGTATGGATGGATAAGTCAGTCAGCTTTCAACATTTCAGCTCACTCACGAAATCCTGGTATTATGAAAATTGCTCATAGTTGAGGACACCTAGAAAGAAAGAAAATATTATTCTTAATATGATTAATTACATTTATTTTTTTAGAATATGATTAATATTATTTCCGAAAATAATCCTTTAATACGTAATCAAATTAATAATATTATTTTGCTTTACCGTATAATAAGTAGTATGGGGAAGCTGGGGAAAATTTTTAGAAAAATAGTTTTTCATTAGACGAAACATTTTTTTTCATTTGAAAAATAAAAAACACTTGAGTGATAAATTATCATCCACAGGGTTAAAAAAAGAAAATGTCTCATGACTTTACCATACAGCTTTCTTGATCATTCTATTGAGCTTATGTTTTTATTGATAGTTCCATTAGGCCTCAAAGGCTAAGTCTTTAAAATTTGGACCAAATCCGACGAAGGGTTCTAACTTTAAAACCCGCCTCACTAATTCCTAATTTTTTATTCAATTTCAACCAAAATTTAATCAGATCTTAATGTCAATAAAAAATTTCGTTTGATTCCTTCATTGATTTTTGAGTTAGACAGTACACAAAATTTGATAACACACAAATATATATCAGATTTTGACAACATCTCTTAAAATATAGATTTTTCAATGTTCACTAAATAAGGATTTATTTTATACCATGAAAATTTCTGCTAGAGAATGTATGTTAATCCAGAGATAAAAAAAGAAAAAAGGGAAACAATCAATAAAACAATTGAATTTATTATATATATAGATCTAATAGTATCTAAAAATGTCAAAAATTCATGAAATGCAATTTTTATCTGCCCTCATTTTTTACAATTTACTTTCTATTCAAGAGATCTGACACGAGAGAGACAATTTCAAATATAAATCCTATGATTATGCTGATGAATGGTGGAATGGAGGATGGAGCCTGGAACAAGGTAAAATATCCTAAAGGATAGGATAGAAGGATAAAGAGAAAGAGAGCAGGGAGAATAAATGACAAAGAAGGGAGTGCAAATGTTGGCGAATATACGAGTGACAACATTTCATATTCATTGATATTGCTTGTATCTTTTTTTTACTCTCTTTGATATTATAATTTAAGAAATAGCAAAAGACCCTGGTTGATATTTTGATTATCAAAAGGGTTTACCTTAAACGCAATTTTCGGATGAAAATATTTGGCAATTTTGAAACAGGATCAAAAAAAATTTTATAGGAAGAAATTGGTGAGGAAAAATACATATTTTATTTTACCTATAGGCGAGGGGTGATCCGCGATTGGAAGTAGGTGTACACCTCTTTGGAAGTATTTTGGAAGTACTTGGAAATATTTGGAAGTGCCTGGAAATATTTGAAAGTACTTGGAAATATTTGGGAGTACTTGGAAATATTTGGAAGTACTTGGAAATATTTGGAAGTACTTGGATATATTTGGAAGTACTTGGAAATATTTGGAAGTGCAAGTAAAAGTAGGTGTACAGCATATTAGGTCGCTGTTAACCCCTCGCCTATAGGTATATACGAGGTGTGAATCGCGAGCTAATACCGTGTACAACTACTTCCACTTTCATTTCCAAGTAGAAGACAATAGATTAAGGGGCATTATCTAATGAATTCTAAAATAATTTCACATAATTCCAAAGAGGTGTACACCTAATTTCAACCGTGGTTCACCCCTCGGGTATATATATATATATATATATATATATATATATATATATATATACACGTATTTTTTGGCAAGTATTGTAAATCGCCTAGAAAATTGATAGTGTCTTTCATAATGAGAAATCTTTGAGGTTGTCCTCTGCTTGATGCAAATAAATATACATATAAAATAAATACAAATCTTTTAAAAAACAATCTTCAAACGTTTAATAAAAGCCAAATGTTTCGGGACAATTTCTGCCTTTGTCAATAGAATTTAATGAGAAAAAATAAAAAAAAGTTCCTTTTTATGAGGAATAAAAAAACACTAAAAAAGTTAAATATTTCGATATAGTCAATGATACAAATTGTCTTGGTGTTGAAATTACCTTTAATTGAAATAAAAAATAAAATATTTTTGAGAAATTATTTTTCTCTAAGAACAAGATCGATCTTGTCCTAAAATGCTTTTTTTCAATGCGGAGAACTCATTAGTTTTTGACCTTTCTAGCTCCAGTCCATCTTCCGGTTAAAAAATGTAGATATTAAAAAATAAACTGCAACGGATCGTTGCTAAACTTTATCCAAATTCATTTAAAATATTAATATGTTTATTCCTTTATTAATAATCAGATATCACTTGCTATTTGCAGTTCATGTTAACTTTAATTCAAAAATAGCGATTGATTCTCACTTAACAGTCGAGTAATAACCATTCTACATTAGATTTTTGACCCTTCGATTATTATTGGAAACCATTGCTGAAGACATGGAGGAATCGGCTTAAAATCAAAAATAACGATCAATTCTTATCTAATACTAGAGGAATAACCTTATTGCATTCCATTTTTGATGTTTTGACTATTAATGGCAACCTCTACTGAAAACGTGGAAGAATCGACTTAAAATCAAAAAGTCTAAATTCTTTTTTGGTAAACAACTTAAGCTTGAAAAAGTTTTACTTTTTCCTCAAATTTATTTTTTAATTTCAATCTTCTAAATTTTTTGAAAATTTACTTTTTTTCCTAAAAGACTAGGTGTAAGGTTAGTTGAGAATGTAAAACATAAAAGATCCCTAGATTAACTGAGCCTGCCTTTACAGAGAAAGGCTGCAAGCTGAAACTGAATTTGACTCTGGAGTAAAATTAGTCGTTTTGTCTAAGTGGTATTTCTTGCCTTTGTCGTGCCTCTCAGTCGCTGCAGCTTCAGACAAAGCCGTATTAAGATACGCTCTGGTTAGAACCCCTAGGAGAGGAGAAATCGACCTCCAATCCAAATTATACAATTTAATTCAATCATCAATTATTGATAATCTACTTAGTCAAAATCTAAACCAATTACAGATATTATAAATATATTATAAAATATATTTTATTCTTGATTGATACAACTTTAAATAAAACAAAAATAAATCTGTTTTATATTATTTTACCACTCTTTTCATTTCAATGTCATAATATTATAAAAAATTTTAGAAACACTCTGATATGTTTCGGGTTTCTTCTGAAACCATTTTTAGTGGTAACCTCTCTCTTTAAAAATATTCAGACAGAACAGTGAACATCTTGAATCAGAATTTTACATATACCATTTCAATTAGTAAACAGAAAATATAAAATTAAGTTAAGAAATCTCACACAAAACAACATTTTCAATGCGCAACAAGTCGATAATGTTTTGACGTTCGAATGAGAAGATTGAATAAAAGAATATAAAGAGACGCCAAAATGTAACCACCCAAAATGAGAGGACGGTCAAAAAATAGATATTCGAGGCCTTTGGGCAAAAATCAACACAATTTTGTATATATAATCTGTGGACTAGAAATGCAAAAACTAACCACCCATTATAGTGGGGAGGGTCAAAAATAAAAATTCTATCCCTTTGGAGCAAAATCAAACCAATTTTGTATCATATTAATCTGTGAGCCCCTAAACAACTAGAAATGCAAAAATCAACTACTTAAAATAGGAGAAGGGTTCAGGGGGCGAGAATAGGTTTGGTGAGGTGGAAAAAGATCGGTGGTGGAGAGAAGGGAGGTCTAGAGGTCGAAGCTCCTTGGCCAGTAAGAGGCCCGCCCGAGGTGGACGTCGCAGTTAGTTATTTAATACATAATTGATTCTCATGATGGATTGTGCAAATGACGACGACAATTCTGGTCTAATAAAATAAAATCAGAGAGATTATCATTTACTTAATCTGAGATGTTATATTATAGATAATTTCGTTTAGTTAGCCTATGTGAGAAAAGTTGCTACCCCTCGGGAATCGTATCAAAGATATCCGAAACAATAGTGATCATTTGAGACGAACCAAGCTGACACCTATAAACAGCCACTAAATTTCAGTCAAATATCTTAACATCAATGACAAATTATACGAAATACAAAAAACTCACCAGTTTCTATTTTAAACTATTAGGTATGAATTATGTTGAAGAGTGTGGGAAGCATGTGTTAAGATCGTTTTTACTGTAATTTAGCGGCTGATTATATAGTATTATATATTCATATGACAGAATGGTTCGTTTCGAAGGATCCCCATTGCCCCATTTGACTACAGAGCGAAGTATAGCCCTTCGGCCATGTATGTTAGCTTTTATATATAACGTTTCACTAATCGTTTCCATAATTAAATTATCGAAATAGAATCGTAGGAAGTTGTCCAACTTCCTACGGTTCTATTTTAATCTTATATAGTCGTCATAGAGATTAAACCTGCTAACTCACAACAAAGAAATTTTACAGGGGAGAGAAAAAACAAAGAAAATTTAATATTCTTGTTATGGAAAAAACTCTTTTTCACATCTTTTTTTCTACAACTTACGATCATAATTTTAAGTAACAGATTTATTTGGACGATGCTGCATCTCTTTTTCTTTCGAACTGTATTAATATGTCATATATGATAAAAAATGTATTTAGCAGGATTACACTCTAAGCCAACGATATATAACATCTTGGATTATGAACAGAAGACAATATCTTTAATTTATTTTGATAAAATCTAGTCTTCTACCCTCGGCAAGAAAAATTGTATAATTCTGGTCACGGCTAATTATCGAAAATCAGCAACTATTAGACAAGCTCGTAAATTAATAAACATTTCTTATAGCTGTTTGCATCGATAGTTGTCTGACAATAGCGATGTCATGGAGTGAATTCGTCAGCTTTTTATTCTATAACTGGATTAGATATCATCCCTTTCGTGATTTTCCCGATTGAGCCATGCTTGTCTAAAATCTCTCGAAACTTATATAACTATAAAACAAAACTAAATATCTTATATATTTTCATTTGTTCATGTAATAATTTTTTGTTTCAATAAATTTTAGATATATTTCGAGATTTTTACTTTTATGGCGTTATACGATATACGCTATCAGCTTTAAAACTATGTGTTGTTGGTATTTGTTTGTTTCTATTGGGATCCTTTTTCACAATCAAGCTTATTTTATTAGACAAGCTTTGCCAAAACAAAAAAAAAAAAACAAAAAAAAATAATAATAATAATAAAGACGTAACATAAACATCCATCAGATGAAGTCGTTTTCCATTTATTTGTTCATTTGTTCGAAGAGTAAGATACTCAATCCTCATCATACATGACAAACTTTCCATTTGCTGAATACAACGCTTCTTTCTTTCCATAACAGCCCCTTCTTCGACTCTACGATTATTCCTTTTTTTTCTGTCATCATAGTTAGGAGTAATACTTTCCAAACACACTAGCACAAAATGGAAATAAATCACTTTTGTTATTTATTTCAGTTAACATTAAGACAATGAGTGACTTAATCCGTTGATCATCCAATTGGTGGAACATTTCTTCCTATTTCTTCATCTTCTCTCGAGTGTAATATGAGTTGTTCCTCAACTGCAACTTGTTTCTGTAATGTATCCCGCCATTATTACTGGTGATTGGAGCCAATTAGTGTGAAAAGTCGTTCTCGCCTCATTTATCATGGAGCTTACGTTGTTTTGCGTTTTGTATTGCGAACACTACAAACTCAGCCTTTATTTAAAGTTGATTGTTCATACTTGACATATTGCCCATATTTCTCAAGTCACTCGTGGGATAAATCTTACCCTTACTGAATACCTTCTTGAATAGATTTATTTTTCTTAATTAAAGTATGGAAGAAGAAAAAATACCTTCATCCATTTTTATTTTTGGTTTGACCTGTGGAACAATGCCCATTTGATCAGATCCTAACTAATTATATTGTTTATTTATTGTTTTTTTTATATTTACATGTATGTGTTTATGGGTATGCGAAAGTGTATGTGTGATTAAATGAAATAATATGGTAAAAATTATGAAATAGCTGACATAACTTAAAAAACATCAAATTAGTCATCCAGAAATCAATTTTATATGGGGAAAAAATGTGGTCGAATAGCCTATACAACTAACAATCAATTGCGATCACCTGACTGACCTGATATTTTTTGGGAAACCATCAAAATCTCGAACCAAAAAATATTTTATTCATGTTTCTTGTCAAACTTAAATGAGCATTGGACATATGTGATCGAAAATAAAACTTTTACTTTTATCTCAAAAGACTTTATTTATTACAGCATCGTTAAATTCTTCTTTTTTTTAGCTTTTCTAAAAAATTTACCGAATCCAGGATTTTATTACCTTTGAACACAAGTGCGTTTAAATATTAAAAAAAAATACCTGCATGTCTGTCAATTTGATCACTTGAATTAATCTGTTTTGTTTCTGTTTTTTTTCTAGTTACGAAATTTATTCGTATTGGAATCGCTGATAAAAATGACAACCCGCCCTATTTTGACAAGATGCTCTACGAGGCAGAGGTGGACGAAAACGAGGATATCCAGCACACGGTTCTCACTGTCACCGCAAAGGACCACGACGAATGTGAGTACCTCGACGTTAACATCCACCCTTCAACCCGCATCTGCCACTTTAATCCCCAATTTAATTCAATTTGAAAGAATAAAAAAAAAATAAAAATAAAAAAAAAAATTCAAATTCAATCCAATCGATTGACCTCATTAGATTTTTATTATTCAATCAAGGAGAATTTTTTAATGAAATCAGGAAGGTTAATTATTATTTATTCTCTCTCTTGGGATTTTCCATATTTTCTTCATTAATTCATATTAACTTGAATATAATCCTAAATGAACTTCTAAGAAAATAGAAAATAAAAACAAAATCATCTATAGAGGTAATATGAAATTGTTTCTTAGAGCTTAAAGCCTAAAAAATGTAATTAAATTTCATCCCTCTTGACTCAGTCTATAATTTTTTTTTAATTTGAGCTAACATCGTTTTAACAAACATTTTCCAATTCTTCAACAAATAATTTAATGATGAGAGAATTTGGAGAGAAGGTTTAATTATAAATATAATATTTTTATGTCATCTCTCTTTAAATGAAAAAGTCTTTATAATTTAAAATCAAAATTTTGCTTTTTACTTTGGAATAAGCCAATCCTTCAAAATAGTTCTGATAGCATCTTGTTCAATGGGCTTTGTAAAAAGTTTAAATATTCTAATATACTAAATTATAACAAAAGTCAGTACTTTAAAGAAATGAATAATTTTGAAAATATCTGTATTTATTTTTTTAATTCAAGGAGAACAATAATTTTTAGTATGATTATTTTACTTAAAGTAACACAATGTGTGGCCATTTGTATCAGTAATATTGTATTCAAACAAGTAACTAAATATATTTTTGAGAAGAGAAAGAAAAAAAAAGGAAAAAATATTTAACACATTCATAAACATCCCCTGAAATATAGCAAAATAAAACCTTTCAGGTGTAAATAATCTAAATTACTAAAATAAACTAACTGTAAAATGGTTACAGTAGGCATAAATAAATTAGACAATAATTCATTTACAAGTTATTACTTTTATTTTAATTATATATTTTATTTATTTATTGCATAAATAAATTTTAGTCGAAATTTATATTTTTATTTTTTGACCCTCAGAGGCAATCATTTAATAAAATTATAAACAAAGATAGACATTTTTTCAAAGAGAAGATTAATTCAATTATATCTTTAGAATGTTAAAGAAAATAAAAGTTAAAATAGCCACTAATTGAATTATTAAAAGCCAGGATGGGGTAAATGCTGGATTTAAATCATTTTATAAAGAGAATCTCAGCTATAAAAAATTTAATTAATTTAGATAAATGTGTAGCTAAAATGGCAATATAAAATTCAATCCATAATTTTTGATTTAATATGTTTTTTATTTTTATTGGTATTTAAAAAATAAATAAATTTGGTTTTAATGATTCACTTTTTACATTTATTTATTTAATTATTATTATTATTATTATTATTTATTATCTCGTTTATTTAAATTTATTTATTAAAGTGTTTTAATTTTAATGAATTAATTTATTTTTAAGTTTAAAATACATTTCATTGTCTCGGTTGTGTTGTTAAGAGATTTATGAAAGGGATGATAATTTATATTTTCTATTCATTGAAACAAAAGTAATGATAATAAAAATGTATTATTATATTAAACAATAATAAACAACAAAAATGAAAAAAAAATCTAAATCACATTTTTAGATTGGAAAATGTTTATATAATATATAGATGACATTATATGAGTCGAGCCAGGCATGATTTTTCCATTAATAAAATAAAAACAATGCCCCTATAAGGACCTAATTTCCACTATAGAATGTATTTTAGACGATTTATCATCCCTTTTTTTTAGTGTAATTTATTATATTGTACATAATCTGTAATGAAAATACTAGAACTACCTGGTGCGCCTGAATTTAGGCAACACTTTGCGCGCAGTAGATTGAAAGCTGCGTATGAGCTAGGAGAGTCCAGTCGTTGATGGAATAATGCACCAGAGCTTATGGCATCTAAGCCATAAGTACTCTATGTATGAAAGGATAATTTTTACATAATATTTAAATAGATAGAGAATTGAAAAGGTAGAGTTTACCATATAAACATTTACGTTTTACCGATATGCTTTAAGCTACTTTTATAACTTTTTACTAATTTTTAAATCTAAAATTTGCAAAGATAGAGAGGAGATACACACTCTACACACTAGTTTTTTTCATCTGACATCCTATTTAATTTATTGTAACCAAAATAGTTCCAACGAAAATACACACCCTAAAATACTTTCAAGAATTTTTACCGATTTGTAAATACAAAGGTTAAAAAATTCGGGATGACACACACACACTACCGGTTTTGTAAAGGGAGAGACAAAAATAATATTACAAAATATTAAGTTTAATACATTTTTAAATTGCTTATGCATGGTTAAATAAATACTTTAGACCCGAGCCCAAATATTAATAAAAAAATAATAATAAATAAAAATAAATTGGTTATTAAATAGAAGCCCCTCGCTTGACGATCGTACGAAATTTTTTGTTTCGGAAAGTGTTTCAAATTTTTTACAATTTCTGTACTTAACTGGGGAAGAGAATAATTCAGCATATTTCTATGAAATTTCAATACAAGAGATATTAAATTGTAGAAACAGCAAGGCTGACAAAAGGACTCATAGCTACTATAGAACCCTAATTCAAAAGGCGAATAAATAAATAGGCCTCACTGAAGCCAACGAATCAAATATATTTCCTGTTCAAACTGATAAAAAGATATTACTCTATTCAAGATTTTTTCTCCCATTATCTACACTTTCAAAAGTTTTGTTTTCTCGTTTTTTACACCTCTATTCTATTATTCTCCTATTATATCATATAATTATATTTGGATGGTTTTCATTTCTATTCCAAGGATTTATAAATCATTCTTATCATTGTTTTTTTTGGAGTTTTATTCTTATTTCGATGGTTATCGTTTATTCGTTTGTTTTTAATAGTATCACTTAAATTTCAAATTCATATCCAGGGCGTTCTATTTTATAGGTAGATGAAAATGAATGAATAACAATCTTTATTATCCAATTTATATTCTTTGTTAAAAGGTATATTCAAACATATTTTCAGAAAAATAATAACTATATAATGGACAGAAATAAAAATTACGTGATATTATATAGTCTATAGCTTTTTTAATTAATAAAACTAGATTTTAAAATGACTTTTAAAGATAAATATTACTGAATTTTGGTTAAAATGAAATTGAGATAAAATGTACATTCTAATAACATTTTTTTTTAATTTTTTATAAAATCGAATAATTTCAATTTATAATTGAATATTTTAATTATGCCTAAAGTTCTGATCGGTGCAGTGATTATGAGTCATGAGATCCTGGGTTCGATTCTAGATCAGATAAGACGATTTTTTTCCCCTAAGAATTGGTTCTTTGTTTATCATCATCTAGATATTTGTGTTGCCATTATCCTTAGGTTTAAGGACTATCTTAAAATCACACACTTCACTAACAATCCCCCTGGATAAAGTAGGACACCTTAACTTCAGGGGTTGTTTAGCTTTCGCCTTCACCAGTAGATTACACTAAATAACTCAGAAAGAATTTTTCTAGGCATCTAGCGATTGGGGAGGGACTTCTAGTCTGATACCTACAAAGGTTCTAGTATTCTAAACATTTAAACCTACATAGAGTAATTCAATCTTAACTCGGAGACAGACTTTGATCTCCAAATTCAACTTTTCTCAAATCAAATTCACCCTTTTGAAAATCAAATTCAAACCTTTGTAATTCAAACTTACTCTTTTTGGAGATGAAATTTTTCCTCAATGAAATTTTATAGAATAACTTAATATCTAAATTTGATTGTCAATAAGTTGATTTTAATGAATGGAACCTCCTGTATGTGAAAATATTACTATCTTTGTTATTTATAAAGACGATCCAAATATCATTCTTATTTATCCTAAACACTTCATCAAATTTTATAAAAAAATAATTCACTAAATTATAAAAATCAAAATTTGAAAAAAAATATTCCCAACACTAATCTCCTTTTGGTTATTGATAAAATGTCAAATGAGGTTTCAATCTCGCTTAATATTCTTCCAGTATCGTTCAGCAGATCCTGGCTGTTTCAATATTATCAAATTGACTTGCTAATGATGGACTAAATGCTTTTAATGGAAATGTTATTCATATCAACCTCTATATTCATATATATTATATAGGTATATATTAATATATTAATGGGAAAGATATTAAGAAGTGAATGATGAGCGACAGATGTTACTAATTGACACATTAAGTTCTAGTTATATTATATACGGAGCAAACAAATATATATATATACCAAAATATTAAATAATATGTAAATTCAGATAATGGAAAACATGAACAGTAGAACATATTTTAAATTATATTTTGAGAAAAGTTGAATTATTTAGATTGAACACAAAAAACTAGAATCAAATTTGATATAGTAGTATTTGTACAATTACCATATAGGTCTTTTTAAGCGAATTCACTTTAAAAAATTTATTTTTGCTGTACCAAATGTAGTTGTTTTGTTACACGATTTGCCAAATACTTTTTTTTTATAAAATTTAAATTCCCTGTCAAAATAAGTAGATATTAGTACTGATTTGTTATAATAATTTCGAACAGTAATTAACCGATAGAGAAAAGAGGATTTCCAAGAACTGATAAATAGGAACGAGTTTCTCCATTTCTATTTAATTACTATAAATAGTGAAAATATTGCAATGACTTCAAAAATTAGAGTATGAGTTTTCACAGAAAATACCCAATTTCAGGTTCGCCAAGACGTAGAAAATTCAGTTTTCTGTATGTAAATTATGCCCGTTTGTATCTGGTTGTTTAAACTTAGATGCCAAACCAAGGTTTGACACGAATTAGTTTACCACAAGTATCGTTTAGGTATTTTTTGGTTTTTAGTTAAATAAGGGGCTAGGAATAGGAAGTGTGTGGAAATATTATTTCAGAAGAGCCAACTCGCAACTCAGCTGAAATCCAGAGGCGCTGAGGATTATGATTAGTAAATAAAAAAAGACCTTCTTTATTTTTTCCTTCCCTTGGAAACTTTAATTCCCACATTTCTTCTTGTTTATGACGTCTTACCTTTGCTATTAGAATACATAATAAACATCCAAGTCATGAATTAAACATTAAGGCTATTAACTTAACTCCGCCCAACTGTTCATCCATCCTCTCGTCCGCCTTATAGTATCATCATTATCCTATTCACCATTCTCACTGATAACTGTCAAATTATCAGTCTGCTCTCAGTAATACGATCAGTAGACCGTAAATTTATTCTAATATACATAGTGGCTTGGAGAGATCGCTGGAAATAATCAATCGAATCACTGATCTGAATTCCAAATAGTGCCTTCAGCTCAAAACGAAGAAGACCCAAATTATCCCTAAATTAACTATATTTAGGTATTTCTATAGCTAACGACCAGTTTACTGAAGTGTAACTAAGTTCATATATCTTGGCTGGGTAATTTAAGTGAGAAATAAAATATATTTCCCTTGATAGCTAGATGTTAATTGCCATGGTTGGCTGGGAAAATAAATACTTTCATTAGAGAATTCCTGAAAGTATTAAATTGTGTAAAGTCGAGCAAAATTCTGGCAAAATATGCAGCAGAAACGTGGAGTTCCAGTTCCAGATGGTCCTAATAAGAAAGTTCAATAATTAATTCCAAGATGAAACAGGCAATTTCGAAGACCAATGATTAGAAAAACGGTCAATGTCTTAGATATATTATTTAAAAATATATGTATGTGTATATTATAGTGTATTTTTATAAATAAAGTATTTTATTATTATCTATTGTTATTAATATTGGCTTGGCTTCGTATTACGGTGTCGACACACCAATCTTGATCTTAAATTAAGCATATTTAAATGTTATGTCTTAACCACTGTCTTAACCGAGAGAAGCCGATGCCAGCATTCAAAATGTGCCTTCAGGAAAATATTAGGAATATTGTGGATTGACCGAATTAGCAACGAAGAGGTTATGATTCTTAACTCATTGTGATGACAAATGATGGTAAATACAACGTAAATCGAAAATTTTGGCCATATAATTAGTAATGAGGGACGAATTTAAATATCATCTCATTGTGAATATTCTTGTACTTGTATAAAGAAAATTGCATTTGACGTTGGGGAAGAAAGTAGACAGGTATAAAACACCATATGATATCTTGTTTCCAATTAGATTTCTTGTTAATGTTCATGTCATATTAAATTATATTTTTCATTTTTCATTTAATACGTATGTCTGCAAATTAAAAATTGTTTACAAACATCTAGATAGACAGAATGAGAAATTAATTTGGATCAAAGCATGTAATAATAAAAAAAATCATCTCGCATTTCATCTTAATATAATAAAAAGAAGAGAAAACATTTCTTCGAAATCAAATAAAAAATTAAGAAAATTTTGTAAAAAAAAAAAAAAAAATTTAATTTTTATTAAAGAATAATATAATATATTCCAATTTAATTATTGTTGTATAACGAATTTCGTATTAAATTAAATGGGTAGAAAAGAAAAGAAGAAAGAAATGCGACAAGTGAAGACGACTGTCGAGAGTGTCACTGTTTGTCTCTTTTATTCGAGAACATTCATTTTCTTCTTTTCCCGATTCATTAGAGATAAAGGTTTTTATTAGACACTTCAGATTAGATAGGAGAGAGCAGAAGGGTGCGTCTAGTTATCTTCTACAACCCCCGTTTTGTTCGGATAATTAAACTCAATAAAAAACAGAGTGAGAAAAAAAGGAAATGAAATCATGCATCCAATAAAATAGAAATCAAACTTTCTTTTCAAAGTAAAGTGAATTTCGCGAGACTCGATTATTTCATTTGATTTTGATGAAAAGACACCTTAAGCTTGAGATTATTTGAAAGCGATTTTTCTTTGATTTTACTCGCACAATCTTTTTGACCTGGACAAAGAGAAAACACTTTTAAGGCGAAAAGAGCTTTTAGCGAATTCTGGTAATTCGACAATTTTTGACAGCAAATATTTGAGTCAAAAAGCTGAAATTTAATATAAAAGTTAATTTGATTAAGAAAAACTTGTGTGCTGCTTATTTTCTAGAATCAGAAGAGACAGGGGACTGCAGCCCATTTTAAATTGTTTAAATAAACACTCGCAAACAGCTGTCGCAAGAATATAATGGTAATGAACCCTTGGCTCCTAGGCCGCTTGTACTATGTACTATAGTGTGTTTTTCACAAAGTTTTGGATGTTGGCACTAAAATTGGTAATAAGATTATGATAGTACGAGATTATGATTCATAATATGATTATGTCAAGCTTCCAAAGGATCTCAATGAGTACATTCTGTGCAGTTTCTGTGATCATAAATGTTGTTATCAAAATAACAATTAATATTAACTTAATAGGAGACCCGGCCTTACCTAACCTCCTTAGAACCCTTTCTGGCATTTGTCTGTACTATAGATACTACTATGTTTGTGTTCAGAAGAACTGAAATCAATCATCCCTCTTAAAGCCCTATTTGGAAGAAACACGCGGTTTACGAACGCCCAGTACCACTTCGTTGTCAAACTGGATAAGAATCAAACCCACGCTTATTACTTTTCTGGTACCTATAGCCTTTCCCACAACCTATAACCTTCAGCTGTTTAAGATTCACATCCACAGATATCTTCGACTCCTGCCCAGCCCATAAAATCTCCTATTCTTCTTTTCTCGAGAAAGGGGCCAATCCAGGCCTTTAGGGGGTGCACCTTCTTGGTGTAGCTCCTTCTCGCATCAATTTTATTAAATAATAATAATAATTTTGTGTTGCTTTCATTGTTAAATACATATTAAATAAAGAATGTACTTTCGACCAGCCGTAGTACTGTAAGAGATTGAAATAGGTTCCTATGTTCATATATATAACACTTTTTGCTTAAAATTACCTCTGCAATAAATGGCCAAAAAAATGTACACTTAATGTGAATTAGTTATGATAGGTATATTAGGTACGGAACCCAAGTATGCGAGCCCGACTTGCCTTTGGTCGGCTTATTTCGAACATACCTATAAAAAAAATTTTCGAGTGAATTCAATACTAAAACGAATAATTATATTACTCTTAAAATAGGGGAAAAAGTGAAGGAATTTCATAAACGAGATGACTCTCGAGAATCAGATATTTATTTTATCAAGTACCTATTGCAATTTGTTAATTTAGAGAAGCTGAGAGAATCCATTCAATGGAAGTAGAGACACGATGGGGTGGGGGTGAAGCAGGGGGGGCGTATCTCGAAAAGGGTCAGATTCAGGTTAAATTACAAAAACGAAACTTGTTGGAAACATCGGTGTCCCCCACAGGCCAGTTTGAATTGGTTTGGCCGGCAGGCTCCCTCGTTGATTAGTTGGTTAAGATCAACTCATCACCAGTTGGATATTAAAGTATCACTCTCTCTTTCCCTCTCGCATATCATGAGATGAAATTGAAATCAAATTATAACTGACACTCAAAATAATAATATTTTGTACAAATACGCTCAAGATATAATTCCATCTGTAACATTTCAAAAACAAAACCAGGGATTTGATAAATAATTCAATTATCTCATTAGAATTGGCTATGGGAAATTAAAGATAGAAATAAATAAATTAAAATCTTAATGTGAAGGATGCGATATTTAATCTCATTTTAAATATCATATCTTTTTTATTTTATTATATAGTAATATTTTTATTTTACTAAAGATACTTCTAACTACACTATTTACTCGGTACGCCTCAGCCTCAGGATTGCCAAACCAATGTTATGAAAATAAACCGGCCACGTTCGAGTCGGACAGCTTATACTTAGGGCGAGGGGTGAACGGCGATTGGAATTAGGTGTACACGTCTTTGGAATTATGTGGAATTATTTTGGATAATGCTCCTTCATCTATTGTCTTCTACTTGGAAATGAAAGTGGAAGTGGAAGTAGGTGTACACGATATTAGGTCGTGGTTCACCCCTTGACTTAGGGTTTCCTGTCTTGGGTCTCCTCGAAATCCCGACACCCCAAAAGGTTTTACTTTAGAATGGAAACCTAAAAATAACAGACGTTGTGGCATTAAGGACCAGGAAGGGACGTAAGAGATTATTTTAATTAATTAATAAATCAGTTAAACAAATACAAAGTAATTTTTTAACCCCATAAGCGGAAATATTGTGATATTTATCACTACTTCATAAATACGAGACGCTTCATAGTATGGCATTTTTTCTTTTTTTTTCATCCAGACTTGAAAGAGAAATTTAATTTTAAGGAGAAATTAATAAGGTTGTCCCTGCTTGATGCAAATAAACATATTATTCTTTCTTTCACTTAAAAATGAGCCTGCCTATTACTATACAAAGCAAATTATTTAAACCTATGAGAAACAACAAATAAAATATTTCTAATTAAAGGCTCACGATGAAGATCAAAAAAGACCAAGAAACTTTGATTTGCTATGAATTGATCTAGTCCAGTACTCATAGATCAACAAAAGAAAATATTACATTATAACTACGCTGTTTCGATCGGCCTATTCTGCCATCGTATCTTAAGTATGAGCACCTAATCCGACTTTAGGTTTACCTAAATATATTTGATATAATAACCCGAAAAATCCAAGCACATCTCTTAAAACAATCATCAAACATAAACAGGTTTGAACATTGTTCTAAAGAATCGTATTTCATTGACAGAATAATTTTATGATATCATTTTTATCACATATAAAACGCACCTTTAACTTTACGTATTAAAAGTTAGTTTATTTTTTAAACTAGAAAATACAAAAAAATCTAGATTTATTATTTTAGGATGAGGAAACAAAGTACACAAATATATTTGATAAAACGGATAAGTAGTATAATAATTTCTGCCTTATTCTATTTCAAAAACCAATAAAAACTCTTCTAAGTATCTTAGTGGATATTTTATAGATCTTTGTGGAATATATATATCTCTAAATATATAATATAATATCTTTAAATATAAATAACTTAGATGAAAAAAGAGATACGAATTTTGAAAAGTAAACTTTCTTTCCTTCGATTCTATATATTTATATTAAATCGAGGTTGAGAAATATTGTTGGACATCCAATGGAAAGATTATTGGTTGATCTGGATCGATGGGGCAATAACAACAACAACAACAACAACAAACTCTTGAGTGGTGGGGACGACAAAGTGAACTAGAAAAAAGGATTTAGAGATAAAGAAAAAACGGATGGTAAGTGGGCCGGACTTAGGAAAGGAGCAACCACAAATCTACCGACAACTCGGAGAGGGTTAACTCAGACGAAGAGCCAGTAATGGAAAATTCGCTTTTGGAATTTTTAACAATTCCCTTTATCCTGTAGTTGTTGTAGTATTTGATAATGTTGTTTCAAGTGTGGGCCATGATGAGGAGGAATACGTCATTTAACAAATCCACTTGTCTCAAGTTTTCGACAAGTGAGGGAGTGATCCATTTTCAAAGTTAATTCGAAGTCTGTTGAGAGGTGGTGGGAGATAAGGGCCGAGTCAAGGGAGTTGACGAGTCTAACTATATTAAACTATAATAAGATCAATTTACAACAAATTTAAAGTACAAAGTAAAAAAAAAACTGGTTAGTTAGCAAGGTTACAAATTAGATTTGGAGTATAATGTAGGTGAGAACAATTATGAATAAATTAGAATTATTGTATAACCGTGCGAAAATTACGGGGTTACTGGACATACACTCCCCTCTTAAAAACTTTACCCCTTTGATTGATTTCTATAAAAAGAAAATTAGATTTTTAATTCATCAAGAACAATGAATTTATGTTTCTTGTTTTTGGGGATTAAACTTAGAAACTTATCACTTCAAAAAATTATCTGTAAAAATAATTACAAAAGATTGAAAATATACTCGGTTGGTATGTAGAGATAATTGAGAGTAATAGTTTTTTATAAATATAATTTTTGAACTTTTCGAAAAAAAACTTAATTACCCACTTAGGTATTAGATTCAAATTTGAGCTTGTCATTGATAAGGAGAGAATGAGGAAATGAATGGAATTTTTTTTTAATTCTAAGCGACTTCTGAACACTGTGAACCGAGAAATGGCCACTTTGGTTTCAGCGTAATTTTAAAATGAATTAAATTTAAAAAAATGTAACCAAATTTTTCATAAAGAGATCTTTACAGGAATATCTCACGTGATAACATTTTTTTTATTATTTATACCCCCAAACAATTGTACCCTCCCTAAAATAAACATAGAATAAAAATTATTTTGAAATTAATTAAATTAATTGAACCGCGTAAATTTGAATAA